>OX381709.1:8395383-8995383 GCA_947462335.1 Harmothoe impar | reverse complement strand
CCGACTAACAAGGCCCGACCTTGGTGTCGTATTTTTGTACCGGCGGCGTATATTGTGCGTATAATATTATACGTCAGGATGTTCTGTTTGGACTGTAAGCTGGAGTGGGATGGCAGAGTTGCTAACAAGTGTCCCACCTGCCAGAAAAAAGGACAGAAAGGAAAGGGAGATAAGGAGTACAAGGTTGTACACCTCGGCGCCAAGGATGACGGTACTATATTTTTTGATGTACGGGAACGGACTAAGAGTGAATTGGAAGATCAGGAGGAGTTTATAGGCGATACTAGCCTCCGGGATCTGGATACACAGGAGGAGCATGGTGAGGAACAGGGGGAGAAAGTGAGCCCCGGCGATGCCAGTACTGTGGCAGAACTGAAGCAGCAGCTTGATAAATTGAAGGCTGAAAAGTCAAAGGCTGCTGAATCCGGGCCTACTAGTGAGATGTCTATCTTAAGCAGGCTGATGGAGAAGATGGACGCTACCATGAGCAGGATGGATCGGTTTGTAGCCTTGTGTGAAAAGCAAGATGGCGGAGGGGACGCGGCCAGTGGCGGGAAAACTCCAACACCTCCAGGAGTGCCGCCGGGTGTCCCTCCCGCCAGTGTCCCGCCTAACCCCGCCGCGGGCGCTGGTGCTGAATCTACCCTACCTTACCCTAGGGTGCCTGATTATTCAGCGGGATATACTACGGCTCAGCATGGAGGCTACTACGGGGGACAGCAGACCAACTATTCTCAATTTCAACATGGCGGTGCGTCGGCATCATGGGCTACAGGACCGTGGGCTGCCGGTCCATGGGCCGCGGGCTACAACCAGGGTTACCAGGGAGGCTACACTCCGGGCTACCAGGGAGGAGGTTACCCACAGCAACACAACAGTGCTACTTACGGTGATCATCACGCAGGCTCGCGCCAGCCTAATCAGGGCTGTTGTGGCCGGAGTCCAGAGACTGAACTGAGTATGTTTGATTACAGAAAATATCTGCCCGTCAGTGAACGCAAAAAACAATTGGTTATTTCTAGTACGGAGCAGTTGTGGCATTTCCAGAATTGTTTGCTACGTGAATTGTTGTATATGGGGGAGGATGTGAGGGGCTACACTGACCATACAAATTATGTCTCGGAAATGGCCAAGACTGGTATATACGATATAAAGGCCCTAGTGGGTTATGACGAGGATATGTTAGAGAGGGCTAGGACCTGGGGTCCTGGTGTTTTCCATGGGGCTGATACCAAACTCACAAATTCAAATTTGGGGGTGTCGGGCACCAAGGCTGCCAGAGTGGCCACGGAGAGTCTCAAGGCCAGGGGTGGTAATTTCGGTGGCACTGGGGGCAGTAGTAAACAGGGCAGTCGTCAGGGCCCTCAGAGTAGGAGGCCGTCAACCAGGGTCTTGGTAGGCTGGAAGAAGTTGGCGGCAGATAGGGGGGTATGCTTCAACTTCTGTCAGGGGCTTCAGTGTGAGGGGCCTAACTGCCAATACAAACATCAGTGTGTGTACTGTGACAGTCTCAATCACAATATGGGGTCGTGTTCTAGCAACAAAGGGGGCGATAATAAGGCGTGACACGGGACTGGTCGTGTTGACCAACCTGTGTCGGGTCTAGATGGTTGTATTTCACACTTACCTGTTATAGATCATGTAATAGAACCAGCTGTTATTTCGGTGGCGGCACAGGTCGATGTTGAACCATGTTATGTCATGAACTCATGTCCCGGCGATTCTGTTGGTAAACACGCCCAGGTTGTAGAGGAAACGCGCGATTGTGAAAATGAGTGTAAATTCCCAGAATTGATTTTTGATCATTTTGATATCTCCGAGTCGACTGATTTGTTGGGTCTGGTGGAGGGTGAGGATGTATTGATTCGGGATAATTGTAATAATTACCAGGGGGATAGTTGGACGCGTGTTGCGTTGTTTCAAAAAATCAATAGAATTGATAGGGAATTGGCCATCGCGCGGGTCAGCATTGTACATGATGGCGGCCGGGTGGTTCGTGTTCACGAGGAGGACGAGGGATTTTGGGATAACTTGTCTAAATTCGTGAGTATTGATACAGAATTGTGTTCTAGAATGGAGTTTGTTAGTATTTATGGCGGTGACATCCCAGCGGCGGTGGTGGAGGTAGGTCCACATTGTGTGGTGCCTGTGTACGACAGTTGTATTGACGGTGTTTGTACTTGTAGTTATGAATTATGTGGCGCCCGCTGTCAACTTATACCATGCAGATTTGCTGCGGCTATTTTGGGGTTCGGTTGGGATGTGTCACCTGAAGATGCTTATGTGTTGACTTGTGCCTATAGAGGGGCTCCAATTGTCGATTATGATTGTGACTGTGAGTATGAATGTGAGAATTATGCCAAAATTACAAAGGGCAAATTCAGGTCGGAGATGGACATCAAAGTGGGTTGTGAGATTCAGGAGGACAAAGTTAGAGTGGTGGTGGACAAACCAAAGTGTGTCCATGCAATGGGAGGAGTGGAGAAGTCTAATGGCAAACTCCGCCCCATCACCGATTGCTCTCAGCCCGCAGGCCGGAGTATTAATGTGTTTATGTCCACGACCTGTCATAAATTTCATTATAAAAACATTGATACAGTGGTGGGACTCATGCACCCCCATGACCATGGCGCGGTCACAGACATACAGAGCGCTTATCGAACCATCCATGTACTGCCATCTCACAGGACTTATCAGGGATTCAAATGGCACATTGATGGACATGATCGGTACCTGGAGGACTTAAGACTGTGTTTTGGGTTGAAATCTGCTCCATACATTTTCACCCAATTCTCAGACTTCATAGTGAAGTGTTGCGCGAAGTTCGGGGTCAACAGGTGCATCAATTACCTTGACGACTTCGCCATACTTGGTGGCACCCTGGAGGAGTGCAGTGCTGCTCAACTCAAGTTGCAGGATATACTAGTGAACTTTGGGTTTGTGGTGTCTCAAGCCAAAGTTATTTCTCCGAGGCAATGCTTCAAATACCTGGGTATTTTAGTGGACACAGTGACCATGACGGTCAGCATTGATGACGACAAGCTGAACAGGGTTAAAGTGGAGGTGTTAGCGATGTTGGACAAGCACACTTGTAAGCGTCAGGAATTGGAGGAGGTGGCGGGGTTACTGGCCCACTGTGCCACGGTGGTCAAGGGTGGCAGGACTTTCGCCAGGCGGATATACAACACGCTTAAGCTGCAAACTGGTGATATCATTATTCTCGACGAGATAATACAACAGGACTTTGTGTGGTGGGCGAGCTTCGTTCATTGGTTTAATGGGAAAGCCAAGGTGCTGGGTGCAGGTCATTCTGGTATCCCATTTTACACAGACTCTTCAGGATACGGGTTTGGTGGACACATTAGTGATGATTACTTCTGGGGTGTGTGGGGCCAGAGAGGCCTAGAGGCATGCCCACATTCAACTGATCCCCCCATCTATGACAAATTTGACGACCACATTAACATCACAGAGTTGTGGCCGGTTCTGGTGGCAATCCATAGGTGGGGCGTCAGATGGCGGAACTCCGACGTGTTGGTGGTAACTGACAATACCCAAGTTCAAGGCTGGGTGAACACAGGCCGTAGTACAAACCCATATGCTATGGCGTGGCTCAGGGAGATCTTTTGGGTGTGCGCCTTCTTTAATATAAATATTAAATCCTGTAGGATTACATCGGAGGACAATATCTGGGCGGATGCCTTGTCTAGATTAAACAACCCTGACTGTGTATATATTTGTGAGCATGATATTTATGGTTTCTCTGAATGTTGCAGGGTGGCTGGAGTTACTGCAGGAATGGGGTGAGGTCCGATCTCACTGTTGGTCTGACAACACTTGGAAGGCCCGCAAGAGCCAATGGAGACGTTATAATAACTTTTGTCAAGATTATAACTTAGTGCCTATACCAGCAGACTTAGAGACCATTGGCCTATACATCACCTATCTGTCAAGAACCTGTTGTTACGTTACCATAGCCAATTATGTCAGTGGTGTATGGGCCCTACACGACCACTGGGGGGTACCCCACTTGGACATTAATTCCTGTGTACTCAGATCTACACTACTGGGAGCTAAGAGACTACTTGGTTGTGAGTCGGTCCAATCTGACCCCTTGTCTCCAACTCAGATGAGGATGATATGGGCGGTACTGGACATGTCTGTGTGGTCTGACTTGCAGTTTTGGACTGCGCTGTGTTTGATGTATCGTTGCTTGTTGAGGGTTAGTCATGTTGTAACATCCCCTCACTCAATTAGGATCCAGGACATTACTGTTACGCTGGAGGGAGTGGATGTGTGTATTAGATCATCCAAGACAATACAATTCAGAGAGAGGAAAGTGATCGTCCCGGTCATCGCCTCTCCGGGCAGTATTTTATGCCCATGCGCATATCTCAAGTATTATATCTCAGGTCTGAATCTTCAACCAGCCACACCATTGTTCCCATATACTTATAATGTATTTTCCAATAGACTCAAGAAAGTGTGCGTCAAAGCAGGACTCATTGGAAATTTCACCACGCACAGTCTACGCCGTGGCTCGGCGACATTCTTGTCTTCATTCCTACCCATGCATGTCATTAAGACATATGGCGATTGGAAGTCATGGGCTGTTCTCCTCTATGTCAGTGACAATTATTCGGCCAGGAAAGACAAGGACTATATGGTGGCGGACAAGTTGTCCGTGTATAACTGACTTGGGGCAAAAGTTGTTTGTTATTGGCTTTTGGTCACCTAACCTCGATGTGGTAGGGGCAAAAGTACTCATGTGTCCTGTCTTGTATCATTAACGTATACCGGGGGGATATGAGACCAATAACTCAGTATAGGAGTTGTTGGCGTATATTCCACCAGAGGGAGTTATGTCTTATGTTAGCTATAGTTCCCTGCTCCCACACCAGGGGGCAGGTAGGTAATCCGTCAATTGCTGTACCGACCTCATTCACTCTAACTACACGGGCCGACTAACAAGGCCCGACCTTGGTGTCGTATTTTTTTTAATGTTTAGATTACGTTAGGTTGTGATAATAAAGTCTAAGGTCACCTAACCTCGATGTGGTAGGGGCAAAAGTACTCATGTGTCCTGTCTTGTATCATTAACGTATACCGGGGGGATATATATATATATATATATACATATATATATATATATATATATATATATATGTGTATATATATGCATACATATATATATATATATATATATATATATATATATATATATATATATATATATATATATATATATGTGTGTATATATATACACATATATAATATACATAATTTTACTCAGCAAGATTGAAACCGTGAGTATTCTCACCTGCCCTAGTGTGACCTACCTCTATGTGGCCAGCTGCATGCGCTCAGAAATATGCTTCACTGTAGAATGGGGGAAAATGGGTACTAGTGCCAACCAAACAGGGAAATCTTCACTAAGTTAAAGCTAAGTTTAAAAAAAGGTGTGTTTCAACTCATGCAACCCTACCTAGCAAAGCTGGGCTGACCCTAGAATTTTTTATCTAATTCTTACATAACATTTATATCATAAGTAATTTTGTGACAATATCAGGGTGAATTCTAAGACAACAAGTTAACACAATTGTCTGTGAGTCAGCACTGGAGTTTTCGGGTGCTTTTCGGACCATAGAACAAAAGATTTAAAAAAAATCAAAATCAAATATCCTACCAACTGTACCTGAGACACCTTTTTTTTTATTTGCCTAACAAGCTCCTCTTGCAGATTGAGTATCATTCCATGATAACATCTTTATCTAATTTGGTTTTAAGTGCTGTTGCAGAACAATTCATTTACCTCGTTCCACTTCACAAATGAAGCTGAGTAGAATAGAGCAGCCTCCATCATCAATCAGGTTTATGTTCTCAAGGAAGAAGCCACACTCTTCGTCGGTCCTACCGGGCTGACCAGGGTTCCACATAGTGGTGTCTGTTATTGGGGTATCGTCCAGCCAGTGGTAGATGGTGTTTGTGCCGTCAACGTCTCTCAGACCTATCCACAGCCTGGGGTCTGGCAGCACCCACTGCGACCTGTGTAAAATGTAATGGTTATAATAAGTGTCTATAAGTTTATTTCTGTGATTTCACGGAAAGAAATATGATTGTATTGTTCTTTACATTTTTTGAAATGACAGAATTTATAAACTTGTGATAAATTGAAATGGAATTAACTGTTATAGTGAAGAAAGTGGCAACATGAAGCAGTGAGTGTAACTGTAGCTCTTTTTAAAAACAATTGTTGGGTTGGTCCAAGACATGTCATAGACAGTTTATTGAAAAAACTGAGTCAGGAAAGGTCAACAAATCCTCAACTCAATCATAAGATGCTCACCTTCCCCTCAAAACATTTTGCATCTCAACAAAGTCATTAAACTTGATGAGATATCCGCCAATTTTCTCACAGTAGAGTTTAGCATGGTCCCATGTAGCCACAATGCGGGAGTAGTAGTAAGACGACCCACTCAGTGTACAACCAGGATCTGGGACTGGTTAGAAAAGGGAACATGTTATATTAAATAACGGCAAACAAGAATATAATAGTTTATACCATGGTAATCCACTTTGGGCACTCCAAAAGTGCATAACCAGCATGGATTAGAACTGGATAACCACACAACAAGACGGCTGACTTTGTTTACACTGTGAACGACCAAGTTTAGATGTTGAAAAGTTGAGTTTACATTGTAAAACTAGCCTCTTATGAAGGTATAAGAAATGAATTTGGAAGAAAATGGTAAAATTGTGATATAAACAGAGCAAGATGTGGCAAAGGCAGCACTTGTTCCTCGTGCCTTAGCTTTGGATAACCAGACCTTGTGCTGGCTTAGCCATGTATTATTCCCTTATTACTGTTCTGTTGCCTTTAAGTGCCGGGTATTGAATAAACGCCAGTCGTGTATAAGCAGGGGGGGTTTGATGGTTTTGAAATTACTCATAAAAACTAAAACGGGATCGTGAATAAGTGCCTGTCTTGTATAAGGGCCCAGGGTAAACACCGATCCAAAGTTATAAACACTTGGGCGCTTAAACACAACCGAAATGTATTCAGAGTTTTGATAGATATCTGAAAACCACTCCCAGCAGTCTATAGGTTGTCAGAAAACAAGGAAATTGTTAAAATAAATGAGTTTCTGACCATTGTTTATTATAAATACCTAAATAAACTAATATGTTTAAAGGGGAAATGAACATCATCTTGGGTTCCCTCAGACCTTATTTCCATAAGTTGAAGGGTGCTGTGCTTAGGGGATTTTAAGGTTTCATGTATGCTGTACTACTAGTGAGGGGAGATAACAAAACTCAATAACCCAAAGCACTGTCATGGTTCTCCCAACTGCTGTCTGGGTCATAGACCCTATTACCATGGAATCCATGCTCCAGTCCTGACTGCATTTCTGACAGCAGATGTGGACAGTGTCATCTCAGCAAATATTTTAAGATAGAAGATATCACACAGACAAAGTATCCTTTTATGTACAATTATTGTCTCTAAAAAGTTTAAAGGAGAAATTAATTATTAGGAGGATCTAATCTGTGAAGGTAAACTGTTTCATCTCTGATTACTTACCATGCACTTCAGTCTCATTCACAGGACGGAAAATGTCATTGGTGATATAACATGACCGGAATCCTGCCCTTGATATGGCTAATTCTGATCCTGAAAACAACACAGGTATAGCCTTTTAAAGTGTATTTTCAATGGGTGGAATTATAGCATGCAGCCCGAAAGTCTTATTGAGCATAAAATTGACAATTAGCTGGGGTATAATATTTGTGACCCGTTTTAACAAAAAGGGTCAGAAGTCTCACTTTAAAGTGCTTAGATATGGCCTTTTTAAGTAGTATAGGGTGGAACAAATATCTATTTTTCTAGCATGTGAATAGTTATCTCATGAAATGATAAGGTACAAACCAGTTTTCAACTCCCATTATTCCCAAAATGATGGTCATAGGATTTGCAATTGTATTGTATGATATAGTTAATATCTAATTAAAATGTTAATTATCTCATTTTAATTAATTTCCTTTTAATTCAACAAAAAAGTATTGAAAGCACCACCAAAGGGGCAAAAATGGCTAATATACTACATGTCACATACCAAATGAAAGCTCTTAATGAGCTGTACACAAATATGGTAATATCACAACACTTTTAACATGCGACTACCGACCAATTTAGTTAAAACGGGTCACATTTAATAAAATACATTCACAGTCTTTTGGAATATGGTCGAGTATTGGACTGTTCCAAGTTGTGAGTACTAATGCAGTCCATCTCACTGTTGTGAGCCAAAATATAATTGCTAACCAGCCAGGTACAATACAGTTTGCGTCATTTCAAATGGTTGAACTTATGATATAACCCTTTAATGGTAAGCAATGGTGACACTTCACGGATAAAGATATATATATATATATATACATATATATATATGTATATATGCATTTACCATTGACAAATTCAAAGTACAGGGTATAATACTTATAGAGGGTGATGCTAACAATTATTGCATGTGTATAATGTTAAATTTGGTATTTGGTATAAAGTGCTATTAAATGGTAATGAAATGAAAAAATATATTAAAATCTACCTATATTCACATGGAAAAAGATGGAATAAAACTTTCTAGCAGTCACTTGACCCTTGTGCCGTGCAGTATGGCAGGAGCCTACAATACGCCTGAGGTTTATTACATGCTCCTCTTGGGAACTCTTTAAGCACTTATCAACCCATGCATGTTGTCTGTAGGAGGGCTTAATAAGCACTTAAAAATGCCTCTTGAGCTGGGTTGTGCACACTAGGAGGTTTATCATTGTTATATAAGGTGGCCGTCAAGGGTCACCAAAAAGAATATATCACTTTTTATATGAAATAATTTTTCTCAAAAAGTGATTTTTTTTGGGGTCGACCATGAAAAATATTGCCGTCAACTGTCAACATTGGCCAAGGAGGGTTGCCAAAAATTTTCTTTTTTTCCCTCGGCCAATATTGACAGTTAACAGCAAGAATTGTTGTGGTCGACAGCAAAAAAAGAACAACACCCCTCTTTGAGAAATAACCATGAAAAAAACATCATTTACCGTTGTCCACTTCACATATGAAGCTGTATGGTCTGTCACAAAATTGATCATAAAGTGCGTTCATGGTGTGAAAGAGCATGGCACAGAGAGCCGCATGTGAATTGGGGTCTGGGGGCTCCCACATGTTGTTGTCAGTTAGAGGAGTGCCATCCAGCCATCGGTAGTTTGTGTTAGAACCATCATCCTTCAGGCCTACCCACAGTTCGCTGTTGGTCAACGCCCACTTGGCCCTGCACAAATTGCCATTCAAATTCATATTCACTTGATTATAGTATGGCCTTTGAAAGATAATATTGGGTAAAAGTGGTGTTCATTTTGACCCCCGCTTCAATCTAGATTGGGAGACTAAGTGACCCCGACATACGGAACAGATTCTAAAATTTTCCTATAAAATCTTTGTTTATTAGTTTCATATATAACCAAAATAGTTGTGTAATAGCTCAAAAATAAGTCTACATGGATGTGGGCTAACAAATAGCCTCACAGGCCTTCAGAGGTAAAGTAGAGCAGTGAGACTGACCATACTGAATTGATAATAGGCTGGTACTAATACTGATTATCAATTCCATACTATAGTTGTACAGGGTGTAATGCAGATCATGTGCTAAAGAGGTGCACTTTAGGGCCTTTGAAAGATAATATTGGGTAAAAGTGGTGTTCATTTTGACCCCGCTTCAATCTAGATTGGGTGCACTTTAAATCTTCCTTTTATCTAAGGAAGTGATATTTTTTGAACAACAGAGGGAAGGCTTACCTTTCACTTGCTATGAATGCTAACTCAGCGACATCATCCAGTTTGATGAGATATCCGCCTATCTTTTCACAGTACAGCACAGCGTGGTCCCAGGTGGCCTCAACACGGGAGTAGTAGTAAGCACTGTACACCCGGCCTAGATGTAGTATAAGGGAAATAATCTACATTCTGCATAGGTTATAAGCTATAACAGAAGAAGAAAGACCAAATGTCCTAAAGGTAGCAGGAAGGAGTCAAACTTGTCAATATGATATTACTGAAGATTGATGAAGTATGTCTGAATGTCAAGATATCACTGGATTGTTAAATTAAATAACTAGGCCCTTGAATCAGTTCTTTTCTCTTTAATGGCAGTACACTAGTCTTGTATAGGGTTACGGGGGAGGGGGGGATAGAATAAAAAGAACTTACGCATTCCTACCATGTTTATATGCGCAGAAATCTGTGTAATGTTGCAAACCTTCCTAGCAAAGACGGGTACCTGCCAACTGTGTTCTTACCAAACACATTGGCACCAGTGGCCACAATTGACCAATCAGGGTGCTGCTAGCGAGGTCACGTGACTTGCTAAAGTGGGTAGTTTTAGCTGTGCTAGCCCCCCTTTAAGCTAAATCTACCAGAGGTGGTCACACATGATATTTATAAATTATTAAGAGAATATTGATCACAAAACAGGAAGCAAGCCGGGGCTAATTAAATAATTCAAGGTCTCAGTCCATGAGTCACATGAGTTGTCATCACCATACACTTTATTGATGTAAGGTTCCAGTTCCTGGAACGTTACCATGCATTGTTACCAAGAAAACTGATGAATAACTTGGTGTTTTTTTGACAGCCGACATTTGGCACTTTTATAAGCCACAAAACTATACAACCTTTTTTTGCCCTCAACAAACCTAACTTACAGTGTTTGACATAATTTTACAGTTTAACATTTAAAATTTAAATTGTAGATTTCATACTATAAACTCACCTTTATAAACACTCAAGAAGAAAATAAACAAGAGTTGGAGGGTTTTGTGTCTTTTCATGGTGTGGTTCTGTCCTTGCCTGATACAGAAGTAAAAAGGAAAGCTGTGAAAAAAAGACATTTTAGTTCTGAAATAGCTTTTACCATCAGGCACTTACAACAGATCATGGTTCCAATCTGTTCACAGACTTTTGGTAAATGACTTCCCTCTAGATTCCCCTAAGATATCACATATATATATTGTGTAGCAATGAACAGTGAGCTTTCCAAACTGTAACTGCTACAATTATGTCACATTTGATATGAGAACCTTTAACTCAATCTTTACAATAAAGAAATGGATGTCCATGATAAAGGAGCCTTTACCTGTGGGATTTAGTTAGGAGTGCTTCCTACCAGGACGCCTGTAGAGGTGTGTGTCTGCAGCGTCTCTGTAGTTACTGTTGTGATGTGCCATGGTGGTTACTGTTATGGCTCTGTATGCAACAGATACCTTATTAAATCTGCAGGCTTTGTATGGGAAAGCTTTACTTATTTACAGGCCGGACGGTTGGCAGGTTGGTACCAGTCCTGGATTGTCGACACAATAATTACTATGACTTATAGTAAGACCATATGGCATCTTTGGATATTATCAATGAAAGAAATAGTATATCCTTGTGCCCTAAAACTGCCTCACAATATTTGTCACTGAGAGTCTGCGTTTCATTTTCTTATTTCATACTTACACAGTGAGAGGTATATGCAGGAAGGAGGTATAGTGTAGACATTGCTTAGGCATATTAGGTAGCAACAAGCAGCCCCATCATGCCTGTGGACCCAGGGTACCTACCTGATGTCTTCACCTCATTAATCTACCTTCAACACCCTCTCTGTTGCAGAGTTCAATCAATGCCTGTCACTACCTAGCGATGTCACATACGTCACTTGGGTATAAGGCACATGACGTGACTCATAAATTTACAATGAATCATCGCTATTCAAATCAGGTTTTGGAAGGTATAGGAGTGGCAAGGTTGTGCTATCAAATTAATGTGAATTAGCTCTGAATTGAACATTTCTGAACTCCTCTCGCCAAGACGCATCATTTGGAGCCATAATTTAGTCTCGATTTTCACAATATTCTTCATTCTGCTCTTTTAAATTTTGAGGTACCTAGACATGATATTTGAGGATTTCCTTTTGCTAGGACTATCACTAATGTCCAAAGAATGAGAATTTCTGGGAGATATTGCATAATATGCAGTAGTTATTTAGTAAACATGCACTGAACTCGTTTGGTGTTAACTGGGGCGCGCGCAAATTTCCCCCCCCCCCCCCCCCCATGGGCCCTTTGGAAATGTTCAATTTTGAGGTACTTAGACACAATATTTGAGAAATTCTTTTTGCGAGGACTACCATAGATGTGTATAGTATAGAATGCAAACATGCCCATAGCTCTGGAACTAAACATGATAGAGAGATAAATTGAACATTTCTGAACTCCTCTCACCAAGACGCTTCGTTTGGCACTATAATTGGCTCTAAAGAAACATTTCCGAGACCCCCCCCTGAAGTCAAAAATTGGGTAAATGACCTGGGAATTGGTTTTTTATATAAATTCAAGGTCTATAGATAGCAGTGCGTTAGTGGCAGTACTGAGAATTAGGCCTAACTCCCTGAAAGTATCCCATGAAAATTGGTCACATTGGGCGCTCAGTCAGTACTGTGGAGTTTAAGATTTGCTCTGAAGACCAAATTTCAGAGACCCCCCCTGAAGTCAAAAATTGGGTAAATGCTGACCCGAGGAGGAGTGGTTGGAGCCCCTAGACGTGTTGAAGAGCCCCTGATCAAGGTTCTGAGTGCTGTGTCCACGTGGCCAAGGCCCCCGCTCCTGCAACTCCGGCGACTCCCGCTCCCGTGGCTCCCGTTTGTGCGACTCCTGCTCGTACCGCTCACGTTCACTGGAAAATATAAGAATTTACATATAAAATGGCAGAAAAAGAACTTTAATTTCTGAAGAACCATGGCCTTAACTACCGGGTATTTACATGTATTAAAGCACAGACAGCTCTATTAACCTTTCTGAGTGTTAAATACCGGGTATTTACATCTTTTAAAGCACAGGCAACTCTAACAACCTTTTTGAGGCAGTACTGTGGAGTTTAAGGTCAGACATGTATCAAACCAGGGGGGGGGGGACGAAAGGTCACTAATATGCACCTAGCTCTGGAACTAAACATGATAGAGAGATAAATTGAACATTTCTGAACCCCTCTCGCCAAGACGCTTCGTTTGGCACTATAATTGGCTCTGAAGAAAAATTGCCGAGACCCCCCCTGAAGTCAAAAATTGGGTAAATGACCTGGGAATTGTTTTTTATATAAATTCAAGGTCTATACTTAGCAGTGCGTTAGTGGCAGTATTGAGAATTAGGCCTAACCCCCTGAAAGTATCCCATGAAAATTGGTCACATTGGGCGCTCAGTCAGTACTGTGGAGTTTAAGATTTGCTCTGAAGACCAAATTTCAGAGACCCCCCCTGAAGTCGAAAATTGGGTAAATGCTGACCCGAGGAGGAGTGGTTGGAGCCCCTAGACGTGTTGAAGAGCCCCTGATCAAGGTTCTGAGTGCTGTGTCCACGTGGCCAAGGCTCCCGCTCCTGCAACTCCGGCGACTCCCGCTCCCGTGGCTCCCGTTTGTGCGACTCCTGCTCGTACCGCTCACGTTCACTGGAAAATATAAGAATTTACATATAAAATGGCAGAAAAAGAACTTTAATTTCTGAAGAACCATGGCCTTAACTACCGGGTATTTACATGTATTAAAGCACAGACAGCTCTATTAACCTTTCTGAGTGTTAAATACCGGGTATTTACATCTTTTAAAGCACAGGCAACTCTAATAACCTTTCTGAGGCAGTACTGGTTTAAGGTCGGACATGTATCAAACCGGGGGGGGGGGACAAAAAGTCACTAATATGCACCTAGCTCTGGAACTAAACATGATAGAGAGATAAATTGAACATTTCTGAACTCCTCTCGCCAAGACGCATCATTTGGAGCCATAATTTAGTCTCGATTTTCACAATATTCTTCATTCTGCTCTTTTAAATTTTGAGGTACCTAGACATGATATTTGAGGATTTCCTTTTGCTAGGACTATCACTAATGTCCAAAGAATGAGAATTTCTGGGAGATATTGCATAATATGCAGTAGTTATTTAGTAAACATGCACTGAACTCGTTTGGTGTTAACTGGGGCGCGCACAAATTTCCCCCCCCCCCCATGGGCCCTTTGGAAATGTTCAATTTTGAGGTACTTAGACACAATATTTGAGAAATTCTTTTTGCGAGGACTACCATAGATGTGTATAGTATAGAATGCAAACATGCCCATAGCTCTGGAACTAAACATGATAGAGAGATAAATTGAACATTTCTGAACTCCTCTCACCAAGACGCTTCGTTTGGCACTATAATTGGCTCTAAAGAAACATTTCCGAGACCCCCCCCTGAAGTCAAAAATTGGGTAAATGACCTGGGAATTGGTTTTTTATATAAATTCAAGGTCTATAGATAGCAGTGCGTTAGTGGCAGTACTGAGAATTAGGCCTAACTCCCTGAAAGTATCCCATGAAAATTGGTCACATTGGGCGCTCAGTCAGTACTGTGGAGTTTAAGATTTGCTCTGAAGACCAAATTTCAGAGACCCCCCCTGAAGTCGAAAATTGGGTAAATGCTGACCCGAGGAGGAGTGGTTGGAGCCCCTAGACGTGTTGAAGAGCCCCTGATCAAGGTTCTGAGTGCTGTGTCCACGTGGCCAAGGCTCCCGCTCCTGCAACTCCGGCGACTCCCGCTCCCGTGGCTCCCATTTGTGCGACTCCTGCTCGTACCGCTCACGTTCACTGGAAAATATAAGAATTTACATATAAAATGGCAGAAAAAGAACTTTAATTTCTGAAGAACCATGGCCTTAACTACCGGGTATTTACATGTATTAAAGCACAGACAGCTCTATTAACCTTTCTGAGTGTTAAATACCGGGTATTTACATCTTTTAAAGCACAGGCAACTCTAACAACCTTTTTGAGGCAGTACTGTGGAGTTTAAGGTCAGACATGTATCAAACCAGGGGGGGGGGACGAAAGGTCACTAATATGCACCTAGCTCTGGAACTAAACATGATAGAGAGATAAATTGAACATTTCTGAACCCCTCTCGCCAAGACGCTTCGTTTGGCACTATAATTGGCTCTGAAGAAAAATTGCCGAGACCCCCCCTGAAGTCAAAAATTGGGTAAATGACCTGGGAATTGTTTTTTATATAAATTCAAGGTCTATACTTAGCAGTGCGTTAGTGGCAGTATTGAGAATTAGGCCTAACCCCCTGAAAGTATCCCATGAAAATTGGTCACATTGGGCGCTCAGTCAGTACTGTGGAGTTTAAGATTTGCTCTGAAGACCAAATTTCAGAGACCCCCCCTGAAGTCAAAAATTGGGTAAATGCTGACCCGAGGAGGAGTGGTTGGAGCCCCTAGACGTGTTGAAGAGCCCCTGATCAAGGTTCTGAGTGCTGTGTCCACGTGGCCAAGGCTCCCGCTCCTGCAACTCCGGCGACTCCCGCTCCCGTGGCTCCCGTTTGTGCGACTCCTGCTCGTACCGCTCACGTTCACTGGAAAATATAAGAATTTACATATAAAATGGCAGAAAAAGAACTTTAATTTCTGAAGAACCATGGCCTTAACTACCGGGTATTTACATGTATTAAAGCACAGACAGCTCTATTAACCTTTCTGAGTGTTAAATACCGGGTATTTACATCTTTTAAAGCACAGGCAACTCTAATAACCTTTCTGAGGCAGTACTGTGGAGTTTAAGGTCGGACATGTATCAAACCGGGGGGGGGGGGACAAAAAGTCACTAATATGCACCTAGCTCTGGAACTAAACATGATAGAGAGATAAATTGAACATTTCTGAACTCCTCTCGCCAAGACGCATCATTTGGAGCCATAATTTAGTCTCGATTTTCACAATATTCTTCATTCTGCTCTTTTAAATTTTGAGGTACCTAGACATGATATTTGAGAATTTCCTTTTGCTGGGACTACCACTAATGTCCAAAGAATGAGAATTTCTGGGAGATATTGCATAATATGCAGTAGTTATTTAGTAAACATGCACTGAACTCGTTTGGTGTTAACTGGGGCGCGCGCAAATTTTTTCGCCCCCCCCCCCCATGGGCCCTTTGGAAATGTTCAATTTTGAGGTACTTAGACACAATATTTGAGAAATTCTTTTTGCGAGGACTACCATAGATGTGTATAGTATAGAATGCAAACATGCCCATAGCTCTGGAACTAAACATGATAGAGAGATAAATTGAACATTTCTGAACTCCTCTCGCCAAGACGCTTCGTTTGGCACTATAATTGGCTCTAAAGAAACATTTCCGAGACCCCCCCTGAAGTAAAAAATTGGGTAAATGACCTGGGAATTGTTTTTTTATATAAATTCAAGGTCTATAGATAGCAGTGCGTTAGTGGCAGTACTGAGAATTAGGCCTAACTCCCTGAAAGTATCCCATGAAAATTGGTCACATTGGGCGCTCAGTCAGTACTGTGGAGTTTAAGATTTGCTCTGAAGACCAAATTTCAGAGACCCCCCCTGAAGTCGAAAATTGGGTAAATGCTGACCCGAGGAGGAGTGGTTGGAGCCCCTAGACGTGTTGAAGAGCCCCTGATCAAGGTTCTGAGTGCTGTGTCCACGTGGCCAAGGCTCCCGCTCCTGCAACTCCGGCGACTCCCGCTCCCGTGGCTCCCGTTTGTGCGACTCCTGCTCGTACCGCTCACGTTCACTGGAAAATATAAGAATTTACATATAAAATGGCAGAAAAAGAACTTTAATTTCTGAAGAACCATGGCCTTAACTACCGGGTATTTACATGTATTAAAGCACAGACAGCTCTATTAACCTTTCTGAGTGTTAAATACCGGGTATTTACATCTTTTAAAGCACAGGCAACTCTAATAACCTTTCTGAGGCAGTACTGGTTTAAGGTCGGACATGTATCAAACCGGGGGGGGGGGGGGGACAAAAGGTCACTAATATGCACCTAGCTCTGGAACTAAACATGATAGAGAGATAAATTGAACATTTCTGAACTCCTCTCGCCAAGACGCATCATTTGGAGCCATAATTTAGTCTCGATTTTCACAATATTCTTCATTCTGCTCTTTTAAATTTTGAGGTACCTAGACATGATATTTGAGGATTTCCTTTTGCTAGGACTATCACTAATGTCCAAAGAATGAGAATTTCTGGGAGATATTGCATAATATGCAGTAGTTATTTAGTAAACATGAACTGAACTCGTTGGTGTTAACAGGGGCGCGCGCAAATTTTTTGCCCCCCCCCCATGGGCCTTTTGGAAATGTTCAAT
Source organism: Harmothoe impar (assembly GCA_947462335.1). Taxonomy (NCBI): domain Eukaryota; kingdom Metazoa; phylum Annelida; class Polychaeta; order Phyllodocida; family Polynoidae; genus Harmothoe; species Harmothoe impar. The sequence goes on along the minus strand of OX381709.1, from coordinate 8,978,143 downwards.
TTTGAGGTACTTAGACACAATATTTGAGAAATTCTTTTTGCGGGGACCACCACATATGTGTAAAGTATAGAATGCAAACATGCACATAGCTCTGGAACTAAACATGATAGAGAGATAAATTGAACATTTCTGAACTCCTCTCGCCAAGACGCTTCGTTTGGCGCTACCCCGAAGACTCTAAGTCGAAGCGTTCTACTCGCCAAAATTCCCAAACAAAGTCAAATTTCACAAAAAGTAGGGGGGATGGAGGGCTGACACACTAGGGCATAATAAACATGACATTTCTGCATCTAACGAGCCTAATAAGGTGAATATTGGTTGAGATTTACCTTCGATATGAGCCATTTTCAAGAATTTGATTCAAGTTGAGAAATGACAGTCCGGTCTGAGTCGGTTTCAAGTCACCCCCAACCACATAAGGCTAAAGGGATATCGGGCTAGGGGGTATCACGAAACTGCTTGGCGCCGATCAGCTGATCGTTGACCACTTCTACATGTTTGATTTCTTAATGAATCGTATCATCAGACTCATTATTTTAGCAAATGCTTTTGCGGGGACTAGCACAGATGTCTATAGATACAGGATTTTGAGGTGCCATTGCAGAATATTCAGTAGTTATTGAGAAAAAAAATATTTTATAGCGAAGTTTTCACTCGGTGCCTTTAAAAATGACAGTGCGGTTTCCACCAAGATTCTTCAGTTTGCTGTTTTAATAATTGAGGTACTTAGACACAATATTTGAGCAAATCCTTTTGTGGGGACTACCACAAGTGTCTATAGATAGAGGATATCGGGTTCCCATTGCAAAATATGCAGTGGTTATGTAGGAAAATGTACTTTTGTGGCGAGGTGTTCACTCGGGAGACGATACCTTTAAAAATGACTTCTATCATTTGATCATTGGCTCTGTTTTTAAGTCTTGGCAAGTTTAGAGCCCGGTCATCGTCATTTTGCGGAAGAACCCGGCTACTGAGCTGTCCGCAATTTCAACCCCCATAAGAGAGGAGCCTAATCTATCAATGACAACAAAAATGCGGACTTACCTTTCATATTTTAGCTGTAATCCATGAAATTAACCAAATCGGTACCGAGTCATCGTCCCTCGGCGTCCCACTGTCCGCCATGTTGGATTTTGATACCGGAGATTGCCGAAGCGCTCGATAAACAAATTATTTTTTTATAAAGACGGTTATAGTGTCCGATATGTCCGCAACTGCCTAGATATTACCTGTAGGAGTAATAATATTACCTTGAATGTCCGCAATATGCTCTATTTCGGAAGATAAAGATGTTCGTGCCGACCCCCGAGTAAACCGGATGTCATTTTTTATGTCGTAAAAAAATGGACAAATTTCAAGAATACGACGAGTCAAGTTTCGGCGACTTAACTTGGCCGAAAATCAATCAATCCTCCTTAATTCGGCCATGTAAGTAGTAAATTATTGAGGATTATCAAAGAATAATATGTTTTCTTTACGTTGTCAGCTTTTAAGGCAGGAGAAACAATGATCAGTCGTGGAAAATGGACTTCAAGCGAGACGAGTCAGTGAACTCGCTGACTCGCCTGTAAAAAAGTCAACTTCGAGGAAGGTTATTATTGTAATCTGTTAAAAAATGCCTAAGCTGGTAGATTAGGATAAACCCCTTTAAGGTTAATTGATACGAATGAAACATACCTGATAGACTTATCTTAAAACTCACACTCTCTTTTAAGAACAATTTTTTAAGAACAATTTAACTTTATTGACCAAATAATAAACTTCATCCTTTACATGTGTACTGTGCGTTGCTTTGATATATCCAACATTTTCATATATGGTTAGATCTTGATTTGGATCATTTAATAACGAGTATATAAAATAAATTAAAATAAAATATCTATCACAGATCAGCTTCAACAGTACAATATCATTGGTTAGACAAATACGGGTCATAAAGTTTAGGTGATACATCTACAGAGTAGATTATGCTACATTATAGAAGAAATTTTTTATAAAATTTGGATATAATCAATTTTCATTCGATAGATGCCTAGACAGTTCATTTATAAGTTTTAAACAGGGACAGATATAAAACTTCCATATATGCAATCACTTTTCATATCATGTAGTGTTTAGACGTGTCATATACCGGTAAGTAACAATGAATAACCAATCCAAAGTCATTTTACCTGATATGTAATCTATACTAAAGAACCATACCGGTAAGTTTCAATATGTATATGTATTACCTCATAGCGTTCAGTGTATGCTCCAATCAAATCGTATGTGTACTGATTTTAAATTTAATACTTCTAAATATATTGGTTATTAGTCCTAAACATTTTAAATTCTATATTTAACATTACAATTAAAGTACCGGTGATATAATATTTTAAATTCATTGATATTAAACTTCAAAAAAATAAAAGAACTAAACTTGTTTTACATTCTGGACATGGTCTGTATAGAAATATATGTAGTCTATTGTTCATCAGTTTTACCCTCGAACAGGTTGATAGGGGGTGTGTCACCTCCTCCAACTACGCCTGGTTTAGGTTTGGCTGCTTTGCCCATAAGTTCTTGTACCACTTTTCTCAACTCGTCTGAGTCAGCAGGATTTTTGGTCTTGACTTCACCTTCCTTGGGGATTATCTTGGAGGGTGTCTCTGTTCTTGGGGTGTTTCAGGTGTTGCCCCTGGGGTTGCCGCAACAGTTGCCTTGGGTGTTGCTGTAGGTGCTGCTTCAGGGGCTGTTACAGGGGCCGTCACAGGGGCTGCAACAGGGACTGCCACGGGAGATGCCACAGGAGTGTCCTTGTTTGCTGCTTTCTCAGGGCTCTCAGGTGCAGGTGGATTGCCTCTCAGTTCTGCTCTTAACTTCTCGAGTAGAAGACCCATTAGGTTTCCCCCTTTGCAAGTAGTGTGGCTGAGGGTATGGGCGTTTCCCAAATGTCTACCAGCCCCATAGATGGGGTGATAGGTACATTCGTAGAATCGTTTTTCACCTGAATTTAAGAGCCATTTTTCCTTGGGGCCCGTAAATTTGATCTTCAGCAAATTGTACAGCACTCTAGTAGCCAATTTATTCCATGTTTTAGGTCTTTATTCGTGGTTATTCTAGTTAAAGAAACAACGAGAACGACAGTTTCCAGGTGTGAGAATATCAGACTTTTATTACAAAAGCGAATCACATTCCTGAACAAGGGAGCACTCGGTGTGAAATCAGCACACAAATATAATCAGGTTTCTATACGAATATAGGAAACGGTCGGTATAGTATTAGTGTACAACGTTGTCCGCACAGTTGGACATAGTGAAGTCTATAATCAGTCGGACCTGAACTGACTGCCTTCCAGGTAAACACACAGGTCTTATCTAACAACCGGTCCTTTGATCACGTGGCCAGGTGGGAGGGTCGGCCACCCACCTGAGAGCGGCATACGGCAACCTGGAGAGGACCCTAGACCTCTCCGGGGAACTGTGTGTGCTAGCTCCAGGTAAAGAAGTAGACGTTACCCAGAAATACAGCGTATGACATTAATATGTAACATCATGCCCATACATTAAGTTAAATAGTCCACATACTATTTCTAACACTAAGCACCAACTGGCTATGAAATGAGATGTCAGGACTTGAAAACAGTCACAAACTGTAGAAAGAGCAGCGCAAACCACTGATGGCTTCTAGAACATACTGCGGAATCTAATCAGACCACTCTTATATTTAGGGCAGCAGAAGGAGAATTTCTTTGTGGGTCTGAAAACATTAATCATATTTTACTTCATAGATGCTTCAAAATCATATAGGACAAAAACCAACCATAACTGAGTTCTGAGAGAGTTATTCCTCTCACTGCGGGTCTAGTGGGAGAGGTTTTGTCTCAGAATGATTAGATTTACAGGTCCAGGAAATGAAGAGAAACCCTCCCAAGAGCCATTATTTACACCAGTGTTAATTTTCACAACGCAGGTAGAATATTTCATTGCTATAGTTGTGGGTTCCCTGTTGCCATAGTTTTTACATGGGACACTCGTGAAAATGGACCAGCTTTAAGATCTGCTTTTGATGAGCCCACTACCCTTCACTAAATGGGTTGCCACATCCAAACCGCTTGGAATTTGGAGTCCATATTTACAGATGTTACTCAAAAGATATTGGACCCTCATCCTACCCAATAAGGATGAATTCTGAGATGGTCACCCGGGGAAATCCTCCATTTCTGGTCGATTATGAATGGACTCAGCCACCATTGAATTCCTTTGGTCCATATTAGGGGGTTAGCTTTGATTATAATCAACCTTAGGGCCATGGAAACGTGCGTTGCTAGGCAGATAAACAATTAGAAAAGCCGTTGCTAGGCAACCAGCTGTATTAGCAACAAACCGAAAGAACCATTGAATTCCTTGGGTCCATATTAGGGGGGTAGGTATGGTTATTATCAACCTTAGGACCATGGAAATGTGTGTTGCTAGGCAGATAAACAATTAGAATAGCCGTTGCTAGGCAACCAGCTGTATTAGCAACAAACCAATAGAACCATTGAATTCCTTTGGTCCATATTAGTGGGGGTAGGTATGATTATAATCAACCTCAGGACCATGGAAATGTGTGTTGCTAGGCAGATAAACAATTAGAATAGCCGTTGCTAGGCAAACAGCTGTATTAGCAACAAACCAATAGAACCATTGAATTCCTTAGGTCCATATTAGGGGGGGGAGGTATGATTATAATCAACCTCAGGACCATGGAAATGTGTGTTGCTAGGCAGATAAACAATTAGAATAGCCGTTGCTAGGCAACCAGCTGTATAAGCAACAAATGGATAGAACCATTGAATTCCCTGGGTCCATATTAGGTGGGGTAGGTACGATTATAATCAACCTTAGGACCATGGAAATGTGTGTTGCTAGGCAGATAAACAATTAGAATAGCCGTTGCTAGGCAGTCAGTTGTATTAGCAACAAACCGAAAGAACCATTGAACCCCTTGGGTCCATATTATCCTTGGGTCTTAACTTTTTCTAGTGGGACAACGCCTCACCACCATAGACCCTTGTTAGCTAGTGTGGGGGTGGAGCCCCTGATTAACAGCAGCACCAACTAAACAGTACTCTTAACTTATGTCTAATGGGACAATCTCTCACCACCATATGGACCGTAGCTAACAGGCTCACACACATGGCTGTGTGGTCCAGCTGCTAAGGTACAGGTTACTTCTTGTTGGCATTGGCTAAAATGGGGTTCAAACCCCTCAAAGTTTTTAGATAGCGTTACTCATTGGGCACAAAAGATAGAAGCAGTACATATACTATTTGGTGTTAAGTATCATTGCATGAGTCTTGGTGGAGCAGTCGGTTAGCTGTTGGGCTCAATAGTTCTGAGGTTGTGGGTGTGGATACCCGGGCTCTCAAAGAGAAAAGACCTCTAAAATACAACCACCTCCTATGGGTGTATTAGACCGCAATGCGCTACCTCAAAAGAGGCCTAGAAATCAGGTAGTACTGGACATGTTTTTAGACCACAATATTATGTAATTTTCTTAGAACATGACTTCCTCAGTTCCCAAAAAAAAGTTCCTGACGGGGTACGGCCTCGTTTGCCCGTAATGGCCGTTTCCATGGCAACCACCTCAAAATAGTAGATACGGCTGTAAAAAGTGCACATTGGCTGTCCATAGGGCTATTTGAGTTTTACCTACCCCCCCTAAGTCAATGTTGAGCTTTTATCTCGTGTCATCATGCGGTTGCTAGGGTAAGCGGTTGCCTAGCAACAGGCATTCTATGTGAGAATTCCCTAGAAAGGAGAGGAAATATCAATGAGATGGCTAATCTATCCATATCTAATTCATCAAAACTGACCCCCAAGAAACAATGGTGATATAACCTTGTTGACATGGTCCATGGTTACCTAGCAACAGCAGATATGTACCTAGCAACCAGCGTTAACTACCAATATGGCTGGAAAAATCACATTTTGGCTCTCAATAGGACCATAAAAAGTTGACCCACCCCCACTAAATCAACTTCAAGGTTTCTGAAAGCATTAATGCCTTGTTGCTAGGGTGAATGGTTGCCTAGCAACAGCCATTCTATGTTATAATTCCCTAGTTACCATGGAAAATATCCATCGGTGAGATGTTATGCCAATACCCACTCCATTCAAATTGACCCCCAAGGGAAAATGGTAATAAATCTATGTTGGTATAGTCCATGGTTCCCTAGCAACAGTAGATATCTACCTGGCAACCATTTTGAAATGCATTATTTCACCAGAATTGATCCTGAATACTGGTGTATGGCAGTATTTCAGGGGGTATCTGAAGTTTTCTGACAATATATAGGAAGTATGTGAGGCTCTTTGACGGTATCTAGGAGGCACCTGAGCTTGCCTGACAATATCAAAGAGGTATAAAAGGCTATTTGACTGTATCTAAGGGCTATCTAATGTGATCTATTGTGTATCTAAGGGGTATGTGAGATACCTCTTTAACCCCTTCTATGCAGTAAGCCAATATATTGCACAAAATTGCATTGAGTTACAAGAAATCCACTGTTTCTAGGGTGAATGTTAAGTTATTAGATAACTAGAGCATACCTGAGGTTCACTGGCAGTATAAGCGTGCTGTTTTTGTGTTGCTATTGGCCATGATTGTGTAGTAATAGCAGATATCTACATAGCAACCAAGGGGCAATGTTATATTCTAGCAGACTTGATCATAGTTGCCCTGATTGCTACTGTCTGTCAATATATTAAGGGGGTACCTGAAGTTATGTCTAGGCTGCAGGAGGTCCCTGAGGTTGACAAAGAATATCTAGATGGTATCAAAGGCTTGATTACTGTGTCAAAGAAGCATCCAATGTGCCTGACAGTAGCTTGAAGCTATGAAGTTGAGGTTGAAAGTTCCTTTATTCATCCTGGAATATTACAAATAAGCCTAAGGCATGCTTATCAACATATATGCATGACTAAAGACAGCTCCAACTGTCAATTGATAACACACGCCAACTGTCAATTGATGACACACGCTGCTAGACGCACCTACGCGCGCTCCGTGTATTTTTGACGTTACTATGTGTCAATCAGATAGGATTAGGACATAATTAGGTATACAACCTTATTAATCGTCAGGGAAGCCCCTGAGGGATTTATTGGAGCTACACTCCACTAACTTGTCTGGATATTCTCAACAATGTCGAAGGGCTCCCGCAAGAAAAGGAGCACCAAGCGACGCGGTCTAGGGAGGACAAAGACCATAGCCCCGCTCGAAATACCCCCTGGGAAATCTAGCCTGGTACCAAACTACATGGAAACCGGGACACCCAAGAGAGACAGATCATTTGAAGGTATCTCCAAACTCCTAACATCAACCCCATCTGATATCTCCCCGATCTACAAAAAGAACAGGTTTGAATTACTATCAGTAAACAAAGTAACCAGGGACGCCGACAACTCGGAGGTAACCTAGGAGCTGTACCGACCCAATACCATGTGCCCTCATCCGTGTCCTCAAACACCCCACCGACAGCCCAGGCACTCATAGACCTACCTCCAGGATCGTTACGCCTGAACACCATCTCAATGAGAGACATGGACCCCAATATGCCACCTCTACCAGTCTCCTCTGCCACAGTGCTGACCCTGGAGTCAGCCATGGAGGAGAATCAGTTGATAATGGCGTCTGCTGACTCACAGACACTGAAAGTGACACAAACCCCCCTCACAGATCTGATAGATGATATAAATCGGACACTCAGTGCAAACACTAGTAACTCTGACTATGTGTATGCCTACCAGGAGTACATGGCGAGCGAGGACACACCCCCAAACAGCCCAGTCAGTGACCCCAACCACCAACAGCTACTGAATACATCACATGTAATGGGCAGTGCAGGCAATTACCATCAGCACCCACACCTCGGTGCTCATGTGGGCCCACCCCCTATTACCTCGTATTACTACCCACTCCTACCCAGTCAAACTGACAACAGACTGCTAAACACCCTTACCACACACACCAACGGTCCCTGCTCCGCCCAGCAGCCCTACCCGCCGGTCAACAACCCCACCTACCCACCGCCCTGGGGAAACCATGCATCCCGTCCTCCATGGTCCCAACCATCTATGGACAAAGACCCACAGAGGGCTTTGGACCTTAAGAAAATGGTCACTGCAGTGACCTACATCCAAGACCACATGGCCGACAAAGATGTTTTGAACAATAAGCTTAATGACATCAGCTCCTCCATAGACAGCAGACTATCTGGAATGGAGGACAGAATTGTCCAATGCGAGGAAGACAGAAAGCAAGATCGAGCAGTCATGTATGATGCCATACAAGCAGCTAGCACCGACCTGGACTCAAAGCTCTCGTCTGAGGTCATTAAGGTTCAAAACAACATAGGCACCAGACTAACACAGGAAATAGCCCCCATCCTCTCCAGGCAAACTGCAGTAGAAGATAAACTTACAGCCAACATCACTGAGGTGGACAAACTCAGGACCCGGCTCAATGCCCTGGAGTTAAAAAACTCCAAGTCGCTCATTCATACAGCGGCTACACAAGGTAACCATGGCTACTCATCTGCAGTGGTACATGGTATCAGTGCCCCCCTAGCAGCTGCTCAACCTGTCACACTCCAGTCACAGCGCCCCTCTTCCTATCACAAATCAGGTACATACAATGTTGTGGTAGTAGGACTGCCTGAAACTGTTGATGAGGACATTTTCACAGTCTACAAGAGCATTGTAAACGCCATAGGAGTTCCCGTGGAAAAGGAGAAATTATCCTCAGTAGCCATTTTCTAGCCCCCACCCTTTGAACTATAGTAACAGGCATGCTTTTTTGGTAAAAAGGGGCTATAATTTTACGCGCTCCTGAAGAGGTGGCAGAATTTGTTACGCCCCTCAGGAGGGGTCGGACATTTTTTACCCCCCCCCCTGTAAATTATAAATGAACACTCCCCAAGGTGCGGCCTAGTCGGACGTCCAGGGGAACCATGATTATAAACTGCGTCCTAAAATGACCCCCCGGGGAACCATATTTCTAAAGTGCGTCCTGATTGGACATCCATCGGAAGCGCGTTTCTAAAGTGCGTCCTAGTCGGATGTCCAGGGGAACCATATTTTTTAACTGCGTCATAATTTGACGTCCATGGGAAGCATGTATTTTAAGTGTATCACTTGGCACCTGTAGAAAAAAACACTAGGTGGCAGCTGCGGGGAAAAAAACCTACTGAGCTAAGGGTGTCACTAAGGCAATATTTCACTATTTCTGATATATATACATTCCACATAGAGGGACCAACTAAAACATAATGCATTATCTAAATATGTATTTCACAATAATTAACAAGCCCTGATAACCATGGATTAGGTGATTTTCACAATAAAAGCTATTACCTAAACTGATATGAGAATATACTGTACAAGGACCCCTAAGGCTGACTTCCTGTTTGATGGGTGGCTATCTTCAAAAATAGTTTGGCTGTTTAGGATCGATTCCTTTGGTTATATAGTAGGTGAGTATGAGCAGGCTTGAAGTATTCATGTGGGATGGTTAAAAGAAGGTTTACAAAAGTATGAATCTTGGCTACATGTAGGAAAAGTGAGCATATTGCACTTGCTCGAGATGCGCGCGGAACTCTTATTATCGCTCATGCTGTGCGTTAGCTGACACAAGGAGAGTACTCCCCACAACAATAGCTATCTGTGCTTTTTTGGCAATTGTAAATATTCCTATTAGAAGCAGAGCTAGGTCCTTTAGATGATGTTGGATAATATATGGAGGTATCAGACTTTATAAGAATTTAAAGGTGTTGTGATGCTGACACTATAGTGACAGTAAGCCTATCTTTGACCACACTGTGCCTACAGTGTCAGTTTATGAACAGCTCAAAGAGAATCTGTGCACTCACAGCCTTGGTAGGGAGTAGAATGTATAGGGGTGATAGATGACAAGAATTATTTTTAAGTTGTCCGCTATGGAAAAATTAATTTTTTCATCTTTTATTATTATTATTTTTTTAGATCCATATTTCAGTTTTTCTAAAGTGTGTCCTGATTGGACATCCACAGGAAGCATGTTTTTAAAGTGGGTCCTATTCAGACGTCCAGGGGAACCACGTATTTAAACTGCGTCCTAATGAAACGCCCAGGGGAACCATATTTCTAAAGGGCGTCCTTATTGGACATCCATGGGAAGCGTGTTTCTAAAGTACGTCCTAGTCGGACATCCGGGGGAACCACATATTCAAACTGCGTCCTTATAAGACGCCCAGGGGAACCCTATTTCTAAAGGGCGTCCTTATTGGACATCCATGGGAAGCGTGTTTCTAAAGTACGTCCTAGTCGGACATCCGGGGGAACCACATATTCAAACTGCGTCCTTATAAGACGCCCAGGGGAACCATATTTCTAAAGTGCGTCCTCATCGGAAGTCCATGGGACCCATGACTCTGAGGGAGTGTTCGTTTATTTATTACAGGGGGGGGGGTAATTTTTTATGCCCCCCCCCCCCCCAATCGAGAGCACGTGGAACGTTTCGTGCCCACCCTCGCCGAAGGCGGGTAACATTTTTTAGCCCCCACCCTTTGAACTATAGTAACAGGCATGCTTTTTTGGTAAAAAGGGGCTATAATTTTACGCGCTCCTGAAGAGGTGGCAGAATTTGTTACGCCCCTCAGGAGGGGTCGGACATTTTTTACCCCCCCCCCCCCTGTAAATTATAAATGAACACTCCCCAAGGTGCGGCCTAGTCGGACGTCCAGGGGAACCATGATTATAAACTGCGTCCTAAAATGACCCCCCGGGGAACCATATTTCTAAAGTGCGTCCTGATTGGACATCCATCGGAAGCGCGTTTCTAAAGTGCGTCCTAGTCGGATGTCCAGGGGAACCATATTTTTTAACTGCGTCATAATTTGACGTCCATGGGAAGCATGTATTTTAAGTGTATCACTTGGCACCTGTAGAAAAAAACACTAGGTGGCAGCTGCGGGGAAAAAAACCTACTGAGCTAAGGGTGTCACTAAGGCAATATTTCACTATTTCTGATATATATACATTCCACATAGAGGGACCAACTAAAACATAATGCATTATCTAAATATGTATTTCACAATAATTAACAAGCCCTGATAACCATGGATTAGGTGATTTTCACAATAAAAGCTATTACCTAAACTGATATCAGAATAAACGTGACTCCTAGAATTGTGAGAAAAGTGGTGGAGCACTGGGTAGCAGATTCAGGGGCTCGGTAACCAGATGCTTTGGAAATTCCAATAATCTGTAAAATGTTGTTGGGGAAGATAAAAAATGAGAAATAAGTCTCCAAATGGCATCAAAATGATTCAGCCTGTTCCTTATATGCATCAAAACTAGAATACAGATAAGTTGCATAAGATATGTCAGTCTTTCAAACCAGTAAAAATGGAAACAATGATATTCTTTGACTCGTAAATTGCGTTTTGAGAATCTGAAGGTCTTTTTCTAAGAATTTTGCCAAATTACACACTCACTAGGGCAATAATTAGGCATTTTCTACAATCAGATATAACTCCTGGACTTGTGAGAGAATTTTTGGAGCACTGGGTAGCAGATTTCTTTTATAAGACCCATAGGGGCTCGGTAACAAGACGCTTTGGAAAATCCAATAATCTCTAAAATGTAGTTGGGGAAGATAAAAAATGAGAAATAAGTCTCCAAATGGCATCAAAATGACTCAGCCTGTTCCTCATCTGCAGCAAAACTAGAATACAGATAGGTTGCATAGGTAATGTCACTCTTCCACACCAGAAAAACTGGAAACATTGATTTTTTTTGACTCGTAAATTTAGTTTTGAGAATCTGAAGGTCATTTTCTAAGAATTATGCAAAATTACACTCTCAATATGGCAATAATTAGGCGTTTTCTACTATCAGATATAACTCCTGGACTTTTGAGAGAAGTTGTGGAGCACTGGGTAGCAGATTTCTCTTAAAAGACCCATAGGGGCTCGGTAACCAGATGCTTTGGAAATTCCAATAATCTCTAAAATGTAGTTGGGGAAGATAAGAAATGAGAAATAAGTCTCCAAATGGCATCAAAATGATTCAGCCTGTTCCTCATATGCATCAAAACTAGAATACAGGTAGGTTGCATAGGTTATGTCAGTCCATCAAACCAGAAAAAATGGAAACAATGATATTCTTTGTCTCGTAAATTGCGTTTTGAGAATCCGAAGGTCTTTTTCTAAGAATTTTGCCAAATTACACACTCACTAGGGCAATAATTAGGCATTTTCTACAATCAGATATAACTCCTGGACTTGTGAGAGAATTTTTGGAGCACTGGGTAGCAGATTTCTTTTAACAGACCCATAGGGGCTCGGTAACAAGACGCTTTGGAAATTCCAATAATCTCTAAAATGTAGTTAGGGAAGATAAAAAATGAGAAATAAGTCTCCAAATGGCATCAAAATGATTCAGCCTGTTCCTTATATGCATCAAAACTAGAATACAGATAAGTTGCATAGGATATGTCAGTCTTTCAAACCAGAAAAAATGGAAACAATGATATTCTTTGTCTCGTATATTGCGTTTTGAGAATCTGAAGGTCTTTTTCTGAGAATTATGCCAAATTACACTCTCAATATTGCAATAATTAGGCGTTTTCTACAATCAGATATAACTCCTGGACTTGTGAGAGAAGTTGTGGAGCACCGGGTAGCAGATTTCTTTTAAAAGTCCCATAGGGGATCGGTAACCAGATGCTTTGGAAATTCCAATAATCTCTAAAATGTTGTTGGGGAAGATAAAAAATGAGAAATAAGTCTCAAAATGGCATCAAAATATTTCAGCCTATTCCTAATATGCATCAAAACTAGGACACAGATAGGTTGCATAGGTTATGTCACTCTTTCACACCAAAAAAACTGGAAACAATGATTTTTTTTGTCTCGTAAATTGAGTTTTGAGAATCTGAAGGTCATTTTCTAAGAATTATGCTGAATTCCACTCTCAATAGGGCAATAATTAGACATTTTCTATGATCAGACATAACTCCGGGACTTTTGAGAGAAGTTGTGGAGCACTGGGTAGCAGATTTCTTTTAAAAGACCCATAGGCGCTCGGTAACCAGACACTTTGGAAATTCCAATAATCTCTAAAATGTTGTTGGGGAAGATAAAATATGAGAAATAAGTCTCCAAATGGCATCAAAATATTTCAGCCTGTTCCTCATATGCATCAAAACTAGAATACAGATAGGTTGCATAGGTTTTGTCACTCTTTCACAGCAGAAAAAATGGAAACAATGATTTTTTTTGTCTCGTAAATTGAGTTTTGAGAATGTGAAGGTCATTTTCTAAGAATTATGCTGAATTACACTCTCAATATGGCAATAATTAGACATTTTCTACGATCAGACATAACTCCTGGACTTTTGAGAGAAGTTGTCGAGCACCTGGTAGCAGATTTCTTTTAAAAGACCCATAGGCGCTCGGTAACCATATGCTTTGGAAATTCCAATAATCTCTAAAATGTTGTTGGATAAGATAAAAATGAGAAATAAGTCTCCAAATGGCATCAAAATGATTCAGCCTGTTCCTCATATGCATCAAAACTAAAATACAGGTAGGTTGCATAGGTTATGTCAGTCTTTCAAACCAGAAAAAATGGAAACAATGATATTCTTTGTCTCGTAAATTGTGTTTTGAGAATCTGAAGGTCTTTTTCTGAGAATTACGCCAAATTGCACTCTCAATATGGCAATAATTAGGCGTTTTCTACAATCAGATATAACTCCTGGACTTGTGAGAGAAGTTGTGGAGCACTGGGTAGCAGATTTCTCTTAAAAGACCCATAGGGACTCGGTAACCAGATGCTTTGGAAAATCCAATAATCTCTAAAATGTTGTTGGGGAAGATAAAAAATGAGAAATAAGTCTCCAAATGGCATCAAAATGACTCAGCCTGTTCCTCATATGCAGCAAAACTAGAATACAGGTAGGTTGCATAGGTTGTGTCACTCTTCCACACCAGAAAAACTGGAAACAATGATTTTTTTTGTCTCGTAAATTGAGTTTTGAGAATCTGAAGGTCATTTTCTAAGAATTATGCTGAATTTCACTCTCAATAGGGCAATAATTAGGCGTTTTCTACGATCAGACATAACTCCGGGACTTTTGAGAGAAGTTGTGGAGCACTGGGTAGCAGATTTCTTTTAAAAGACCCATAGGCGCTCGGTAACCAGACGCTTTGGAAATTCCAATAATCTCTAAAATGTTGTTGGGGAAGATAAAATATGAGAAATAAGTCTCCAAATGGCATCAAAATATTTCAGCCTGTTCCTCATATGCATCAAAACTAGAATACAGATAGGTTGCATAGGTTTTGTCACTCTTTCACACCAGAAAAAATGGAAACAATGATTTTTTTTGTCTCGTAAATTGAGTTTTGAGAATCTGAAGGTCATTTTCTAAGAATTATGCTGAATTCCACTCTCAATAGGGCAATAATTAGACATTTTCTACGATCAGACATAACTCCGGGACTTTTGAGAGAAGTTGTGGAGCACTGGGCAGCAGATTTCTTTTAAAAGACCCATAAGCGCTCGGTAACCAGATGCTTTGGAAATTCCAATAATCTCTAAAATGTTGTTGGGGAAGATAAAAAATGAGAAATAAGTCTCCAAATGGCATCAAAATGATTCAGCCTGTTCCTCATATGCATCAAAACTGAAATACAGGTAGGTTGCATAGGTTATGTCAGTCTCTTAAACCAGAAAAAATGGAAACGATGATATTCTTTGTCTCGTAAATTGTGTTTTGAGAATCTGAAGGTCTTTTTCTGAGAATTACGCCAAATTACACTCTCATAGGGCAATAACTAGGCATTTTCTACAATCAGATATAACTCCTGGACTTGTGAGAGAAGTTGTTGAGCACTGGGTAGCAGATTTCTCTTAAAAGACCGATAGGGGCTCGGTAACCAGATGCTTTGGAAATTCCAATAATCTCTAAAATGTAGTTGGGGAAGATAAGAAATGAGAAATAAGTCTCCAAATGGCATCAAAATGACTCAGCCTGTTTCCTCATATGCAGCAAAACTAGAATACAGATAAGTTGCAAAGGTTATGTCACTCTTCTACACCAGAAAAACTGGAAACAATGATTTTTTTGTCTCGTAAATTGAGTTTTGAGAATCTGAAGGTCATTTTATAGGAATTTTGCCGAATTACACTCTCAATATGGCAATAATTAGGCATTTTCTACGATCAGACATAACTCCGGACTTTTGAGAGAAGTTTTGTAGCACTGGATAGCAAATTTCATTTTAAAGGACCCATAGGGGCTTGGTAAACAGACGCTTTGGAAATTTGAATAATCTCTAAAACGTAGTTGGGGCAGATAAAAAATGAGGAATAAGTCTCCAAATGTCATCAAAATTATTCAGCCTGGTCATTTTCTAAGAATTTTGCCAAATTACACTCTCAATGGGGCAATAATTAGGCAATTTCTACAATCAGACAAAACTCGTGGACTTGTGACAGAATTTTTGGAGCACTGGGTAGCAGATTTCTTTTAAAAGACCGATAGGGGCTTGGTAACCAGATGCTTTGGAAATTCCAATAATCTCTAAAACATAGTTTGGGAAGATAAAAAATGAGAAATAAGTCTCCAAATGGCATCAAAATTATTCAGTGTGTTCCTCATACGCATAAAAACTAGAATACAAATTGATTGCAAAGTTGATGATACTATTTTACACCAGAAAAAGATATAAACAATGATTTTTTTTTGTTTTGGTTAATTAGTTATGATAATTTATGGACCATTTCATTTTAAAATTTCCAAAATGCACTCTCAATAAGCCAATAATTAAGCATTTACTGCAATCAGACATGACTCCTGGACTTCTGAGAGAAGTTTTGTAGCACTGAGTAGCAGGTATCATGTAGAAATATCAGTATTTTCAGAATCCATTCTTTTGTTATGGATACTGACAGTGCATGATGCAGATTGAAATGCAGGAAATAACTATGCATTTATTGCAATCAGCTGTGATGTGAACTTATTTTTCGGACTTTGACAGCAGCATGCATGGGAAAGTTATCATGGATGCTCCCGCCAACCCTCAAGATCATTCAGATTATTCCTCATGCACATGAAAACTAGAAGTGCCATAGAATCTTTTGAAAAAATAAGAATGAATGCTCAAGGGGTCGCATAGTGCTAAAGTTTGTTAAGCTTCTCTACTTGATGGTCATATATGTCTACCTCCCGGATTTGTTTTAAAATGTTTACATATTCTCTTTTCAGATCTGCAATGTTCCTTAGTGACAAGGATGCTGGAGGCCCTGAGAGCATGGAAAGGGGGCAGCGAGGCAGACTTCCAGGTCGTGCGGCACCCGGAGCGTGGCCACTGTGTGGTGACCGAGACCACTTGTATACCACAGAAAGACAGCAGCCAGGCACATTGTGACTGATGGGTGCAAGATGGGAGGACAGGAAGAAGACGTCCTCCTAGCTGGCCTCCCTCAGGAAGAAGCTGATTCCAGCTCACAGCCTCTACTTCAGTCCTGACGATGTCCATACTTGTAATTGTGAGGCCTGAAGATGTACTATCCCAAATTGGACGGGTAATTGATGGTATCTGATGAGTTGTACCACAAGCACATTGTCAGCAAATTGTGTACATGTATTAAAGTTCACACTGAGTGTAAATAAGCTGAGTGAAGTGGATCCCATCCGTCCAAAGTGTGTCCTAACTAGACGTCCATGGGAAGCATGTTTCTAAAGTGTGTCCTTCTCAACCATCCAGTGGAACCAGTTTTTCCTGAAGTGCCTCCTTCTGCAATGTCCACAGAAGCTTGTTTTAACAACAGGGGGTTGTTGAGTTTGGGGGTGGGGGGGGGGGTTGGCAAATAAAAACACCCTTGAACTGGGAGGGGCCTAATTTTTTTACCCCTCTTGGGGGGTGGGAGGGGTTCTCAATAAACTTAATAAAAGTTTACTCGTATTTCAGTCCAGAGAATGTAGCTCAGGTTTATTTTGTAAAAGCATACATGACACAAAATTATTCCAA
The DNA here is from genome assembly GCA_947462335.1 of Harmothoe impar. Classification (NCBI taxonomy): domain Eukaryota; kingdom Metazoa; phylum Annelida; class Polychaeta; order Phyllodocida; family Polynoidae; genus Harmothoe; species Harmothoe impar. Next base: position 8,961,096 of record OX381709.1, on the reverse strand, counting down.
AGATTTATTGGTCCTTGTGAAATATGACAACAGCAGGCTAATAAATCAGTGATATTACAGTATTCAAATTTGCTATTTTTTTTGTTTGTATTCTTCCTTCTACTACAGAAAAATTGGTGCACAAACAGAATATGATAACTCAATTGTATAGAACTGCAGTAGAATTAACTTAGTGTGTATGCCACTTGTCTTGGATGTGAAATTGATTAATTCTGACAAAAGGCCCAGGGAAACACCTGACATATGTTCTTAATGTGGTCAACAATTAACATGTTCGAGTAATGTATGAAACACATAATGGTCACACATGTTCTCAATGTGATGAAAAAAGATATACGGGGACACTGTAATAAAGATACACATTATAATCCACCCATCCAGGAGAGAAACCTCCTACTTGGTTTTATTGCAGTATATAGTGCAAACCTCACAATTGGTCTCAATGCGGTGAAGAGTTCACACAGGCTCATACACTAAGTTAAACATAATAACCCACCAAGGAGAGAAACCACACAAGTGCTCCAATTGTGGTAAACAGTTCACACATGCTTGTACATTAAGATACACATGATGAGCCAACCAGGAGAAAAACCTCACAATTGGTCTCAATGCGGTAAAGAGTTCACGCAGGCTAGTACACTTAAAATACACATGATGAACCACCCAGGGGAAAACCCTCCTAATTGGTCTAATTGCGGTAAAGAGTTCACACAGGCTCATACACTAAGTTAAACATAATAACCCACCAAGGAGAGAAACCACACAAGTGCTCCAATTGTGGTAAACAGTTCACACAGGCTTGTACATTAAGATACACATGATGAGCCACCCAGGAGAAAAACCTCACAATTGGTCCTAATGCGGTAAAGAGTTCACATAAGCCCGGACTCCACTAGGGCGGCACAGTGTCCTGCGAAACGGAGCGATCTTTTTTTATGTTTTGATTTGCACATTTCTCTTCATTTCACCTCATTTCGCCTCATTTCGCCTCAGTGTCGCCCTGAATGTCGCCCTACTTCTGGCAATACTTAGGGCGACACTGCAGCGAAATGAAGAGAAATGAAGCAAAATGAATCAAAATGAAGCAAAATGTGCAAATCAAAACATAAAAAAAGATCGCTCCGTTTCGCAGAACACTGTGCCGCCCTAGTGGAGTCTGGGCTATAGGCTTGTACACTAAAAATACACATGATGACCAACACAGGGGGAAAACCTCACAATTGGTCTCATTGCGGTAAAGAATTCACACAGGCTAGTACACTAAAAATACACATGATGACCAACACAGGGGAAAAACCTCACAATTGGTCTCATTGCGGTAAAGAGTTCACAGAGGCTCATACACTAAGTTAGATATAATAACCCACCAAGGAGAGAAACCACACAAGTGCTCCAATTATGGTAAACAGTTCACACAGGCTTGTGTATTAAAGATACACATGATGCCCCACCCAGGAGAAAAAACTCACAATTGGTCTTATTGTGGTTAACAATTCACACAGGCTTGCACTCTAAAGATACACATGATAATCAACCCAGGACAGAAACCACACAAGTTCTCTTATCGCGGTTTTATTGCAGTATATAGTGCAAACCTCACAATTGGTCTCAATGCGGTAAAGAGTTCACACAGGCTCATACACTAAGTTAAACATAATAACCCACCAAGGATAGAAACCACACAAGTGCTCTTATTGCAGTAAACCGTTCACTCAGGCTTGTACATTAAAGATACACATGAGGACCCACCCAGGAGAGAAACCACCTAATTAGTCTTATCGCAGGAAGCAGTTCACACAGGCTCGTCCATTGAAGAAACAAATGATAACCCACCCAGGAGTAAAACCTCAAAAATGTTTTTATTGTAGTAAATGGTTCACACTGGCTAGTACACTGAATATACACATGATGAATCACACAGGAGAAAAGCCTCACAAGTGTTCTCATTGTGGTAAGCAGTTTACATAGGCTTATACCCTAAAGTGTTTAGATTTTAAACACATGTCAACTTTTGAGAAGTATTTGATTGTATGGAAATCAAACACATAATAGCAATGTGTGTAGATTATCAACACTTATCTGAACACTTTTTTTTAATATATTGAGCAGTTAAAGATATTTTACCCAAACTCTTTTTTTTGCGGAAATGAAAAATCTGCGAAATCTTTATATGCTTAAGTGTGGAATAAATACCGCGAAATTCCCGATTTTCACTCTTCCGCGAAAATTTACACCGTGAAAATACATACTTTCACAGTAGATAAGTGTTTAGGATCCAAACGCTGTTTTAACAGTACAATGCAGTTGGTGTAAGATGGCTGAGCGTTGTCCTGTGCTGTGGTCAACACCCTCCTAAGATGGGCGAAATATTTGACAACCCTCCTCCGGCAGGGTGAAAACAGGTAAAAAAATTTCAACCCTCCTAAAGAGGGGTTGAAAATCCTAACCCCTAACCCCTTTAGAAGGATCAAAATATCTCACCATATGTGTTTCCCCCCCCCCTCCCCTTCAAACCCACCTATACACACCCTCCAACTGTCAAAACAAAATAATAAAATTCACTAAGTAATATACTGTCAGTCCATACATGGGTTGTGCAGGACTGGGATCCCCCCCTCCCCCTGTACACCCACCAGCTTGGGGGCAATCTGTATTTATCTACATGATATCACCTATATGCTAATGGGAGAAACCCAAGGTACTGATGCAATAAGCTTGGGCATTGGTGTCTCCTATCCACTAAAGGGAGAAGGCCTCTGATCTCTTGGTACCTGCACAAAACACTAGGTGGCAGCACAGGCATAAGGCTGCAAAACCACAATAACCCCTTTTATCACTCACTGTATTGTGTACATTTTTACTGTTTGCTCTGTATCTAGACTGTTTTAGAACATGAACTTCTGCCATTTGATGCTCTACACCTTACACTTTATAGATGTTATACAACCATAACTTAACTTTGTCTATAATTCTGTTTAAATACCTGAAAGGTCATCACAGTGTTAATCCCCATAGACAAATCTAAATGGCCATAGTTTCTTAGATATAATCTAAATTTGGATGCTTAGTGATTCATGTGATTCCTGATTCCAACTTATGTTTAATTCATTCAATGAAAACAAGGAAATTATGGGTTATATAAGGAAACTTAGTCTTTTTCAGTTTAGTGCTGCAAACACTGTGATCCACATACAGGTATGGGTAGGAACTTTGCCCCAGCCATACATATTTAGCTTTGATAAACCAGTCTGTATCTTAATTTCATTTAATTCCAGATGTGCATGTTCAAACATAAAAATGGTTTCAAACCCAATGGTTTAATGGTTTAAAACTAAAACAAAGTCTGTTTTCACTGCAAAAAGGAGTAGAGAGAGGGGGGGGGGGGTACTCAAGCCATACCTTTGTAGAATGTATTACACCTGCACAGAATAGATTAGGTGAAGACAGTATAGACTGGTCAAGGACAGAAAGTACTGATACATGTGATAACCTAATAAGATTCTGCTATTACCAGATGAAAGCCCAGTATATTACTGTGTACATATATAGCCATGCTGCCATCTAGTGTCTCATGGCTGCACTAACCAGATACCTGCTGCTGCCACCTGTAGTGTATATCTGAGACTATTCTACCACTGGTGTATTGATGAAACCTGTGTCCCTTGCTTAGACTTACATGCATATCAACCAAACTAAGACTAGGAATATAACCAAGGATTTTAATCTATCATTGCGTTAAATTCCTAGGGATGTCTGGCCACAGAAATATGACTAAATGGGGCTATTTGCTCGATACTGCTTGTACACATTAATAAGACATTCATTATTGTAAATGAGTGCAATGTCTCTTCATGATAATTTAGCAATAGGCCTTGTGTATTAGAATATTTTAACAGTTTAGAGATTGAATAAATATTAATAGGTTGCCTAAAGGTCCCAGAAATATTGCGAAATAGGGCTATTTGCTTAATACTATACTCCCAGATACCACATTAATAAGACATTCAATTTTAGGAATAAAAACAATGTCTTCCCATGGTAATTTTGTACTATGACTTGTGTATTGGCATGTATAAGGGTTTAGAGATTGAACAAATATTAATGGGTTGCCTGAACTTGAATTCCAAGGGATGTCTGGCCACAGAAATTTGACTAAATAGGGCTATTTGCTCAATACTTCTTGCAGATAACACATTAATGAGACATTCAGTATTAGGAATCAGAACAATGTCTTTCTATGGTAATTTAGCAATAGGACTGCTGGATCAGCATATGTAAGGGTTAAGAGATGAAACAGATATGAATGGGTTGCCTGAACTTAAATTCCTAGGGATGTGAGGTCACGGAAATATGACTTAATATAGCTTTTTGCTTGATATTACTCATTTTAATACACATTAATAAAACATTCAATACTGGAAATGTATGCAATGTCTCGCCATGGTAATTTAGCAATAGGGCTTGTGTATTTGAATGTATAATGGTTTAGAGATTAAATAAATATTAATGGGTTGCCTGAACTTGAATTCCTGGGGATGTGAGGTCCCGGAAATATGACTAAATAAGGCTATTTGCCCAATACTACTTGCAGATAACACATTACTGAGACATTTAGTATTAGGATTAAGAACATCATTTCTCCATGGTAATTTAGCACTATGACTTGTGTATTAGCATGTATAAGGGTTTAGATATGGCACATATATATAAATGGGTTGCCTGAACTTAAATTCGTAGGGATGTGAGGTTACGGAAATATGACTAAATATGGCTTTTTGCTTGATATTATTTATTTATATACAATAACACCTTCAGTACTGGAAATGTATGCAATGTCTAACCATGGTAATTTAGCAATAGGGCTTGTGTATCAGAATGTTTAATGGTTTACAGATTGAATAAATATTAATGGGTTGCCTGAACTTGAATTCCCAGGGATGTGAGGTCCCGGAATAGACTAAATAGGGCTATTTGCTCAATACTACTTGTAGATAACACATTAATAAGACATTTAATATTGGATGTGTATACAATGTCTCTTCATGATAATTTAGCATTTGGACTCGTGTATAAGCATGCATAAGGGCTCAGAGATTGAACAAATATAAATGGGTTGCCTGAACTTAAACTCCTAGGGATGTGAGGTCACGGAAATATGACTAAATATAGCTTTTTGCTTGATATTACTCATTTTAATACACATTAATAAAACATTCAACATTGGAAATCTATGCTATGTCTCTCCATGGTAATCTAGCAACAGGGCTTGTGTGTTAGAATATATAATGGTTTAGAGATTGAATAGATATTAGTGGGTTGCCTGAACTTGAATTCCCAGGGATGTGGGGTGACGGAAAAATGACTAAATAGGGTTATTTGGCCAATACTACTTGTAGATAACACATTAATGAGACATTTAGTATTAGGATTAAGAACATCATTTCTCCATGGTTATTTAGCACTATGACTTGTGTATTAGCATGTATAAGGGTTTATAGATGGAACATATATAAATGGGTTGCCTGAACTTAAATTGGTAGGGATGTGAGGTCACAGAAATATGACTAAATGTGGCTTTTTGCTTGATATTATTCATTTATATATGATAACACATTCAATACTGGAAATGTATGCAATGTCTCACCATGGTAATTTAGCAATAGGACTTGTGTATCAGAATGTTTAATGGTTTAGAGATTGAATAAATATTAATGGGTTGCCTGAACTTGAATTCGTAGGGATGTGTGGTCCCGGAATAGACTAAATAGGGCTATTCGCTGAATACTACTTGTAGAATACACATTAATAAGACATTTAATATTGGATGTGTATACAATGTCTCTTCATGATAATTTAGCATTGGGACTCATGTATTAGCATGTAAAAAAAATAAATGGGTTGCCTGAGTAGTATAGTATGTATCGGAACGGGACTATAGTTAACTACTGTTTATTACTCAATCGACCTGCAGCCAATCAGAGGCCTCCATTTGGTCCCGTGACCCCCTCATTTGCATAATTACGTAATAGGCCACGCCCCCTCATTTGCATAATTACGTAATAGGCCACGCCCCCTTGATCACCAGCCAATCAGGGGCCGCCATTTGGTCACGTGACCCCCTCATTTGCATAATAAGCCACGCCCCCTTGATCAATTGACCCCCTCATTTGCATAGTAGACTACGCCCCTTTGATCACCAGCCAATCAGAGGTCGCCATTTGGTCACGTGACCCCCTCATTTGCATAATAGGCCGCGCCCCCTTGATCACGTGACCCCTTCATTGGCATGATAGGCCACAACAACATCACGTGGCTATCTTTGTTTGTAAACAACACCACGTGGCTCTCTTTGTTTGTAAACAACACCACGTGGCTCTCTTGTTTGTAAATAACACCTACTAAGTTTAGTCATAGGTAGCAGTAGTGTTTGTAAATAACGCTTACTAAGTTTTCAGTCATAGGTGTCTAGAGCAGCAGCAGCAGCAGCATCTTCAGCAGCAGCAGCAGCAGCAGCTGCGTCATAAGTGTCTAGAGCAGCAGCCACGTCATAGATGACTAGTGCAGCAGCAGCAGCAGCAGCAGCATCTTCAGCAGCAGCAGCAGCGTCATAGGTGTCTAGAGCAGCAGCTGCAGTAGCAGCAGCGTCATAGGTGTCTAGAGCAGCGGCAGCAGCATCTTCAGCAGCAGCAGTAGCAGCAGGGGCAGCAGCAGTAGCAGCAGTAGCATCTTCAGCAGCAGCAGCGGCAGCAGCAGTAGCAGCATCAACAGCATCTTCAGCAAAAGCAGCAGCAGCCGCGTCATAGGTGTCTAGAGCAGCGGCAGCAGCAGCAGCAGTAGCAGCAGCGGCAGCAGCATCTTCAGCAGCAGCAGCAGCGTCATAGGTGTCTAGAGCAGCAGCGTCATAGGTGTCTAGAGCAGCAGCCGCAGCAGCAGCAGCATCTTCAGCAGCAGCAGCGGCAGCAGCAGTAGCATCTTCAGCAGCAGTAGCAGCAGCAGCAGCAACATCTTCAGCATCAACAGCATCTTCAGCAAAAGCAAAAGCCCGTAACTTAGCATCATGTGCATCAGCCATAGCCGTAACAGCGACACTGCGACTAGCATAAGCAAAACAGGCTATTTTTTTAGCAGCTGTACAAGCATTTATAGCATTAGCCCTAGCAGCAGCCGCAACAGCGACACTTTTAGCAGACGTTGCAGCATCAGTAGCAGCAGCATCGGTAGCAAGAGCGGAAACAGTAGCAAAAACATTAGCAGCACGAGCAGCAGCGGCGAGAGTAACAGCAGCGTTGTTAGCAGCATTGGCAACTTCGTATGCAGCATGTGTAGCACGAACAGCGATACGAGCTTCACGTTTTGCACGAGCAGCAGCAATAGCTGCAGAAGTAGCCATCACACTTTCCAGCCACCCGTACGAATCTTGATAAAAACCAACCTCCACCTTGCTACTTGTTAACTCATCAGTAAACATGGGCGTCTCCTCGTGTGGTGTTGTCGCGGCTCTGTAGTAGTGTTGGGATTGCTCACATTCGGTAGAACGTAGAGTGATTCCTGATGACGCCATGCTGAAGGTGGTAGAAGAAGTGTGTGGGACTCATGTTTCACTCTCGCTTATGTACTAGGCTCCGAGATAAGCTTCTTAACTCAAGAGGAAAACTCTCACTAGGAAGGCGACCAGCTGTCTACCTGTGTAGGTGCGGGTTCGTTACATCTTTAATCCTGTTCGACCCCCCGAGGAAATAGATGAAAAAAACAAAAGACCATCTTTCAAGCACTCGAATCCGCAGTCAGTAGGAAGCTATAAGGAGCTTAACTTGTGTTTGATTTAAGCTGTCTACCACACGCACGCGCTTGTAGTCACAGCTAGAGTGGCAGACTTCCGTCCGCCCGCTGGCGCATGACAATCGACTTTAGACACCCCCTGTAGTTTTTTTTTGCATACACAGTTGACTAGCATCTTAATCTCTTACCCAGCTATAAGCCCATATACATGTAACGCGCATTACTCCTCTTTATGGTAATTATCAGATCGATTTAAGGGTGGAAAAGGCTTAGGTGATTTAGGTCCCTCTCTAGCTGAAAACAGGCTTAGACCATAGCATGTAGGCAGCCGGCCGCGTTAAACACCCCCTGTAGGTTTTTTTTTGTTTTTTGTATACACTCTCGATCCCCTCTCTAGGTGAAAACAAAGCTTAGAAGATGCGGTGATCCGGCCACCGGCTGGCGCGTCACACCTGTCGTTAATCACCCCCTGTAGGCTTTGTATACACTCTCTAGGTGAAAACAAAAGCTCCCTCCACGGGCTGGCGCGTCACACCTGTCGTTAAAACGCCCCCTGTAGTGTTAGTATACACAGTTGCCCCGCCTTATCTATTCACCAGCTATAAACCCATATACGTGTACATGTGATTTTTGATACCCTCTCTGGAATAGGGTGGGGCTCAAGGTGAAAACAAGATTAGACCATTCGCTCTCTCAGCTATATAAAGAGCCTCAATTGTTCTTGCAACAGCACTTCACCACCGGTACACTATCAGTCACGAGGCAGATGTTTGCGGTATGGGTCATACAGGTTACCTACTAATAGCGGTTTGGTGAGTAGATCACTTTTTTTCCCCTAAAAGAAACAACAAAAACTCCTCACTTATGACTCAGGTATGTATATGTAGCACTGTTAGTGTAAGTACACAGTAGAATCTACTGTACTATAGACTCAACCCTCTGAAGACGGTGGAGCGCGTTTATGCGCAGGTCTGTGTCTGCATCACTTGTTTTTTATTCTAACTAAAAAAGAAAAAAAGTCAGAAGTCAATCTACGACCTATCAAAGACAAATTTGTGATAAGTTCAAACTAAATAAGAGACAGTTTGAGCGTCTCTTAGTCGCTGTCAAAGATGCGAATAACGAACGCGCTGAGGGCGGGGTTCAGGTCACGTATAGTTCCCCGCTCTTTCGTCAGATGGCGCCACAATAGGGGTTTTGTACATTCCTACGATGCTCGGGAACATTTCAACGCATAATGAGCTATATAGGCAACAAAGTGCGCTTCTGAATATATTAAAATATAAAAAACAATTCAATATTGTGTATTTCTGATAGAAATGAGGCAGTTTCTTTGAATACCAACTAAACTATAGCGAGATGAAAAATACCACACCATATCTAAGGCTTTATAAAAGATACATAGTCAGAAACTCTCGCCGATTCGGCAATCTGAAAAACGGATCAACTCGTTTTGACTCGTTGTGCCACAAGGGCCCCCATCCAACGGGGGCCCTTTGAGGTCAGTCTGTCAAACCACAGTGATCCATGCTGCTTAACACTAGGCGTAATTAATTACGCCCATGTTGTGCAGCATCTAACCAACTGACAGTGTCAGTTGGTTGGCCCCTCTTTAGGGGCCACACAATAAAATAAAGAATAGAGGCCTAATAGACAGGTCATAATACCTATTCTACTAACCATGATGGTGGCCTTATGTTCAATGGATCATTCTTATACAGTTTTTTCCAGAGAATCCGAATTTGCCTGGGGCCATTCTGGATTTTGCATATTAAGACCCCTTATTTGCATATTTAATTAGATAGGGTAAATTACCATATTTAAGATGGTAAACATATAAAAATCAACCATAATTATTCCAAATGGGTCAATTCTTGAAGGAATAGCTCCTTAGGATAAGACTTGACCTTTTTTGAATTTTTCAGATATGTCTAATTAGCATAATTTATGCGAAATCATAATTAAAGAGGTTTTTACCCTTTTATGCTAGTAAATTAGGAAAAAATAAGAATGAATACAGGAAAATCAATCAAATTAAGCAGACCTAGGCTCAATAACATGGAAAATCATTTAAAAGTCAGGGCCATCCTATATTATGTCTGGATCCAATATGGCCGCCACAAAACAATATGGCTGCCATCGAAAACTTCAAAGACCTGTATCTCTGCTTCTAATTCACTTAGAAACACAAATAAAAATGCAAAGAGTACTAAATTGAGGTTTTGGAGACCCTGTGGGGGGCGGCCATCTTGGATTTTCATGAAATATTTGTAGAAATTGCTAAAAATGGCAGATTCCCCGCCCTATATCATGTATGATTTCCAGTATTCGTGAAGATTGCAATTAACATCACAGCAAATATAATTGCAAACCCACTGCTGCTTTTCTAGATATCATATTGTGGCAGCCATCTTGGATAAATGGTATTTTGAAGCATTGTCCCTAGAATTTGTCTGCTATTGTGATGTTTTTCTACTACTCGCACCCCTAGTATCATCTGCACAATAACATTGAAGGAAGCCTGTAACCCACATCTGGCCTCTGATATTTGCTACTTTAGGAATGCTTTATACTACCAAAACCATGGACTTTAGTAGAACCATACTTCATGTTACGCTGTTGACTATATTATAAAGAGCATCAATTCACTATGATTGATGGCCAAATAAAAACTTTTTAAACTTCAAAACTTCAAACTTTTACCTGGCTCTCATTGAAGGGTATATTTCTTGTACTACCTTAAACTGTACTTGAGACCTTATACCACATTAACTGAGGTTAACTCATAAGGTAAGGGGATAGCAAATATTTCAGGATGTGGGACCTGTATCTTTGGGACCATAGGCAGTTACCTCAATAGGCAACATTGACACAAAGGGGATAGAAGATATTTGAGAATGTGTGAACTGCATTCTTGGTGACCTACTCACTGATGTTGTACCTGAATTTTTGGGAACTGGGGGGGGGGGGTATGACCTTGGTGGGTAACGTATAAGGAGAGGACAGTGGATATTTGAGGATGTTAGATCTGGATAATGTATACATAAGGAAAAAGGACAGTGAATATAGGATATGGGACCTGAATATTTAGGATTAAGAGGGTGTTCTTGGTGAATAACTTCTAAGGAAAGGGCACAGTGGGTATTTAAGAATAAGACAATGGGGCCCTAAGCCAAAGGGACCCTGAGGGTGACCTTGTAGGGTAACATATATCAAAAATGGACTCTAGATATTCAATGATGTGGGACCTAATAATTATTTTGTGACTAAAATGCCAAGTCAGACTCCCTCCCTATCCGTCCCAGAGTCTCAGGCTCCTCATTTTGAACTAACTTACTTCTGCCCCCCCCCTCACAGGGTCTGAGGACCCTCAGCTCTAACCTAAAGCCCGGATGGCTCTTTCCCCGTCTTTCCCAGGGTCTCATGCCCCTCAGTTCCAACATAAAGGCATGCTGACCTACCCGACAAGGGCCTCAGGTCACTCAGTTCCCACTTACTTGCTGCTGATCCCCTCCTTATCCCTACCAGAACCTCTGGCCCCGCTGTGTGCCTGGGAATTTTAACATTAAAAGATGTACAAACACAAAGAGCGTCTTGAAACCTATTTTAGCATTTTAAGGACCGCATAATTTTCATTTGCCATCATGATGCACTGACACAGTGGGACCCAAGTAAGTTACTATTGTGCTGCATTGATGCATCATGCCAACCCTTCTGCCAACATCAACCCTATAGGGGCGGGATATGATGCATTAGTACAATCATGGAAAGTTACTGTCCAGGAGCTGAGGGCTTCGGTGTCAAAAAAGGGCAGAGTACATCAATGCATGATTCTGCACTCTCCCTGTAAGTGGTTTGTATTCACATTCATTTGATGAACATGTATCAAATATTACTTAGATGATATGTCTACCCCTGCTCCCTATCTTCCCCTCCCGGAGAGCAGAAAAAAACAGCTAACCTGGACTACCAAAAAGTATTTACCTCTTCATTTTCCCCATCTCAGTATGATAGCAGCTCAATGCACACCTTAACCTTGGGTTCCAAAATGCATCAACATGTACCATCTGATGTCTACCTATTCAAAATTTGCCTTGGATACCACCAAACCTGCCTAACATGCATGCTGCGCTTTATTCCCAGTGCTCAGATCACCTATGCATTTAGCTGTGGTTAGAGGCAATGGTATGGTAAAAGGTCCACTTTTGGATCTAAGGTCAACCCCCCACCCCCTTATACAAAGGTTTGGATACAGGCCTGCAAAACGTGGGGACTACTCAAATGTTGTCCAATGGCCAGTCTTACAGACCTTTAGTTCGACAAGTTTGAACTCACTGCTCTATACAGATTACCTGGGTGACCCATGGCTGGAAATGTTTGTATCTACCCCTGTGTAGGAGTCGAATATAATGATAGGGTGAATGCTCTCACCAAGACAGCATACCTACTCCTCTGACTTAAGGGCTGAATCCACTGACGTGAATCCATCGGATCGGACGAGATTCGTCCAAAGGTTGAACATTGTAAATGTTCATCCGATCAGACGGATTTGCCTCAGTGGATTCACCCTTTATGACCTCTTACTAGTCCAAGAACCAGATCAATTCTACTTTAAAGGTCACAATGCAGTCAGAGTTGAGGGATTGGACTGACTTGATAGGGGCATCTGTTCCAGATGTTCCAAGTATCCCCATCAAATCCTGGTGATCTTTTCCACTATACCAAGGTGTTTTGCCTTCAGCCTCACAATTGGTGGGCCATGTGTTTTATGTAGTATTGTACTGTCATGTGTTGACTATTCATGAAGTTTATGTTTCAACCAAATCTGTATAGGGTCCTAACACGTTCCTCCAGTGGAGCCTCTGGATGGAGGCAGCCATCTTGTAGGACACCAAATCTCGTGCCCATTCTCATCCTAGTAGTGAGATTCCATGAGATTCCCATTGTCTCTGGCCAGCTTATCAGTGTTATCTTAGGGTGGATAGTGGAGATAAGGGCCAAGCTGTGAGAGATAAGGGCTGCACAGGTGTGAAGTAGCTCCACTCAGTCATGGTTCAGTGACTCTCCCTTGACTTTCCACACAGATGTTTGGCCACTCTCCAAGCAGAATTCAATTCTTAAATTCTTATCTATTTCAGTTTTATGATAAGAAATTCAAAAATCTGAATTGGTAGATGCATACAATGTGATATTCAGATGCCATGCATTCAAAAAACATACATCAATTGATAAAAAAAATACACTGTGAGAAGTGGCCAAAGTAGACTATACAAAGAGGCCCAGTAGATGGTTGTCCTACCATTTAGATCTGCTGTGTGCCACTAGGTGGCAGCACCCCATAACGTGTTAGAGCCTAATACCAGACAGAGGGTTTGGCAGTGGTGGATCCAGGATTGTCTAGAGGAGGGAGGCCAAACTTGGCCAACCTATGGTGAATGTCTTTTCTATCTGAGTCCGCAAGTGCCACACAGTAGACATACTAGGAGGGTCTGGGGGCATACCTCACAAGAAGATGTTGATGATCTCAACTTGAAATGGTGTATTCTCATGCATTTTGGTACAAAATCAATTGAAACTCTAGTCTCTATCATATGTGTTGACAAATCCTTTTTTTGAAGAAACCTCCTTTGATAATCACTTGAAGGAAATTTGGAAATCTAGAAGTTAAATATTGCATTCTGGTACATTTTCCCGCACCTGGTACCATTATGGAGGCACAACGCAGAGGCTTAAAGTCATGAGGAGGAGGGGAGAAGTGGGTACATTGAGGGGAATTTAGGGAGGAACATTGAGAGCAGGAGGTACATTGATGAAGGAAAAGATGTTGAGAGGCACTGGTGGTCACCTGTTCATGAGCCAAATTACCAAACCATCTCCCACTCTTTCTCTTGGGGATCCCATCCCTCCTCACCATTTTAGTCTCCTCCTGCAGTATCTCTAAACCATTTTCACTTTCTCTGTGGTCTCCCATCTCTCATCCAGGGTCTCCCATTCATCCCTCCACCAGGATCCATGTGGGAGCATGAGCGTGGGTTCCTCCTATACCCCCCTTCCCTCCACTAAACATTCCATCATGATTTCCAATTCTCATCCAGGGCCTTACACAGCATACCTTAGAGGTCCTATCTCTTCTCCAGGATCCCTATGTTAAATAGTGAAAGCATTTGGAATGATGCTTAATCTCTAACAAACATGCAATGTTGAACTTATAATAAGTCAAGAAAGGTGAACCAATATCCTCCTCAGTGTCCTCTCTCTCTTTCAGTGTCCTTCCATGTTTTCTATGCCCTTCCCTCCTTCTCAATGTGCCTCCTGCATATCCTCACTCTCTATGTCCCTTTCCCCCTTTCAAAGTGCACCCTCCAAGCTAATGTCCCACCATCTCTGCCAATGTCCCATCCTCCCTGCCATTGTCCCACCCTCCCTGTCAAGGTGCCCTTGGCTCATATATTACCCTTTGCCTTTCCTACCGTCTCTTATCACCTCTGCTCCCACATCTACTCACACTTGCCCAAACTTCCTATTTCCCTTTCTCATCCATATCCCCTCTGTGCCCAAATATTTTTCCCTCACATATCTTCTGTTCTACTCTCCTCACATGCCCCTTCCCTCTGTTTTAAGTCATGGATGTGCTTGGGATTTTAGGTCTCAGATCCCAATTGTCCCTAGTACAAGCAGGCTATGAGGCCACCAGCCAGCCTGTCATGATTATATTGACATACACTCAGTTACTTATGGGGTATCTATTACATAGCATGATATTCCTACTACTGGGATCCTGCTACTGCAAAATTACATCATAATGATGACTGAGATGATCAGCCAGTGGCATTCATGGAAATAGTTAATGTGGTATAAGGTCTCAAGTACAACCTGCAGGTAGTACAAGAAAGAAACTCTCAATGAGAGCTAGGTAGGGTTCTACTAAGGTGCATGGTTTTGGAAGTATAATGCAGTGCTAAAGTAGCAATTATCAAAGGCCAGATGTGGGTTACAGGCTTCCTTCAATGTAATCGTGCAGATGATCCTAGGGGTGCGAGTAGTAGAAAAACGTCACAATAGCAGACAAATTCTAGGGATAATGCTTCAAAATGTCACTAATCCAAGATGGCTGCCACAATTTGATATCTAGAAAAGCAGCAGTGAGTTTGCAATTATATTTGCTGTGATTTTAATTGCAATCATCACAAATACTGGAAATCATACATGATATAGGGCCGGGAATCAGCCATTTTTAGCAATTTCTACAAATATTTCATGAAAATCCAAGATGGCCGCCCCCCACAGGGTCTCCAAAACCTCAATTTAGTACTCTTTGCATTTTTATTTGTGTTTCTAAGTGAATTAGAAGCAGAGATACAGGTCTTTGAAGTTTTCGATGGCAGCCATATTGTATTGTGGCGGCCATATTGGATCCAGACATAATATAGGATGGCCCTGACTTTTAAATGATTTTCTATGTTATTGAGCCTAGGTCTGCTTAATTTGATTGATTTTCCTGTATTCATTCTTATTTTTTCCTAATTTACTAGCATAAAAGGGTAAAAACCTCTTTAATTATGATTTCGCATAAATTATGCTAATTAGACATATCTGAAAAATTCAAAAAAGGTCAAGTCTTATCTTTAGGAGCTATTCCTTCAAGAATTGACCCATTTGGAATAATTATGGTTGATTTTTATATGTTTACCATCTTAAATATGGTAATTTACCCTATCTAATTAAATATGCAAATTAGGGGTCTTAATATGCAAAATCCAGAATGGCCCCAGGCAAATTCGGATTCTCTGGAAAAAACTGTATAAGAATGATCCATTGAACATAAGGCCACCATCATGGTTAGTAGAATAGGTATTATGACCTGTCTATAAGGGAACGTTCACAAGCGTCTCCCCTTCCTACGGGGTGGGTGGGTCTTTGGGTTTAGTGACAAAACAGCGACATGTGAGTAGGAGTTTGCGTGTTAGCTCTCTTTTTTTTCTTTTTTTTTCCAAGTCTACATATTATTTATGATTAAAAAATTAAAAAAAAAACCCACGATAATATAGTGCGCTGATCAAAAACTGAATAGAAAAATAACCAAAAATAGGTTGGGGAAATCTCTGCTATGTAGCTGATCGGTCGTTGTCACACGGTGCAGAAAATTTACTTTTTTTTTTATTATTTTTTTTTTTTTAGAAAATCTATATTAGGACCACAGACGGGGCACATGTGTCACTTGTCGAATATAAGAGATACCAATGGGCCTTGTCGAATTTAAGAACTAGGTCTTGGCCATTGGCATTGTCTATTTTGAGAAGTAGTCTTGCTCGTCTTGCCCCTTGTCGCCAACTCCCAGCACCCCCTGTGTCTCTTTGTCCATATTGGCTAAAAACAGGACATTGTTGCCTTGGCTATTTTACCCCCCGTCTGGGTATCTTATTACTTAATCACTTCGTCTTGACCCTGTGGGGCAGTGGGTATATGGAATAATCGTGTCCAGGTGTACTCTATCTGACACATAACCGAAGGTTACTGAGTTATGTAATAATACCTGACCTATGAGGCCGCCAGTCAGTTTGCCGTGATTATTTTGACACACTCTCAGTTACTCGTAGGACATCTACCGTACCGTCGCGATAAAGCGCCTGGTCTTGAATAAGCGCCGGTCTTGAATAAGCGCCCGGGTGTAGGTGCTTCCAAATACTTCTTAAGCACTAAAATCGTGATCTTGAATAAGCGCCTGTCTTGTATAAGCGCCTGGGTAAGAGCCCCTTCAAATTGAAGAGCGCCCCGGCGCTTAATCGCGACGGTACGGTAATACATAATTAGACTCAGCATCATATAAGACAGTCTTGGCCACGCCGGCTGCATATCGGACCAGGGGGATAGTCTGGCAGCGACTCGCCACCCCGTCCACAAGCTGTGTACAGCACCCCGTTTCTCTTTGTCCATATTGGCTAAAAAACAGGGCATTGTTGACTTGGCTATTTTACCCGTCTGGGTCTTATTATTTAATCACCTCGTCTTGACCCTGTGGGGCAGCGGGTATATGGAATAACCGTGTCCAAGCGTACTCTATCTAACACATAACCGAAAGTTACTGAGTTACGTAATAATAACTGACCTATGAGGTCGCCAGTCAGTTTGCCGTGATTATTTTGACACACTCTCAGTTACTCGTAGGGAATCTAATACATAATTCGACTCAGCATCATATAAGACAGTCTCGGCCACGCCGGCTGCATATCGGACCAGGGAGATAGTCTGGCAGCGACCCGCCAGCCCGTCCACAACTTGTGTACAGCACCCCGTGTCTCTTTGTCCATATTGGCTAAAAAAACAGGTCATTGTTGACTTTGGCTATTTTACCCGTCTGGGTCTTATTATTTAAATCACCTCGTCTTGACCCTGTGGGGCAGTGGGTATATGGAATAATCGTGTCCAAGTGTACTCTATCTAACACATAACCAAAGGTTACTGAGTTATGTAATAATAACCGCCCTATAATCCTATGAAGTCGCCAGTCAGTTTGCCGTGATTATTTTGACATACTCTCAGTTACTCGTAGGGTATCTAATACATAATTCGACTCAGCATCATATAAGACAGTCTCGGCCGCACCAGCCGCATATCGTACCAGAGGGATAGTCTGGCAGCAACCCGCCATCCCGTCCACAATCTGTGTACAGCAGTCTGGACCAGACCACCAACTTTGGGTATAGCATTCGGGATGACTGGAGCAAGACTGGATCTAACCCTTTAATAGTCGCATAGCGCTTTAATGTGCAGTGCCCGTTGTCGTCATAAGCCATGAATGCAGCACTCAGAGTTCCTCACCAGGGCTGCATGCATGCATACACTGGCATATCGACAAAGAGCGTAGCGCATTAAAGCACTATGCTACCTTTAGCATTAAAGCGCTGAGGGGTTATTTTTTGATAGTGTAGAACCAATATCTGTCTAATTAAACCCCTTATCAGTGCTGTTTTTTTTTCACATACAAAAGAATTAGGTAATGGCGCTCCGCCATGTATTGGATAACCACTGCAGCGCGACTCTGAAAAGCGGCGGCGGTGAATTTCCATTTAGATCCTGAAAAGGGGGGCGGTCAGATGTCGTCAAGGCTCTGATAAGTAGGGCAGTTCAAATCATATGATTACATTGAGCTAATTTTCTTGCTGAAAGGAATGAATAATTGTATTTGTATAAAATTCACACACACACACACACACACACACACACACCCGCCCACCCACACACACACACACACACACACACACACACACACACACACACACACACACACACACACACACACACACACACAGGACACCTGATGATCTCCACACGATGACCTGATTGCCCTTCCTAAAAAACAACAACACAAAAAGCCCAACTCGATCTACCTACTCAACAGGGTTTCAGTGTAGAGCGTATTCGGGGTTTTTCTGATGCGTATATTATATTGAGATTGATTTTCAACTTTTGTGATCAGTGGTTGGTCCTTAAAAGGACCGTTTGGTAGAGAGAGAGGGTCGCAGGGACCTTGCTGCTGAAGCGGAGGGCGTGGTCATAACGCGTGGTGGTCCTTCAGCAGCTCCTCCAGCACGGCGGGCGGTAGTCCTTCCTCCATGCAGACTTGCTGCTTGACTCGCTCCACGCACTGGCGGATGAGTTGATCAGCGACGTTCGCGATCAGCTCATCCACCACACCCTCTGCTTCAGCAGCAGTCCGCTGTCTCTCCTCTCTCTGTAGCGAGGCTACGAACTGCTTCTCCACGGCCGCATCGATCATAGATCGAGAAACGGCCACGAAGTTCTGTCTCTCCGCCTCCTCTCTCTGTAGCACGGCTACGAATTCCTTCTCCACGGCCGCATCGATCATAGATCGAGAAACGGCCACGAAGTTCACTCCGTGAGCCATTTTGTCGAACTGACTTCCTAGCCGCCTGAGAGATGCTGACGTCACACTATTTTCGACGACGCTATGACGGGCACGAGGTAGACAGACGACGTCGTTTCACTTCCTTATTTGGAGTTTGGGACCTTGTGACACCGAAGTCATACCGTACGGTCGCGATAAAGCAACTAGTGTTGAAAAGCGCGCCGGTCTTGTATAAGCGCCGGAGTATAAGAGCCTCCAAATGTTTTTTCTCAAGCACTAAAATCCCGACTTTGAATAAGCGCCAGCGCCTGGCTTGTATATAGCTCCTGAGTAAGAACTTCACCGAATTGAAAAGCGCTCCCTCAGAGCCCTTAATCGCGACAGTACGGTACAAATCTGATGTCAACCCGCGCCAAAACCAAAAAGGGTGTTCCGGTCACACGTACCTACGACGAGCGACCTTCAGCTATCACCACGTGAAGAGTTGGAAATAAATTTTGTACGGCAAGAAAACTGAAAACTGATAACGATTCCATTAGATAAGTATTCGGTTCCAATCTATGGCGAGATATTTCCACCAGAGCGATTGATTTATATGTCTGTAAGGTTCAGCTCTCCAACACTCTCCAATATCCGCCGGTGCACGACGGTCGCCGCCCATCATTAGTGACAACTAAACTTCTGCTGGAGAGTGAAAGTTACGTTGAGTCTTGAGGTGCGCAGAGATACTATCTGCCGCAGCCTGATTTTAGTTCCACGCTATTTAGATAACCGCCCCATTTAAAATCTCTCTCTCGATCCTAGAAAAGGAAAAAAAGGCTAGAGTTTATCATGGACGCGTCTCAGTTTTAGTCAAGCCGTAAAGTGAAGAACCCGAGCTTGTACATATACCCACGTGAGGAGTGACATAGCGGGGCGTTCAGTTAGTACTGAGTCTATAGTCAAGGTCAAGTTCCACTCTCTAAACAGAGCTTTAGCGACTCCGTCATCTAGACTAGACCGCGCGCGCGATTTTTTTTGCTGAAGCAGCTAATCGATGGAAACGTAGAGAAGACGTACTCGATCAAAAACTGCTTCAGAGGCTTGTTATCAGGTATTATCAGTTAAATCAAAATATTTCAAAACATCCAGAAAAGCAGAATGAGATGTCCTACGGGCTACAGCCGGGCACTGACGTCATTTCAATCAGGTCGCAGCGCTTTTTAGACACCTTTTCTGTAGGACCCGTCTCATACCTTAGTATATAATACCGTAAACGCCGGGTGATTAGTATATGATCACATTGACAGTCGCGGATCCACGAAGAGGCTGGATAAGCCACGAGCGGACCCGCGACTGCAATGTGACATAATCTTACCATGCGCTTTGTTTTGTTTTTGTTTCTATTTACAACAGCAAACATTTCAACAGCCTATTGTTTTTTTAAAATGATGAAAAATCGGCCCAAAAAAAAGTAAACATTTTAGAGCTAAATTTGTGGAGGATAGCCGGACATGCTGATGTCACTAGACCCCTAAATTCGATATGGTGACATGGTCATTTTCTTAAAAATCGATACGACGACACGGACACGGACATCTAAGTGACATGGGCCATGGGGCATTTCTTGAGTCCGACATGTGACATGGACCATAGTGACATGAGGAAAAAAAATGTTCGAAGAGTGCATCAGAAAAAGTACCATTTCAAACCTAAGCATTTCGCCAAATTTTTATTATTATTTTTTTTTTCTTGGATGGTACCCGGCTTTGCGGTGTCTGGGTCCTTAAAAATGTACCAGAATGCTCAAATTCGGGTTCTAAATATTTTCAAAAAACGTTTTCTCCCTTAGTGACGTGTGACACGGGCATTTCTTAAATTCGACATACGGCTGCATGGGGAGGACCCACCCGTCAAGGGCCCCATGATGACTCATACCCGCCGCGTTCAGTCAATCAACCGAGATCTTTTTCTGTGGTGGTGTAGAAGGATCTCCCCCCTGAGGTTACAAAGTCACCTCTTTATTTAAGGGGCTACGAGCCGCAAAGTCGCTTTCGCAAAGTCGCAAGAAATATTCAAGTCAAAAAGTCAAATTCATCAACTATCAGTACAGTCGTTTGAAAGTCATCAAGTCACCGAAAAACTCCTCTACAGTCACCTCCGACTCGCCTCCTCCCTACCCCCCTAAAGGGGGGTAGGGAGGAAGCGATTCCCTAGAGATCAGATAATTTTTTTTTTTTTCTCCCGAGCAGACCCCAAAAGCCCCCCCTCCCCCCCAAGTGCCCGCCCACCCCATAAATAGTGCCCCCCTCCCCCCCTCCCCTCCCCATGCATCTTAAAGTGCCCCCCTCCCCCCCTCCCCTCCCCTCCCCCCTTATAGAAGCCTCCCATTGGCTAGTCCAAGTCATGTGACCAAAAGGGGGGCGTGGTCTGTCTATTGTCTATATTATGCAAATGAGGGAGGGGGTCAGGTCACGTGACCAAGGGGGTGTGGCCTATTTTCCAAATAAAGAGCGCTTCCGGTCATGTGACCAAGGGGGTGTGGTCCTGTTATGCAAATGAGGGGGTCACGTGACCCATTATTATGCAAATGAGGGAGTCACGTGACCAAATGGAAGCCACTGATTGGCTGGTGATCAAAGGGGCGTAGTCTACTATGCAAATGAGGGGGTCACGTGATCAAGGGGGCGTGGCCTATTATGCAAATGAGGGGGTCACGTGACCAAATGGTGGCCCCTGATTGGCTGGTGATCAAGGGGGCGTGGCCTATTACGTAATTATGCAAATGAGGGGGCGTGGCCTATTACGTAATTATGCAAATGAGGGGGTCACGTGACCAAATGGAGGCCTCTGATTGGCTGCATGTCGATTGAGTAATAAACAGTACTTAACTATAGTCCCGTTCCGATACATACTATACTACTTGCCTGAACTTAAACTCCAAGGGATGTGAGGAAATATGAATGAATGGGACCATTTGCTTGGTACTACTTGCAGATAACACATTAAAGAGACATTTAATCATAGGAATAAGAACAATATTTCTCCATGGTAATTTAGCAAAAGGACTGTTGTATCAGCATGTATAAGGGTTTAGAGATGAAACAGATGTAAATGGGTTGCCTGAACTTAAATTCCAAGGGATGTGAGGTCACAGAAATATGACGAAACATGGCTTTTTGCTTGATATTGCTCATTTGATTTACATTAATAAAAAATTCAATACTGGAAATGTATGCAATGTCTCACCATGGTAATTAAGCAATAGGGCTTGTGTATTTGAATATCTATTGGTTTAGAGATTGAATAAATATCAATGGGTTGCCTGAACTTGAATTCCTAGGAATGTGAGGTCCCGGAAATATGACTAAATAAGGCTAATTGCCCAATACTACTTGCAGATAACACATTACTGAGACATTTAGTATTAGGATTAAGAACATCATTTCTCCATGGTAATTTAGCACTATGACTTGTGTATTAGCATGTATAAGGGTTTAGAGATGGCACATATATAAATGGGTTGCCTGAACTTAAATTCGTAGGGATGTGAGGTTCCGGAAATATAACTAAATAAGGCTATTTGCTCAATACTACTCGCAGATAACACATTACTGAGACATTTAGTATTAGGATTAAGAACATCATTTCTCCATGGTAATTTAGCACTATGACTTCTGTATTAGTATGTATCATGGTTTAGAGATGGAACATATGTAAATGGGTTGCCTGAACTTAAATTCGTAGGGATGTGAGGTCACAGAAATATGACTAAATATGGCTTTTTGCTTGATATTATTTATTTATATATGATAACACATTCAATACTGGAAATGTATGCAATGTCTCACCATGGTAATTTAGCAATAGGACTTGTGTATCAGAATGTTTAATGGTTTAGAGATTGAATAAATAATAATGGGTTGCCTGAACTTGAATTCGTAGGGATGTGTGGTCCCGGAATAGACTAAATAGGGCTATTCGCTGAATACTACTTGTAGAATACACATTAATAAGACATTTAATATTGGATGTGTATACAATGTCTCTTCATGATAATTTAGCATTGGGACTCGTGTATTAGCATGTATAAGGGCTTAGAGATTGAACAAATATAAATGGGTTGCTTGAACTTAAACTCCAAGGGATGTGAGGAAATATGACTAAATGGGGCTATTTGCTTGGTACTAGTTGCAGAAAGCACATTAAAGAGACATTTAATATTAGGAATATGAACAATATTTCTCCATGGTAATTTAGCAATAGGACTGTTGTATTAGCTTGTATAAGGGTTTAGAGATGAAACAGATGTAAATGGGTTGCCTGAACTTAAATTCCAAGGGATGTAAGGTCACAGAAATATGACGAAACATGGCTTTTTGCTTGATATTACTCATTTGATTCACATGGTAATTTAGCAACAGGGCTTGTGTATTAAAATATTTAATGAGATTGAATAAATATTAATGGGTTGCCTGAACTTGAATTCCCAGGGATGTGGGGTGACAGAAATATGACTAAACAGGGCTATTTCCCCTATACTACTCGCACATAACACATTAATGAGACATATAGTATTAGGAATAAGAACAATATTTCTCTATGGTAGTCTACCAGGGGGCGCCACCATGTACACCAATGTGTCTAAGCCATATAGTAACCCTCATGTCCCCCCTACAGGAGTACATGCAGCACCTGCGCCCCAAGGAGGGAGTGTCGAGTCTACCAGGGGGCGCCACCATGTACGCCAATATGGCCGCCTCCATATCCCAATGTGTCTAAGCCTTATAGTAACCCTCATGTCCCCCCTACAGGAGTACATGCAGCACCTGCGCCCCAGGAGGGAGTGTCGAGTCTACCAGGGGGCGCCGCTATGTATGCTGAGTGTCTTCCCTGGCACCTCTCTGTCACCATGACGCCCGACGAGGTGCACCAAAAGGGGGTGCAGGAGGTCGCACGCTTCAAGACGCAGATCTATGAATAATTGAGAAGTCACACGTACAGTCATGTAAAGTTAACTTAATGCATGAATGCATCCCTGAGTAACTCGCCAGTTCTCTATTCATGCATCATGATACGCTCCTGAACGTTCGGAATGATGCAGCAAGGCAGTGCCAGCAAGTCACTCGCTGATTCTGTATAGGTGCATCATGACGACAAATTTTACCTATACACATACAGCCCTTAACTCTTTAAGGACGGCAAAATGCCTTAATGCTTCATGCCTTTAGTCATCATGATGCATGACTGCAGCCCTGGCGAGTAACTCACCAGTGCTGTATTCAAGCATCATGCTGATCCTATGAGGTTGAGACACTCCCAAGGAATGGCATGATGCACCAATGTAGCACTGGCGAGTTACTCGCTGAGGCTGCATAGGTGCATCATGCCTATCCTATGGGTTTGAGACACTCCCAAAAGATTGGCATGATGCACCAATGCAGTACCGGCGAGTTTCTCGCTGAGGCTGCATTGGTGCATCATGCCGATCCTATGGGGTTGAGACACTCCCAAAGGATTGGCATAATGCACCAATGCAGCACTGGCGAGTTACTCGCAGGTACTACATTGGTGCATCATGCTGATCCTATGGGGTTGAGACACTCCCAAAGGATTGGCATGATGCACCAATGCAGCACCGGCGAGTTACTCGCTGAGGCTGCATTGGTGCATCATGATGACTAATGTCATCTTTTACTGATATCTATCCTTAAAGCGTTAAAACACTTGATTCATTGATGCAGCACAGTAACTCTCCAGTGCTTGATTCAAGCATCATGCCAACCCTCCAGGGTTGATACACTCCCGAAGGGTTGGCATGATGCACAAATGCCGCCCTGGTGAGTTACTAGTTGGGGCTGGATTGGTGCATCATGATGACAATTGTCATCTTTTAGCAACATCTGACCTTAAAGAGTTAACACATTAACAGGAGTCTTCGGTGTTTCAGGAGTCTCTACTGAAGGGTTACCATGACTTGTGTCGTGACGTCATCCGCCCCAAACTTAAAGACCTCTTCTACAGCATCCCCAAGTCTGAAATACGAAGATACATGCTTTACATCACATGGATTAACATTCTAGTGGTTAAGAATTTAAAAGGGGGAAGGAAATTTCATGCCTATCCCATTGCATTACTAGTGGGCTAAGCGTTAATTTGATACCGAATATGCCAGTTTTTGTCCATTTTTATCATGTTTTCATAAAAAGCAAAAGGGGTAAAATCATCAAAACCTGATTTCTATGATGAAAACACTCAGGAGTAACCATCTTATATCCTTGAGTGGCCTTATTGTCAAACTTCACATAATGGGGTTTGTCAGGTCGGGGTGCTTGCCCATACAGTACCCCCCACCCCCTCCCTGCTGTTAAAAAGCACCATCCTGAGGCTATAAATCAGTACACAGACCATGGCTATGAATAACTGCACAGACTGTTGGATTAGGCAGACCGTCTAGACACTGCCTTCAACACAACTCACACCTCGTCCATAACAAGGTATGTTTAGAAGAGGAAGGAGAAAAGTGGCTTATTGCTAAACCTTGCTGTCTGAGCCTCAGCGGGACAGAGTATATACCTCCTCTGAAGGAATTTGTGACCATCATACAGCAACACCATAGATCTATGCAGCAAAACAGGGACATGTGTCACAACATGTTGTCTCATATTATTGTTATATATTTCTGTTTTTTCCCATATGCCCATACCGTAATATTTACATATTCTATAAATAGATATTGATTGTGTAAGGACTGGCTAAATAAAAAATACCCTCTTGAGGCTGTTTTACCCCTGCAATGCAGGCGCAATTTCAACTGTGTTGATGAATCATCCTGATTATGGAAATAGTGCATTCAATCTCTAAGCTGGCCTTATAAGATAATACAAATACTGTAATGTGAAGTACAAGTTAACTCATGTCAACAAAAAAGTATATTGTAAATTTGAATTCAATCACTATACTGGCAAGGAATATGTACTGTTTCTTGTTGGAGAGACCTATAGCACCTTCAGCACCACTAACTGTAGCCCCACCTGGTGGAGATCCCAGCAGTCAATGAACCAATCAGCATGCAGTGCGGGGTGAGGGTGAGGCTCTGCATACCTCAGGGTGGAGGACTTCAGCTGGTAACAGTCAGCCATTGGGTTCATGAATAGGGGTTGTAGAAGTAACAGCAGAGCTGCAGTGGTTGCAGGTGGGGGGGGGGGTGTAGTGGGTGAAGGTTTGAGTTGAGGCTTTACTGCCAAGCAGGTGGGGGTAATGTAGTGGAGCAGGAAGCTATCATTAACACTTCATTTACTTCTTGGATCTAATTAGCAGTGTATTGGTGCACCTGCCTTGGGTTATTGTTCTCACCAGAACTGTTACATTGAGGAGTTGTCATTATTTAACAACACACTATGGTTAGGGTGCTGGTGTTGAAAATTATTGAGTTGGAAATTTACTGCCTGCTGCTGCTGTTGAGATTATCATTTAACTGTACTGCCATGATTTAGTTTGTTCTCACATTACTCTTTGTAGGACTAACTGGTTTCATATAACCGCCCATTGTGCACAAGTTTAAAAGAAAGATCTTGAAAAGTAAATGCAATGAAATACCCTATAGTTATGTACATTTGTGTTCAGATAATATTTCTCACAATGGTCCAAATGTATCAATTAAATAACTCATTATTCCCATCACATATCTTGTTCTTTCATTAACCTGAAATGCACTTTCTTGGAGCCCCAAGGTACCTATGGCCTTGGTCAGTAGAAGCAGTCCAGGTTGTATTATAGTGTTGCCTTAGAGCAGTGATGTATGAAGGTACAGACGTGTGCCCTGAAGCCGAAGCTGTGCAGGTTGTTTTTCTCCTCTATATGCAACTTACAACGGATGAGATATGGGGTGTGTAGAATGCAGCTCTACCCGGACCCCTAATCCCATATTCTACAGTGATGTATAGCCATGTGGCAGGGCAATAAAGGATTAGGGAACAATCTATGCTTCTGAGGGTTTGCTTTGAAACAGGATTACAGCTAGTAATATATTCTAGTGCATTCAGATCAGGGATGTTGAATTCTATATATTGGATTAACCGCAGGATGCCTACAGAATATGAAGTAGTGGGTGAGGTGTGTTGAAGCCAGGTCCCTAATCTCATACACTACATAATAATGCACATGTATATCCTTGGAGTTGGCCAATGGCTGGTAGCAACTACTTTAACTTGTGAGGGCTTGCTTTGGAACGGGATTACAGCTTGTAATATATACTAGTCAGGTATGTAGAATTCTATATATTGGATTAACCTTTCCATGCCTATAGAATATGAAGTAGTACAGAACTCTGAATCAAACTCTATATATCTTTTTGCAGTAATGTAATGTCTACATGTCCTGAG
The DNA here is from genome assembly GCA_947462335.1 of Harmothoe impar. Lineage (NCBI taxonomy): Eukaryota > Metazoa > Annelida > Polychaeta > Phyllodocida > Polynoidae > Harmothoe > Harmothoe impar. The sequence goes on along the minus strand of OX381709.1, from coordinate 8,934,087 downwards.
TGTTTGTATCATAGAAATCAGGTTTTTATGATATTTCTCCTTTTGCTTTTTATGAAAACATGATAGAAAAGGACAAATACTTATAAGGAACATGTATGTACCTGTTATAAATCCAGGCCTCTATGCTAACTCTGAACTAACTCACCAGGTGTCACTGGGCCGCTCTGCACACGGCCCTCCTCTACAACATCCACCTGTGTGGTGGTTGGATCCCCAACCACACCTGTCAGAGTCACGACCGGAGAAGGACTTACCTCACCCTTTTTTCTTTTTTTTTACGTTCAAGTTAATTAATAAAATTCATTATTGGGCGTTAGGGAAATACGTCCAGAACAGCCATATATGTGTTATGTACTTTATTACACCCCACCAGCAGGAGCCGACAGTATTTATGGCATAGTTGGTATCAAATAAATGCTTAGCCCGCTAGTAATGCAATGTGGTAGGCATGAAATTTCCTTCCCCCTTTTAAAGATCCATAAAGTGTGAATCCAGGTGATGTAAAGCACGTATCTTCGTATTTTAGCCCCCGAGATTAAAAGAATTGCTCATCATATTTTTCAGTCCTTGGTGATAGGAAACCTTTTTCCTTTGAGTGGCCAGAATTAGGCGATAATATTTGGGTCCACATCCTGAGGGTGTACAAATGTATTCAGTCACATCCTATCAACAATTTTGCGACCCCCCATTGTACATAACGGCCACTCCCTCATGAAAGACCCAAGTCTCTGAGAGCTACCTCCACATCTCAGACCCAACTTTGAAATTGCCTTATCTGAGACATCTATTGAAATATGGTGTCTATTGAGTAATATACTCAGACTTTTAGTAAGAGGATGTAGTATTCATAGAAGTGGATCAGTCCCAATCATTTAAATGTAAACGTGAAGTAGCATAGAGCTTTGTATGGATAGCCATAGCTATAAGAAATGCATAACCCAGTAATCTGACTATATGGATGCATAACGGATACCAATGATCACCCTGCGTCCAACGATATATCACCCAAGGGTGGTGTCTTTGTGCTCTTATCATAAAGAACATTTATCATTTCAAAATCCAGATTGTACATTTCTGAGACCTATAGAAGTCAGTGCTCTACACTACTTTATATTGTATAGGGTTCTAAAGGTTGATCCAATACATTCTACATTTCTGACCTGAAAACTAGAGTCTATTGCAAGTTGTAATCTTGTTTCAAAGCAAGGCCTCACAAGTTGTGGCAGTTCCTCGTGGCTATTGCCCGGCCACATGGCTATACATCACTGTGTCGAATATGGGATTAGGTGTCCGGGTAGAGATGCATTCTGTCCATCCCCACCCATACAATCCACACCTCATACATTAAAAGCTTCATATAGTGGAGTAAGGAAATGGCAGCTTTTTCTACCCCCCCCCCCCTACAGTTGTAATCTAGTTTCAAAGCAGGGACTCACAAGTTGCATCAGCCTCTTGTACAGGGGCAGTTGTCCTGCCTCCATGGCTATACATCACTGTGTTACATATGGGATTAGGTGTATGGGTAGATCTGCATTCTACACCCCACACATCATCCATTATAGAGCTGCATATAGAAGAGGACAGAATTGGCAGCTTACGGTTAACTCCCTACAGCTGAGGCTGTGGGCTGTATGAACATGTCCTGTGTCTGTGCCATCATTCATCACTGCTATAAAGTAACGCTATAATACAACTGCCTTCCTCTTATCACTAGGCAAGATCTTGTATACTGCTATAAGGTAACACTATAATCACTAAGAAATTTCTAGGTGGCTATAGGGTTATTGTGACACTTGCAAGTAGAAAGTTGTGCTACCCTGACTCTGATATGTGTATGTAAAATAAAACTCTATCCGGCTTATTTCTGAAAGATAGCCTCCTCTTGGCTCTGGAATGACAAACCTACTGTATATTAGAGATTCTTCAGCCAACAATTTCATTGCAGATGATATTTTCATGGCAGCGATTCTTGTGTCCCTATCACGAAATAGGCTGATATGTAACTGGTTAGCATCACATTTGATTGAATGAAAATTTTGGAATCCAAATTGCTGGTGGCTGGTGCAGGTAGGTCCGGCAGGCAGGTCCGACATTGTACTAGTCTGTAGTGAGGGAGGGTCTTACTGCTCAGAGATCACTGGCACAATGAACACACCTGCCTCATGTTTTAGTCTCCATTTAACTCTCAAAGGGCTGCAAAGTGCTTTAATGCTATGTCCTTTGTCGTCCTGATACATGAATGCAGTCCTGGTATTAACAAGTCAATGCTGGATTCAAGCATTGTACTAATCCTACCAGATACCTGAAGGGTTGGCATCTTGCATGAATGCAAACTTTGGTTAATGGACATTACATTCATTTATCTTGAAAAAGATATATCAAGATATGCAATATGTGGTCGTTAGTTCATTACAAGGCTGTCAAGGATATTGAAAATCAGGGGATATTTATGTGGTATGCTTAACTATACACATTAAATATGCCACATTTTGACATCTATGTCCACACACCCTGTCACAAGGGGTCATGTCAGAGACCCTTATGTATATTACACGACCTGTACAGCCTCCAATGTGTGGTAACTGATGCAGCACGAGCTACCTCTAAATTATAAGTAGGAATTTAGATGCTGAGACTAAGTATACTTCCTGTTAACACATTCGTTTGATGTTTATGTTGGGTCCTCTGAAGTTCAACGGAAATGATGGAAATTCATAGGTCAAGCAGTATGCACTTTCTTAGATACTTATTTCAGAAGAAACTGTACCTCATCTTCAAGTGTTTCAATCCTTTCATTGCTTTGCATACCAAATGTATGCATACTGAGTTATAGCTTGTGATGACTAGGTGACATGGGCAGTGACAGTCTATAAGAACAGACAGTACATAGGAAGAGACAGTTCATGGGGAGATACAGTCCATGCAAACAGACAGACAGGGGAGAGAGGGAGGGTGGCAGAAAATGATTTACTAAGTCAGTAATACAGACATCAGTTTGACCTAAACCCTAACATTGAACTAACCTTCAATGTTTTCATTGTTTATTACAATGCCTCTAACTTGCAGCACTAGTTATGCTGTAAGTTTCCAGTTTAGTTGAAATTATAAGCCAGAGGCATAGGACACAAATCATTGGGGCCCACTTTAACAAGTTCTAAGCATACAGCTTTTATGAAAAGCAAATCATTGCATCAGTCAGGCAGTGCATATAACAACCAATTACCAGTGTATCCCCTTCAGATTATAACCTCCAATAGGCACAGACAGGCACTCCTCATGCCACCTAATAAGGGATTGATACTCTGTTATCATTGCTCCACTATCCAGATGCACTCACACAATGGTTATTTAAGCCTGTGAACGTTAAGCATGAGAAGGAGTTTGTTGAACCTTCCTTCATAAGCATGGAGGATGTTTTGTGAAAGACATCATACATTAAAGATTGAAATGTATAAATCTGTGTAAATTCCTCACTATATGATTGCTGCAAACAGGATTGCTAATGAGACAACTTCACACAAGTGGTAATTATATAAATTATTCAATAGAAAAAGTACAAGTCAACCGTCCTATTCATATTTCTAATTATATTGGAGAACTGCTAAATAACTATACTAGATTTGTCTTCAGAAATCCCTGATAGTAACTGGATTCACACCAGGAAACAATAATCATTGTGTTTATAATTTGTAAGCATAATAATGCTTACACTGCACCTGCATGTAACGTTTTAATGCCTACATTTTATATCAACACCCTGCTACCTATCAGCACATACTTTTGTCTATTGGACTATTTGACTAAGATCTCTTTGACACCTCCTGTGCTGGTGACTACATCCCCCACCCACACTCTCCTAAACCGGTCATATCATAAAGGTCTGAGTAGATTAGTCATTATTCCCTCCATGTGGGGCAGCTGATATCTCTTCATTCTGACAACTTTAACGCTAGTAACAATGCCCCGTCCTCCCCTCCCACACAAAGACACTGTTTACCATACCCTGAGAGTGTAACACACCGACCAGTCTGTATGGATGAGGCTTTCTGCTTATCATGTAGAGCAGCTCATGTCCCATCACACTGACAGCTGATGAGCTGCTTGTGAACCTTAGTAATATGGTCACAACAATCATCCTGTCGCAATGAATCTTTGTCCAGGTTGTGTATAGTTGATGTCCAGTAACACTGACAGCTTCTGGAACACTCGTAAACCTTTTAAATAATGCAGCCATATAGTCCTAGGCTTTCACCAACATCAGCAACCCAAATGTATTTGTGGACATACTTATGTGCATCCACACTTTTTCCAGGGGCCACTTCTACGGTTGCTATGTAACCAAAACACACTAGGCTGAATAACTGTCTGTTTGACGCACTGGTTTATAATTTTGTTGTGAAATACACAACTAGACAGATCTTCTATATAAAATCACATTATAGAATACGGGAATCAATGATGAACACACAAAGTAAAGTGCAACAGGGTTGTTCCTTTATTTACTGGCAAAAGAAATAATCTTCAAAGGTTGCGTTTGAGTAAAAAATGTTGTATAATGCTTTACTAAAGATGCCAAAATTTCTCATTTATTTGGTTTGTTTCTTTAAAGTTTGATTTGTTACTTAGGCTTTCATGAGATGTTTAAGATATTTATGCCCTTTTGTGCCAAAACATGTACAGTGCTTCAATGTTTACTATTAGCCAGTCTGAATGATGCATTGTTGAATTTATGTTGAAAATTTGTGTTGGGTTACAATATGGTATGCTACATCTCATTGAACAAAGAAGTGTCACAGAAGAAATATACATGATATTTGAACTCTTGTTTTTCACACAGTCAATGTAAGATTATACAAATTATGTCTTTCACACAGTCAATGTAAGATTATACTAAGTATCTTCCAACCACAAAACTTTGTTCACACTGGCAATTTCTATGACAAATAAGAACTAACACACATGTATTTGCGTAATAAGCAAATTGCAAATTTAGTAAGAATACCAAAGGACATAGGAGATGGCTACTTATTATAGTGAGTAATTATCTTAGGCATGCATTACAAAGGCAGCTTGTAGAGGAATACTTTGCCAATAGTATTATAACACTATTTTGGTGACACACATTGATGAGAAATAAGTGCTGCTATAAACATGATTCATATATCAACAGATTATCTCATGCAGTATAACACACATTGTAAGTATGGAATCAAAAGGAAGGTTGCAGCTTGCTGACTAAAATGTTAAAGTTACTATTATTGTCCACTATAAACACATAATAATCAAAAGGCGGGGTCACAGCATACACCAAAATCTAATACTACATACAGAAAATACGGGTGAATTATGTTGAACTCTGTACTACATTATGAAAACCTCATACTTCTGAATTGAAGATAGTCGTGTCACAGCTCTAGAAGAAATGTATGTACACTGCTCAGCAAAATATTATGTTCTGGTCAATCCCGCCCTCGAACACCACTGATAAGCTTTGATTTACATTTATTTATGTTGAGTACTTGGCTTGAATGATTTCTGACCATAGCAAATCAAATGGACCCTATTTAGGTTTGACACCCCCATCACTGGGGGATGCATACCTAAATTCCTTGCTGCTTAGAGGTATATACAGGCCAAACTTTCTCCTCTACCATTTTGCAAAATATGTGATATTGTGCTATATTGCAATCACACAGTGCAATGTTGTGCTTTTAGCATATCTTAGTTGACTCTACCCCTTCAATTTCAAATCCCTGTGTGCAAAGCTTAGTAAATGTTCTGTTAACACATTCAGCCTACAGCAAATATATGTTTTTGACACACTCCTTCCCCCCATATTATGTGTTGCTATGGCCTATGGCCTGTGTTGCTTTATTAACCTTCATCCCTCCTCCCTCTCATCTCCCCAACCCAACCCAATACATTCACTAAGCCCCTGCCATCCCATCCCTTCCACCTCTGTGTCGGTAAACTATACATAAAATCCTCAGAAGTTTGTTGAGGGTTTACCGCAATGGGTGGAAGAAGCTTATTTCAATTCTTATTTTTTTGTTTTACAGTTTTCCATTGTATTCTCAATGACCTAAAAGAAGAAAATGGTGCCCAACTCAGACACCCCCCCTCTGTTCTCACCTTTCTTCACCACTTAACTATTCTCACCTACACCTCAGTTCTAGGCTAAAAGCCGTCTTCAGCGCTACTAAATTAAATTGTCATTACATCCTGGAGGAAGTAGCATTTTGTTTTAGTGTATCAAACCCCAAATGTCTAAGGAAGTAGAAAATTGAAGCTGAAAACAATACCTCTTCCCTAGTGGAAAAAAAGGTTGATAATATCAGTAAAGAGTTACCTTAGGGTAGAAGACCCAATGCTCAATAATAATTTTAAATCTATGAATGAATTTGGATTGGTAGTTAATGATGGGTTAGGAGCTAATTCAGGTAAATATACTTCCCTATCAGTCATGTTTGAAATGCGTATATAATTGTTTCTTTTTTTATTCTTCCTGATTCATCGTTTTAAACTTTTCTGTGGTCAGAACAGTGTTCTGTTCAATAGTGAATGCTATTACATAATGTTCTACAGACTTTCTAGATTTTAGAGGAAGGTCCTCATGGATTAAAAGAAAAATTATAAATTGTCTGAGGGCAAGAACATTTAGTATTGAGAATGTCAACGACATACAACTTGACCCCAGTCAGTAATCTGCCTTATATCACACTTCTTGGATTAAGATTTGCTCAACTGTAGTGATGCCTCATTTAATAAAATGTCTGTGATACAAGTCAGACTAATGACCAGTGTATGCGAATGTCACTGAATGACTCCCTCCTATATCACTGGACCTCACACAGGGTAAATGACTGTATGTTGTGAACGGGCTGAACTACCTTAACATACACATGACAAGGCTGACTGCACACACAGGCAAACCTTGGTCCCTCAAGGTGTTTGCACTTTGACAGTGTCCCTGACAACTGGCAGGTTGTGCCGGGGGAGCTGAGGTCTGTAGAGGTAAACACATGGGTAATATCCGTGGTCAGATGTTCATACTCAGGTGAAAATACAACTTTAGTTTCAAAAGACCCATAACGTGTCATGTTAGAGGATAGGGTCATGATTTGCTTGGTGCTTGCCGGGGAGATGCAAGTGTTGTCATCATTGTCTTGTATTGCGGACACATTCAGGTAGCCCAACCATGGTTCCAGTATTGTCCAAACTGTGCCTTCAAAATGAATATATAACAACTATGACTATGAAAAAGGAGGAACTGAAAAGAATTGGTGCATCTGTCCAGGACAAAAACTGTCAAAAAAACAATTGTTCTGGTTTTAATCTAGGTCCGAGCATGGTTGCCATGGGTAGGCACTAGCCCTGGGAGCAAATGGCCCTTAATTCTAGGTCTTGGCCTGTAGTTTTCTCAGAAAATACCTTCTATATATATGGGCCCCGTTGGCACATAGATGAGATCCCATACCACTCTAGATAAACTCTATTCACCATGTTGTATGTCTTTGACAAGGAAAGTTCCTAACATCCATTCTATTTATGTTATAGTATATCCTTAACAGGAATATTTCTGATTTTCTCTTTGTAAAAAGCAAAATCTTAAGTCGGGGCCAACAAATTAAAGCCCAGGCTCGCAGTGGTGGCCAGATGGCATACTCCCCAATCATGAGAACGTGAAAATACTCACTTCCACATATACAGCCCTGTGCTGAACTTGTCACATCAATGTCTGCACAGGTCCAGGTCTTTGTTGTGTTCCCATCTTGGAAGGAGCAGTGGTCATGACATGAGACTGTTATTCCACCATCTGTGTGGACAATATCTGCATCCCGGAACTGAAAAACTAAGGCACAAAAAAGATAAATTAGAAGAAAACTTGGTATAGGTGCAAAATTTGGAAAAATAAGAAATTCTGAGAAAGGTCTGTGAGGCTGTATCATAACAAATATTTATTACCATTCATGAGGAAAAAGAATCTAATAATATTTTGTCTTAATATCTTGTTCTCACTTGTGAATGAGCACATAAAATATGTATGTGTTAGTAATTTCCTCTATAGCCTGACTCCAAACCAATTAATAGCATTCTATATGATTACTATGTCAGTTGCTTAAACAACATGTGAATACAATGTAGATATAACTATTGTTTTATGTATCTAAACAGATAAACTCTATAACTGAACTCACCTTGCTTTTCACAGAGGCCATAGAATGAAGCAGCATTCGTGATGTCATGAAACCCATAGTATTGACCATAAGGATAAAACACAAAGTATCGTTCATTTATGTTAGAAGGTTCAGGATTCCCACTCGGCCATTTATACCATTTACTCCATGTGGTAATTGAGTTGTCCGTCCCCCGGATGTCCCAGGGATTCACCTCATCTGTCATTCCTATATTTACCTCACGGCTGCAATTTGAAAAACATCCCAAATATCAGACTACTGTGACAGTTTAAGTGTGCAAATACAAACATGCTTTTTAATCATCTCATAAGTTTTGGTCTGTAATGTTGTCTTTGGGAATGCAGGGGAAGACACTGGTGCTGGCCTAGGGGCCAATACCCCATGATATTGTGTGCAAGTCCACACCCCTTTTCAAGATTACCTTCCTAAGATCTTTTTATTTTTTAAGTATTTTCCACACAAAACCATATCTTGTTAAATTCAACCAATCTTATATTGTATTCTGAAACAATTGTTTGTTAGATATTTGTATATATGCATGACTTAAAAATGGTGAATGATAATAAGATACATAATTTGCATCATTTTTCAAAAGTCATAAACTATATCAATAGGCTGTAAAAGAGCATCAGACATATACTAATACTCTGATATCATCCTTAAGGCATAAACAACATTGTATTGCTATCCCGTCTGTACTTAATCTACAGATAACAAATCAACACATTCTCACCTGCCAGCAACTTTCAACATTCGCTCAAAATGGCGGATATTCTTAATATTAGCCAGGTTTCCTCCAGCACTGGCACATTGTGTGCGATGGTCTGTCCATAATGCCTTACCAACTACCCAATAACAAGACTGCTGGTTTGGTGTCAAGTCTATAAAACAATGGGTAGAATTAAGGAAAAGTTGGTAAAGCCTTCTAATTCTGATGATTTTAAGGAAGAGGCTAATTCAATATGATAAATGTTCTTCAATCTCACAGATCGTTACAGTCACTTCTAAAAGCCACTCCAAAACAAAAAATATTACCCTAGCCATGAGACATATTGTTATGGCAAAGAGGGTCTTGAAGACACTTAGAGAACTAAATTCACATTTTAGCAATTGACACATTATGGTTATCTGTAGAAGTTGCAAACATGGCTGACTGTTGAGGAATCATGCTGCCATTAATATTGAAGTGTTCTAATATTTGCTCACCAACATCAATCTCACAGAGTATTGGGTACTTTGTCTCACAGTTCTGCAGATACCATTCCACAGCCCCGCCAGTAGCTATACAGTCCTTGGAAGCATCAGTAGTCGGTTCGGTTAGAAAGCCAGGCCATCTACCATTACCATTGATGAGTTCACCATCTGCCCAGGTGTAGTCACCCTCTGAGGATATGTCATTGCCTCCAATCCAGTAGTTAACTGCTAATCCTTGGACCTCTCTGACAGGTTGATAAAGAAATCAGCAAAATGAAGTTTCAATATTGAATGTATTATTATAGATTATTGTCTCTCCGATCCTGTGTTCAAGTCCTGCAGATGACAACTGAATACAAGGCTCTCATTAGTTGACCTATGCAACTCCTTTTACACCTGTTGTATTATACAATAATGCCCTATATTACATATGAACAGAGATTCATATGCATATGAACAGAGCTTCAAAAAGTATTGGCTTTACACAAACTCAGAAATATGATATTTCCACTCTAGCCCCAGTACGGTAGTGCTAATTTTCAGGAGGAGGGGCAGTGAGATATTGCGTGACCCCTATAGAGGGGTTGGCACGCGGCTTAAAAATTGGAAAGCCTATGCACCCTTTTAAGCAAAGTAAAGTTCTCCTTGAAAAGAGGTGAATTTTTTTATTATTGTATTCCGAAAAAGAGACATATCCTACCTGAATCTATTAACCATAAGCTGTTCATCAAGAGTAGTTATCTTAGCTAGGTTACCATTTCCCAGTTTACAATAGGCATCTGCCTCATTCCATGTCATGAAGTTTCTTGCAGTAGATGGACTGAAATACATCTTATTTCGGGGACATACTACCTCATCTGATTGTAAGACAAAAGTGTATTGAGGCCCATCTAAATTTCAATATTATTAGTAACAGATGCATCCTCCATGTAATATAGCCAAAAAATGTGAAGTGCAAATAATAAAGTATGCATTTTTCAATTGCTTATAAGGCTCTATATACATTCCAAATATACAAGTGTTGTACCATATCTTTGTCTGTTTTAACTAGCAAATGGTGGTACATCATAAATAACAAAGACACAGAAAATGTAATACAGTGCTTTAGTCATAGCAGCAAAAGGTTCCATATTTATAACTTACCATATGTTTCGGCACCTCTCACAGGACGGATCAGGTCATTAGCCACATAACATGAGCGAAGGTCAGCTTTAGATATAGCCAATTGAGATTCTGTAAAGGGTTGTTAATGAGTAGATAATCATGTAATAACAGGGAATAAGCCTCCTGCAAATTTCTTTTTTTTCCTTTTTTTTTCTTTTGGCAGAAACCAACTCCTGTCTAGAGTTTAAGCTTGATAGCTACCCTCGCGTGGTATTATATACCATGGGAGGAGAACAGACATTAGACTAGGGTGAGTGTGGAGTTTTAATGTAAAAAGTGATACCCAGGGAATAAGTCTATATATATCATATTTGAAGGGAAAAATATTGTAGTAGGTAAACTATAATTATGATCACATATTTCTTAACAAATCATGATGTTCAAAAATATTTAGTCTACCAGGCTCCACTTCACAGACAAAGCTGTGTGGTGTTTCACAGGGTCCATCATAAAGCAAGTTTACACTTGGTCCATAAAGTGCACAGAGGTGTGCAGCATTGTTGGGGTCTGGGGGGCCCCACAAGCTGTTATCAGTTAGAGGAGTGCCATCCACCCATCGGTAGTTTGTGTTGGAACCATCGTCCTTCAGGCCTACCCACGGATAGGCCAGATACAGCACCCACTGGGTCCACCTGCAGTTGTAATAGTTCTTTTGGTAAGGTACCATTACAAACATGAAAATTGCTACATATTTTGGGCATTTGGCATGTATACAGCAATAGATAAAATTGTGACAGGTGACAAGGATGGAACTCATAACCCCAGTGTACAATTCCTGCACTGCACCATTGCATCACAGAAGCTGTGTTACAACTACCTCTGGAGTACCTTTCAATTAAGTGATTAGTATCAGAAATCATTTTCAACTGCCCAAAACTACTGAATTATGTAATGCACTATATGTCAAAATGAAGTCTTTGATTTTTTAGAGAGTTTTGAAAAAACATTGCTCAAAAATAATGGATCAATCCAATATAATTATGTCATACAGGATTGGCTGGGGTATTGACGGAAGAACTCACCAGGTGGCTCCACTCCCACCACCTGCCTGGGCCACCTGGCCCTTACCCTAGCCAGTGCCTCATGTCCACCCACCTGGGTGCCAGGACAGACTCAGTTTTTTGTGAATTTGCATTTTAATCATGGTTCAATGCCAGAACTGTGGCCATGGTTTCCATGGGAATTGCAAGAACTGCCCTGGATGTGGTCAACCCGCTCCTGAGCATAAGACTAGTACACAGGAGGAGGCACAGGACACTTTACCTGGAGACACCTCAGGCCAGGCCATGGACACCGGTGGCCATGGTGGTGAGGTGGGGGGAGGGGGTGACCGACAACAACAGTCCAGCCTGTCACCCACCCCTCCAGACCAGAGGGAACCTGAAGAGGTCCTGGAGGATAGGATCGCCGCAGCCAGGGAGAGGAACGACCTATTGCGGCGGAAAAGGGACCTAATCGACCTAAACAAGAGGTTAGTGGAGATTGAGCTTGACAATGCGGCCTTAGAGGAGGAGTACAGGCAATCGATGCGGACGATCTACGCTTCTCAGCAGTCCGCCATTGCTCAGCGTCAACAAGGAATGTCCGCGTTCGGAAACACCCAAACATTCCCTCCCACCGCCCATACAGCCTCTCAATCCGCCTACACAGCCGCTCCGGGAGTGTCAGCGAACGCGGACAGCAGCACCTCCCGCCCTGCGGATCCATTCGCAAACACTTGGTACATATTTTGGGCATTCGACATGTATACAGCAATAGGTATAATTGTGACAGGTGACAAAGATGGAGCTCATAACCCCAGTGTACAATTCCTGCACTGCACCATTGCATCACAGAAGCTGTGTTACAACTACCTCTTGAGTACCTTTCAATTAAGTGATTAGTATCAGAAATCATTTTCAACTGCCCAAAACTACTGAATTATGTAATGCACTATATGTCAAAATGAAGTCTTTGATTTTTTAGAGAGTTTTGAAAAAACATTGCTCAAAAATAATATCAGATTTTCTGATTTAGTTTTGGAGAGAACCTTTTATTTTTATATATTTCTCTATTCAAAAACTATTTTGCCCTGCAACTTTTCTCTCCACTTAAGGTATACTGAAAATAGTGTTGAAGTAAATATAATAACTTTAGACCAATGTTAAACACTCATATTTGGGGTATATATGTCAACCGCGATATCGGAATTTGCGCAATATCGGAACTCCTACAAGGGTAATAAAATATATTATAAAATAAATCAATATACCCCTCAAACAGAAAGGTAGGACAAGAAAAAGGTTTGAAAAGGGGTTATTTTGTATCATCTGGGCCCAGGCAGCCAAAGCTCCAATGTTATATCACAACAGAGGCATTTCTGCCACACCTTATTCACAGCTACATACAGGTGTGACATGCATGTGGGTTCTCCCTGACTGTTTTCACACCTCCAAAATGCAGTACAGCATCCTCAAACATCATTGAAATGTATATTTATATTCTATATCTGTAGGTACAGCAAAAACAGTTAGGAATTCCGAGGCTGTGCAATCTAACTATGGTGCAATTCCGGAATCGCCCTGCGCAGTTCCGGAATTGTACAGGGGCAATTCCGGAACTATACAAATTCTCATTCTGCACCTGACATATATAACATTCAAGTTATTTTATTATTCCATGTTTCTCAGTATGATATACACAGTTATTTCCACAAATTAATTTGTTTCAGATGCTTGCCTCTCCTTTCCAATGTTTTCCATCTCAACAAAGTCATCCAGCTTGGCCAGATAGCCCCCTATGTTCTCACAGTCCTGTTTAGCGACGTCCCAGGTAGCCTTGTAGCGGGGGTAGTAGTAAGACGACTCAGTCAGTGAACAGCCTGGATCTGGGACTAGTCAGACAAGGGAGAAATATTACATTACATAAAGCCACACAAGATGATTAATACTTCATTTAGAATGTATATTGTAGAACAGGTATCACACAAAACCAAACATGTAGCTTCTAATTGATGGTTGTTTTTTTATTAGGGGTTTGGTTGACATTGAGCTGTTGGAGGGAATTGATTTAGTGTGGCTACGTTTTGACCTTTTGAAAGGCCATTAGGAATGTCTGTATCCAGTAGAACCCCCCACCACAAATCAAATGTGCTCATTGATCCATATTAGAACTCCCCCTATAGATAAAACAAACTGAATCAATGTAATCAGGAGGTGACCTTAAAGATAAAATGAACGTCCTGTGACAACCAAAATCTCTTCGAATGTTACGACTAGTTCCATCAGCATATGAGCAGTTATGCAGAAAGGATGCTCCAGTTACAGCTGAGCAGTTCACCTTTATATCAAATAACACACTGTAGTGGCTTAAATATAAGTGCAGCTGCGCTTATTAATATCAATAGTACCATTTACCCTGCCTTTTTTTACAAAACCTGTACAAATACAAATATGATTCAAATTGTTGTTTCAATACCCTCATTTAAGCTTATTCAAGACTTGTGCTTATATGAGACCCCTATGCGTATGTGAACCATTACGTTATTATTCCTTGTTCAGAATTGCAACAAATGTAGCTCTGCTATGTTCATAGGGGCAGTTGTAGGCATCTTGGTAATAATATCAAGACAGAAGATATCACACGGTCATAGCAACAGACATGGGATCATTTTAAATATGGTTCTTTTCATCTTAAGAGGTTAAAGGGGATATAAATAACTCTGTGAAGGGAAACTGTTTCATCTCTGATTACTTACCATGCACTTCAGCATCATTCACAGGACGGAAAATATCATTGGTGATATAACATGAGAGGAAGTCTGCTCTTGATATGGCCAATTCAGATCCTGAAACAGTATATGCCAAACTTTCATTCGTATGTATATATATGTACACACATATATATGTTATATATATATATATATATATATATATATATATATATATATATATATATATACGTATATAAATGTAAACATCTATAGTTTTACTCAGAAATGCTTCTAGAAAGTTTTAAAGCTGCTTATACCATGATGTGATTACAGACTAAAACCCTGATTATTCACACATGCCCTAGTGTAGCCAGCTGTATGCGCTCAGAAATATGCTTCACTTTAGAATGGGGGAGAATGGACACTGGCACCAAATACACAGGTAGATCTTAAGGCCAAATCAAAAAACAGGGCCGAACCTAGCAATTTTTATCTAATTTAAAAAACACTTACATTTTAAGTAATTTTGGGGCTATTTAAGGGTCAATACAATTGCTGGAGAGTTAGCACTGGAGTTAGTGAGTCAATATTTATGTGCTTTTGAGACCAAAGATCAGAAAAAAAATACAACAAACCCTACCTAGAGTTTTAGACCGTGTAACCTCAAACACACCTTTTCTTTTTTTTGGGCTAACCAGATCCACTTGCAGTTTAAGTTTCATTCCATGATTACTTTGTTTTCTTTACTTATTTGGTATCAAGTGCAGTTAAAATACAACTTATTTACCTTGTTCCACTTCACAGATGAAGCTGAGTGGTATAGCACAGCCTAAGTCATCAACAAGGTTTACAACTGGCAAGTAGCCGCACCTATCAGCAACACTATTAGGACGTCCAACATTCCACATACTGGGGTCAGTTATAGCAGTGCCGTCCAGCCAACGGTAATTTGTGTTTGAACCATCAATGTCAAACAGGCCTATCCAGAGTCTGAGGTCAACTTGCAGCTCCCACTGGGACCTGTGTAAATAATGGTTATAATACTTTTTAACGTCGACAAAGTGGTTAAAAGAGGTAGTAAGGGTAACTGTACTTCTGCAACTCAATAGCTGGGCCTAAAGGATATATATATGTCCTGGACATATTTATTGAATATATTAAATCAGAATTGATTAACACATTGTGAACTCCATTTTAAGATGCTCACCTTCCCTTCAACACATTTTGCATCTCAACAACATCATCTAGCTTGATAAGATATCCACCAATTTTCTCACAGTAGAGTTTAGCATGGTCCCATGTGGCCAGAATGCGGGAGTAGTAGTAAGACGACCCACTCAGTGTACAACCAGGATCTGGGACTGGTTAGGAAAGGGAACATGTTACATTAGTTAATGGCAAACAAGAATATAATAGTTTATACCATGGTTATCCACTTTGGACACTCCAAAAGTGCATAACCAGCATGGATTAGAACTGGATAACCGCACTGCTATGACGTCACACATAAAAAACAAGATGGCGGACTTTGTTTACATCATGAACTACCGAGTTAATATAATGAACAGTTGAGTTTACATCATGAAACTAGTCCCTTTGGAAGGTTATAGAAAAGAATTTGTAAGAAAATGTTAAAACTGTGGTATAAACAGATTAATACATGGCTAAGGTACTCGACTGTGCCTTGTGCCTTAGTCTTGGATAACCAAACCCTTGTGTTTGCTTATTCATGTATTATTCCATTAATAATGTGTGTAACACCATAACAACTGTGGTAACAACTGTATACCTAACAGGCCCAGTGGGAAAACTGTGAGGGGTGTCACCTGTGCAATTATATTAAGATGGAAGATATCACACAGTTATGGGAGGAGACATAGTTTCATAATGTGTGCAGTTTTCTGTCATCTAAAGAGTTGAATGGAGGAATGAATTATGAGGAGGAACTAATCTCTGAGGGAAACTGTTTCATCTCTGATTACTTACCATGCACTTCAGCATCATTCACAGGACGGAAAATATCATTGGTGATATAACATGAGAGGAAGTCTGCTCTTGATATGGCCAATTCAGATCCTGAAACAGTATATGCCAAATTTCATTTGTATGTATATATATATACACACATATATATGTTATATATATACATATATATATATATATATATATATATATATGACTCAGTATCATGAGATTGATGCATTTCCCGTTCCTGTCCGACTTGTCAAAAATATTCTCAAATCTTATATGTAATTCTCATGTATACACTACTCATCATACTCTATTACATGGCACTTTTAGTTTTATCAATTTTATCAATTTTATCATTTTTTTTGGGCTTTTCACAATTCCTATGTGGCCTGGGATACCTCCCTGACACTGTATTTAATTTTCTATGAATTTATATATACTTTTGTATATACCAAATTGTACCATGAATATTCTCCTTCTAACCATGGATATTGCTTTTTCATATGTTTCGACCATTATTGTCATATTCATGTTTTACTGCTGTGGATCTTGTTCCTGTCCATGGCACTTTATCCAGTATTCTTCTCAAACCAAAGGTATTTAAATATTCACAATAAATCCCAAATATTATATGGCATACTACCTTTTCCTACATAGCATATAAAGCACCTCACAACTTGTCTTTGTCTACAGAAGTAAAAAAAACTGTTCCTATATGACCATATCCCGTTCCTGTCCAGCCATATCCCATTCCTGTCCAGCCCTTTGACCAGGAATAACTGATAAACCATGTAAGAACATTATTATTTTTCTTTGTAAATCGGTTAGATATGACTCTTGGCAATACATGTGGGTGCTTATGATTTGTTTCCCATGAACACAGTACACAAAACACCTACAGAAATCGAATATCCCGTTCCTGTCCAGCCATATCCCGTTCCTGTCCACCTCTTTGACCAGGAATAAATGATAAACCATGTAAGAACATGATTATTTTTCTTTGAAAATCAGTTAGATATGACTCTTGGCAATACATGTGGGTGCTTATGATTTGTTTTTCCTATGAACACAGTACATGAAATACCTAAAGAAATCAAATATCCCGTTCCTGTCCAGCCATATCCCGTTCCTGTCCACCCCTTTGACCAGGAATAACTGATAAACCATGTAAGAACATGATTATTTTTCTTTGTTAATCGGTTAGATATGACTCTTGGCAATACATGTGGGTGCTTATGATTTGTTTCCCATGAACACAATACACAAAATACCTAAAGAAATCGAATATCCCGTTCCTGTCCAGCCATATCCCGTTCCTGTCCACCCCTTTGACCAGGAATAAATGATAAACCATGTAAGAACATGATTATTTTTCTTTGAAAATCAGTTAGATATGACTCTTGGCAATACATGTGGGTGCTTATGATTTGTTTTTCCCATGAACACAGTACATGAAATACCTAAAGAAATCAAATATCCCGTTCCTGTCCAGCCATATCCCGTTCCTGTCCAGCCCTTTAACCAGGAATAAATGATAAACCATGTAAGAACATGATTATTTTTCTTTGTAAATCGGTTAGATATGACTCTTGGCAATACATGTGGGTGCTTATGATTTGTTTCCCATGAACACAATACACAAAATACCTAAAGAAATCAAATATCCCGTTCCTGTCCAGCCATATCCCGTTACTGTCCACCCCTTTGACCAGGAATAAATGATAAACCATGTAAGAACATGATTATTTTTCTTTGAAAATCAGTTAGATATGACTCTTGGCAATACATGTGGGTGCTTATGATTCGTTTTTCCCATGAACACAGTACATGAAATACCTAAAGAAATCAAACATCCCGTTCCTGTCCAGCCTTATCCCGTTCCTGTCCAGCCCTTTGACCAGGAATAAATGATGAACAATAAAAGAATATTATGATTTTTATCTATAATTCCATCACATATGTCTCTTGACAATTCACTTGAGTGCTTATTGCATGTTTCTAAATAAAAGTATGCCCAGTAAAAAACTCCAAGGTTAGGTATTGATGAAATGTGTAAGAAAGTCATATTCTGACTAGAGATGGGGAGATAAACTGATGTTTTCAACCTTTAGTTAAAATATATTAACAATATAATATGCTGGCCAATTATCACTGTGGTGTATAAAAAATACATATTGTCTGAGGGCAATTGTTTCTGGTCGGACAGGAACGGGAAACGGGCATTTTAGTTAGATAAAATGGGAGAAAGATCATTAAATAAGAAAAAAGAAAAATATAGTGCAATGCATCATAAGCACTCATATAATCATGGTAAATATTTAGTTGATTTGAGCATATTAATGCAGGTCGGACAGGAACGGGAAATGCACTGATCTCATGATACATAGTCATATATATATATATATATATATATATATATATATATATATATATATATATATATATAAATGTAAACATATATATAGTTTTACTCAGAAATGCTTCTAGAAAGTTTTAAAGCTGCTTATACCATGATGTGATTACAGACTAAAACCCTGATTATTCACACGTGCCCTAGTGTAGCCAGCTGTATGCGCTCAGAAATATGCTTCACTTTAGAATGGGGGAGAATGGACACTGGCACCAAATACACAGGTAGATCTTAAGGCCAAATCAAAAAACAGGGCCGAATCTAGCAATTTTTATCCAATTTAAAAAACAATTGCATTTTAAGTAATTTTGGGGCTATTTAAGGGTCAATACAATTGCTGGAGAGTTAGCACTGGAGTTAGTGAGTCAATATTTGGGTGCTTGTGTGACCAAAGATCAGAAAAAAAATACAACAAACCCTACCTAGAGTTTTAGACCGTGTAACCTCAAACACACCTTTTCTTTTTTTTGGGCTAACCAGATCCACTTGCAGTTTAAGTTTCATTCCATGATTACTTTGTTTTCTTTACTTATTTGGTATCAAGTGCAGTTAAAATACAACTTATTTACCTTGTTCCACTTCACAGATGAAGCTGAGTGGTATAGCACAGCCTAAGTCATCAACAAGGTTTACAACTGGCAAGTAGCCGCACCTATCAGCAACACTATTAGGACGTCCAACATTCCACATACTGGGGTCAGTTATAGCAGTGCCGTCCAGCCAACGGTAATTTGTGTTTGAACCATCAATGTCAAACAGGCCTATCCAGAGTCTGAGGTCAATTTGCAGCTCCCACTGGGACCTGTGTAAATAATGGTTATAATACTTTTTAACGTCGACAAAGTGGTTAAAAGAGGTAGTAAGGGTAACTGTACTTCTGCAACTCAATAGCTGGGCCTAAAGGATATGTATATGTCCTGGACATATTTATTGAATATATTAAATCAGAATTGATTAACACATTGTGAACTCCATTTTAAGATGCTCACCTTCCCTTCAACACATTTTGCAATTCAACAACATCATCTAGCTTGATAAGATATCCACCAATTTTCTCACAGTAGAGTTTAGCATGGTCCCATGTGGCCAGAATGCGGGAGTAGTAGTAAGACGACCCACTCAGTGTACAACCAGGATCTGGGACTGGTTAGGAAAGGGAACATGTTACATTAGATAATGGCAAACAAGAATATAATAGTTTATACCATGGTTATCCACTTTAGGCACTCCAAAAGTGCATAACCAGCATGCATTAGAACTGGATAACCGCACTGCTATGACGTCACACATAAAAAACAAGATGGCGGACTTTGTTTACATCATGAACTCCCGAGTTAATATAATGAACAGTTGAGTTTACATCATGAAACTAGTCCCTTTGGAAGGTTATAGAAAAGAATTTGTAAGAAAGTGTTAAAACTGTGGTATAAACAGATTAATACATGGCTAAGGTACTCGACTGTGCCTTGTGCCTTAGTCTTGGATAACCAAACCCTTGTGTTTGCTTATTCATGTATTATTCCATTAATAATGTGTGTAACACCATAACAACTGTGGTAACAACTGTATACCTAACAGGCCCAGTGGGAAAACTGTGAGGGGTGTCACCTGTGCAATTATATTAAGATGGAAGATACCACACAGTTATGGGAGGAGACATAGTTTCATAATGTGTGCAGTTTTCTGTCATCTAAAGAGTTGAATGGAGGAATGAATTATGAGGAGGAACTAATCTCTGAAGGAAACTGTTTCATCTCTAATCACTTACCATGTATTTCAGCATCATTCACAGGATGGAAAATGTCATTGGTGATATGACATGACAGGAAGTCTGCTCTGGATATGGCCAATTCAGATCCTGAAAAAAGTTTTGTTTACAGTATATGCCAAACTTTGTTTAGAATATATTTATATATATGTGTATATATATACATACATATATATACATATATATATATATATATATATATATATATATATATATATATATATATATATATATACATACATGCAACCCGGTTTGTGGGATCTTTCGCTGTTTTCAGACCCACGTAGTGGGGTCATTCCAAAATTGTGGGATCTTTTGCAAGACCCCGCAACCCACCCGGGCTAAAATGATTCTATGTTCTATGACATGGAAAGATTTTTGGTTAAAAACATTTTTTTATGAAAACCCCACAATGTTTTCAGGTTTATTGTTGATTCCCTAACCTGCTCCCAGGTGTCTCTACCCATCACAAACCACAGCCAGAGTATATATATATATACATCCTGTGTGGTCATGCTTCAGTGAGCACATGAAGGTCAAGCTGCCTCAGAGAAGATGGTTTATCAGGATCCCATAATAGAGGGAGATATCACAAATATCATATATACAGTTTAATACAATCGGATATGGACTAAATCAATAATGAATGAAATTAGACGGGTTAAGTATCATTTTTCCAAACACATAACTACTCCATGAATGATGGTTATGGTGCAATGTCAGGATCCCACAATCCATGTAGAAAAATTACAAAGGATCCCATTATCCAGGAGCAGAACTGACACACACTAATATATAGGTACATATATATTTATAGATATATATATTATATACTGATTTGACTTGTGGGATCCTAGGTTCCTATTGAGAATCCCACAAGCTCAGGTCTAAACGCAGTGAGTGGGGGTGACATGGACGAAGTGAGGGTGATGTGGATAAGTGAGGTTTACATGGGTAAGGTGAGGGTGACATGTAGGTAATGATGGTGTTGGTGAGGTCGGTGTGATGTGCACAAGGTGAGGGTGACAGGGACTATAGATCAATGCAGCAAGAAAGGGTGACTTTTTCATGATAAAGTTGTGTGTACGTATGTTTTAGTAAAATTCAATTG
Source organism: Harmothoe impar (assembly GCA_947462335.1). NCBI lineage: Eukaryota > Metazoa > Annelida > Polychaeta > Phyllodocida > Polynoidae > Harmothoe > Harmothoe impar. The sequence goes on along the minus strand of OX381709.1, from coordinate 8,912,580 downwards.
TTTGTAATGTATTTATTTGCAAAGATCTCATAATTATCAGGAGATTAACCGGATCATATTTAAAATAATATACATTAGCATGATAGATTTGGAGTTAACTTATGGTGGAGGTGAGGTGGACATACTTGTCAGGCAAAAGGAGGTTCAGGGGATGTGGCAGGGTGCAGATGGCGACTGAGGAGTGTGTAGGGGGTGTGGCAGGGTGTACATGCCGACTTGAGGATGTCAGGGGGTGTGGCAAAGTGTACATGCCGACTTGAGGATGTCAGGGGGTGTGGCAGGGTGTACATGCCGACTTGAGGATGTCAGGGGGTGTGGCAAAGTGTACATGCCGACTTGAGGATGTCAGGGGGTGTTGCAAAGTGTACATGCTGACTTGAGGATGTCAGGGGGTGTGGCAAAGTGTACATGCCGACTTGAGGATGTCAGGGGGTGTGGCAAAGTGTACATGCCGACTTGAGGATGTCAGGGGGTGTGGCAAAGTGTACATGCCGACTTGAGGATGTCAGGGGGTGTGGCAAAGTGTACATGCCGACTTGAGGATGTCAGGGGGTGTGGCAAAGTGTACATGCCGACTTGAGGATGTCAGGGGGTGTGGCAAAGTGTACATGCCGACTTGAGGATGTCAGGGGGTGTGGCAAAGTGTACATGCCGACTTGAGGATGTCAGGGGGTGTGGCAAAGTGTACATGCCGACTTGAGGATGTCAGGGGGTGTGGCAAAGTGTACATGCCGACTTGAGGATGTCAGGGGGTGTGGCAAAGTGTACATGCCGACTTGAGGATGTCAGGGGGTGTGGCAAAGTGTACATGCCGACTTGAGGATGTCAGGGGGTGTGGCAAAGTGTACATGCCGACTTGAGGATGTCAGGGGGTGTGGCAAAGTGTACATGCCGACTTGAGGATGTCAGGGGGTGTGGCAAAGTGTACATGCCGACTTGAGGATGTCAGGGGGTGTGGCAAAGTGTACATGCCGACTTGAGGATGTCAGGGGGTGTGGCAAAGTGTACATGCCGACTTGAGGATGTCAGGGGGTGTGGCAAAGTGTACATGCCGACTTGAGGATGTCAGGGGGTGTGGCAAAGTGTACATGCCGACTTGAGGATGTCAGGGGGTGTGGCAAAGTGTACATGCCAACTTGAGGATGTCAGGGGGTGTGGCAAAGTGTACATGCCAACTTGAGGATGTCAGGGGGTGTTGCAGGGTGTGTGAGGGGCATTGGTAGGGTCTAAAGGACGACTGAGGAGTGTGAGGGGTTTTGGTAGGGTGTAGATGATGACTGAGGGATATCAGGAGGTGTGGCAGGGTGTAGATGACGACTCAGCAATTTTATTGGGTGTGGCAAGGGGTAGATGACGACAAAGGAGGGGCAGAGGGTTGGCAGGGTGTAGATGATGAGAGAGGAATGTCAGGGGGTGTGGCAGGGTGAATTATGCGGACTTGGGGGTATTAGGGGGTCGCCAGGGTGTAGATGATGATTGAGAAATGTCTGGGGGTGTGGCAGGGTGCAGATGCCGACTTGAGGATGGCAGGGTGTGTGGCAGGGTGTACATGACGACAGAGGAGAGTCAGGGGGTGTGGCAGGATGTATATGCCGACTTGAAGATGTCAGGGAGTGTGGCAGGGTGTAGATGACGACAGAGGATGGTCAGGGGGTGTCCCAGTAAACGTTATACAACATTTTATAACGTTATAAAACGTAATATAACGTTTCTCTAAAGCCCCTTATTGTGGCATGACGTTACATGGCGTTTATAACGTTATTTTGATGTAAAATAACGTTTTCTTGTTAGCTCGGCTGGCAGGCTGTAGATGCCGACTTGCAGATGTTAGGGGGTGTGGCAGGGTGTAGATGACGACAGAGGAGGGTCAGGGGGTGTGGCAGTGGTCAGATGACAACAGAGTCTGTCAAGGGTTGTTGCAGGGTATGCATGCGACATTAGGATATCAAGGGGTATTGCAGGGTGTATCATGCTGACTTGAGGATATTAGAGTGTGTGGTAGGTGTAGATGACAACTGAGGAGTGTGAGTGGGTATGGCAGTGTGTAGATGCCAACTTGAGGATATCAGGGGGTGTGGCAGGGTGTATAAATATGGCGACTTGAGGATATACGGGGGTGTGGCAGGGTGCAGATATCAAGGATGCTGGCAGAGTGTAGATGATGACTGAGAAATGTCAGGAGGTGTGGCAGGGTGCAGATGCCGACTTTAAGCTGTCAGGGGGTGTGGCAGGGTGTAGATGCTGACTTGAAGATGTCAGGGGGTGTGGCAGGGTGTAGATGCCGACTTTAAGCTGTCAGGGGGTGTGGCAGGGTGTAGATGCTGACTTGAAGATGTCAGGGGGTGTGGCAGGGTGCAGATGCCGACTTTAAGCTGTCAGGGGGTGTGGCAGGGTGTAGATGCCGACTTTAAGCTGTCAGGGGGTGTGGCAGGGTGTAGATGCTGACTTGAAGATGTCAGGGGGTGTGGCAGGGTGCAGATGCCGACTTTAAGCTGTCAGGGGGTGTGGCAGGGTGTAGATGCCGACTTTAAGCTGTCAGGGGGTGTGGCAGGGTGTAGATGCCGACTTTAAGCTGTCAGGGGGTGTGGCAGGGTGTAGATGCCGACTTTAAGCTGTCAGGGGGTGTGGCAGGGTGTAGATGCCGACTTTAAGCTGTCAGGGGGTGTGGCAGGGTGTAGATGCCGACTTTAAGCTGTCAGGGGGTGTGGCAGGGTGTAGATGCCGACTTTAAGCTGTCAGGGGGTGTGGCAGGGTGTGAACCCCGAGTTGAAGATGTTAGGGGGTGTAGATGACGACAGAGAAGGGTCAGGGGGTGTGGCAGGGTGTAGATGCCGACTTGAACATGGCAGGGGGTGTGGCAGGGTGTAAACCCCGAGTTTAAGATGTCAGGGGGTGTGGCAGGGTGCAGATGCCGACTTGAAGATGTCAATGGGTGTGGCAGGATGTAGATGACGACAGAGAAGGGTCAGGGGGTGTGGCAGGGGGCAGATAATTAATACAGTGTGATACTCTAGTTTGTGTATATCAAGCAATTGTCATTGCATAAGGAGGGGAAATCATAGGATCCCATAGGCCTAGGTTATAACTCACTTAATATAAGACCCCATGATCCAGTAGATTTTCTCTTTGGTTTAATCAAATAAGACACACCTTTTACAAATAGACTGCTTGAAAATATATTTCTGATGCCAGAGCTGAGTATGCATATGCTCACTAGAGACAGAGGTGGTTGGTGACTACAGCCATAGGAAGTATCCAAATGGGAGTTCTGCCCCCCCCCTATATGTCCTTTGCTAATCCAAAGCCAACACTAAGTAAACATACCCCTGTACTAGGCCAAATTAGGTCAAGGGACAGCAGCTAAAAGACCACCACACTTTGGGCTCTTATTGCTGAGGAATAGCCTGACCTAGATAATATATCCATTTGTTTACATCCACAAATAGAGTTGGCAACAGCAGGATAATCTACCCATATCAAATTTAGTCACATATTAATTTAGTTTGCTCTTCTGTACATACAAAAGGAATTGTCAAAAAAAATGGTAATTAGCTTCAACTACTATTAAAAGTGCAATAAAATGAATAAATAGGAAAGACCCCACAATAGAGGGTTAAAACAGATACAAGACCCCATAATCCAAGAGCAGAATAGAAAGTTATGTCAACCTTCACATTCTTGTGCTTTTCATCAATATATATATTGCATGCAAGTATCTGGTAAGCCCATAATAGTGAATGTGTCCCCAAATAATTCTATAAAGTTAATTCTCAAAGAGATCCCACAATGTCAGATGATACATATAGTTAGGCCGTTTGTGGGGTCCTGGCAGAGGTCATAGTTCAAGGTCATCTGGGACCCCACAAGGGGATCCCACAATATTACATTTAAAAATATTCCAAATTCGAAATTGTTTTGTTAAATTATCTTTGTATTAATTTAGAGGTATACAAAACTGTAACTATTTTCTTCATATGTCTGTTAGTTCTATGGGATCCCACATCACTGGGTTACAGCTGAGACCCCACAAACCGGGTGATATCGGTATATATATATATATATATATACATATGTTTATATTTATATGTGTGTGTATATATATACACATATATAATATACATGATTTTACTCAGCAAGATTGAAACCGTGAGTATTCTCACCTGCCCTAGTGTGACCTACCTCTATGTGGCCAGCTGCTAGCGCTCAGAAATATGCTTCACTGTAGAATGGGGGAAAATGGGTACTAGTGCCAACCAAACAGGGAAATCTTCACTAAGTTAAAGTTAAGTTTAAAAAAAGGTGTGTTTCAACTCATGCAACCCTACCTAGCAAAGCTGGGCTGACCCTAGAACTTTTTATCTAATTCTTACATAACATTTATATTATAAGTAATTTTGTGACAATATCAGGGTGAATTATAAGACAACAAGTTCACACAATTGTCTGTGAGTCAGCGCTGGAGTTTTCGGGTGCTTTTCGGACCATAGAACAAAAGATTTAAAAAAAATCAAAATCAAATATCCTACCAACTGTACCTGAGACACCTTTTTTTTTATTTGCCTAACAAGCTCCTCTTGCAGATTGAGTATCATTCCATGATAACATCTTTATCTAATTTGGTATTAAGTGCTGTTGCAGTACAATTCATTTACCTCGTTCCACTTCACAAATGAAGCTGAGTGGAATAGAGCAGCCTCCATCATCAATCAGGTTTATGTTCTCAAGGAAGAAGCCACACTCTTCATCGGTCCTACCGGGCTGACCAGGGTTCCACATAGTGGTGTCTGTTATTGGGGTACCGTCCAGCCAGTGGTAGATGGTGTTTGTGCCGTCAACGTCTCTCAGACCTATCCACAGCCTCGGGTCTGGCAGCACCCACTGCGACCTGTGTAAAATGTAATGGTTATAATAACTGTCTATAAGTTTATTTCATCCCTGTGTAGTCTGCATGATAATATATTTTCCAAATAAGTGCATATGAAAAACTGCAGTCATCCCTGTCAAAGTGAAGAAAGTGGCAACGAGAAGCAGTGTGGGTAACTGTACTTTTTTAAAAATAATTCCTGGGTTGGGCCAAGAGATGTCATAGACAGTTCATTGAAAAGACTGAGTCAGGAAAGGTCAACAAATCCTCAACTCAATCATAAGATGCTCACCTTCCCCTCAACACATTTTGCATCTCAACAAAGTCATTAAACTTGACGAGATATCCGCCAATTTTCTCACAGTAGAGTTTAGCATGGTCCCATGTGGCCAGAATGCGGGAGTAGTAGTAAGACGACCCACTCAGTGTACAACCAGGATCTGGGACTGGTTAGAAAAGGGAACATGTTATATTAAATAACGGCAAACAAGAATATAATAGTTTATACCATGGTAATCCACTTTGGGCACTCCAAAAGTGCATAACCAGCATGGATTAGAACTGGATAACCACACAACAAGACGGCTGACTTTGTTTACACTGTGAACGACCAAGTTTAGATGTTGAACAGTTGAGTTTACATTGTAAAACTAGCCTCTTATGAAGGTATAAGAAATGAATTTGGAAGAAAATGGTAAAATTGTGATATAAACAGAGCAAGATGTGGCAAAGGCAGCACTTGTTCCTCGTGCCTTAGCTTTGGATAACCAGACCTTGTGCTGGCTTAGCCATGTATTATTCCCTTATTACTGTTCTGTTGCCTTTAAGTGCCGGGTATTGAATAAACGCCAGTCGTGTATAAGCAGGGGGGGTTTGATGGTTTTGAAATTACTCATAAAAACTAAAACGGGATCGTGAATAAGTGCCTGTCTTGTATAAGGGCCCAGGGTAAACACCGATCCAAAGTTATAAACACTTGGGCGCTTAAACACAACGGAAATGTATTCAGAGTTTTGATAGATATCTGAAAACCACTCCCAGCAGTCTATAGGTTGTGAGAAAACAAGGAAATTGTTAAAATAAATGAGCATCTGACCATTGTTTATTATAAATACCTAAATAAACTAATATGTTTAAAGGGGAAATGAACATCATCTTGGGTTCCCTCAGACCTTATTTCCATAAGTTGAAGGGTGCTGTGCTTAGGGGATTTTAAGGTTTCATGTATGCTGTACTACTAGTGAGGGGAGATAACAAAACTCAATAACCCAAAGCACTGTCATGGTTCTCCCAACTGCTGTCTGGGTCATAGACCCTATTACCATGGAATCCATGCTCCAGTCCTGACTGCATTTCTGACAGCAGATGTGGACAGTGTCATCTCAGCAAATATTTTAAGATAGAAGATATCACACAGACAAAGTATCCTTTTATGTACAATTATTGTCTCTAAAAAGTTTAAAGGAGAAATTAATTATTAGGAGGATCTAATCTGTGAAGGTAAACTGTTTCATCTCTGATTACTTACCATGCACTTCAGTCTCATTCACAGGACGGAAAATGTCATTGGTGATGTAACATGACCGGAATCCTGCTCTTGATATGGCTAATTCTGATCCTGAAAACAACACAGGTATAGCCTTTTAAAGTGTATTTTCAATGGGTGGAATTATAGCATGCAGCCCGAAAGTCTTATTGAGCATAAAATTGACAATTAGCTGGGGTATAATATTTGTGACCCGTTTTAACAAAAAGGGTCAGAAGTCTCACTTTAAAGTGCTTAGATATGGCCTCTTTAAGTAGTATAGGGTGGAACAAATATCTATTTTTCTAGCATGTGAATAGTTATCTCATGAAATGATAAGGTACAAACCAGTTTTCAACTCCCATTATTCCCAAAATGATGGTCATAGGATTTGCAATTGTATTGTATGATATAGCTAATATCTAATTAAAATGTTAATTATCTCATTATAATTAATTTCCTTTTAATTCAACAAAAAAGTATTGAAAGCACCACCAAAGGGGCAAAAATGGCTAATATACTACATGTCACATACCAAATGAAAGCTCTTAATGAGCTGTACACAAATATGGTAATATCACAACACTTTTAACATGCGACTACCGACCAATTTAGTTAAAACGGGTCACATTTAATAAAATACATTCACAGTCTTTTGGAATATGGTCGAGTATTGGACTGTTCCAAGTTGTGAGTACTAATGCAGTCCATCTCACTGTTGTGAGCCAAAATATAATTGCTAACCAGCCAGGTACAATACAGTTTGCGTCATTTCAAATGGTTGAACTTATGATATAACCCTTTAATGGTAAGCAATGGTGACACTTCACGGATAAAGATATATATATATATATACATATATATATATATATATATATATATATATATGTATATATATATGTATATATATATGTATATGGCTCAAACTCCTGACTTATGTTGTTTTAGGATAGAGGAAGGACAAATCAGAAAGTTCTTAATATGTTTAAACAGGTTTAGTATATTGAAAGGTATATATCTTGGCTCCTTGGAACACTTTTTGATACATTTCTAACCCTAGCGATTCAGTGTTTATCGCCTCTTTAAGTTTATTGTCCATTTTTCAGGTGACTCCGTGACCAAAAATCCATGATCATGAACATTATGTTTTAAATACATCACAACAACTAATAATCTTGTTTACAAGCTGGGCCAACATATATCTTCAAGCATACCAATAATGGAAATCCTCTGAGTAATAGTTTTTGAGATACAGCCCAATGAATTTTGAACATTTATCAGAAATATGAACATTTCAACTACATACTCTTGACTTTACCCTAGTTTCCTCAAAATGGTCCCATTATTGGTTAAATTCACTCTACAGTGTCCTGATCATGTGTTCTTTAAGAAATATGAAGCATCATGATATCTGGTTAGACCAAATTTGCACAGTATAGGCCTAAAGTACCCCTATTAACCTATTTTACGTCACGGAGTCACCCGGGTGACTCCGTGACGGAAATAATTTTTCGTATAAATGAGCATAAAAATGGTGGGTTTTTGCATTAGGACATTAGAGGGAGTGGGTAGGACACAGGAAAACCAGAGATCACTTAAATATATTGGGTATTAACAATTCTATGAAGGTTTAAATTTTCATCAGGGTGGCTGGTGACTCCGTGACCAATATTCCGGGTGACTCTGTGACAGAAAATATGTATCCCAATAGACATATGCTCCTGGAGGCAAGATTTTTGGATATTTTTCAAAATTTCTTTTTTACAACAGAAGACACAAGAGTTACCTCACAATCTGGGATACAATAGAGACTGTGTGGATCTTTTTTATTTACTATATAGAGGTATCAACCTGAAATGACATTTGAATATTTTGCTGACAAAACATACTTAAATGAATGTGGAGAAATAAATACGGAACATATCTAGTGAAATTCTCATGAATCAATTGACTATACCATAGACCTAATAGAAAATGATATTAGGAATAAGCTGTTACTGCCTCAGTACACATGGGAGACATGTAAACCATGACATTTTTAGCGTTTTTGATGTTTTCAGGGGTTTTTGGGCCTTTGGAGGGCCAGAAAATAAAAAATATTGGGCCAATACACAAAAATTAGAGATTTCCTGAATTATTAGGATGTTTTTTCACATATACCAAAGATTTGAATAAATTAGTGCAAAACTGGTCATTCTGTAGGGGTATAAGCCTGAAAAGGGCCAGAAATAGCCGAAACAACATAAGTGGGGAGTTTATGCCATATATGCATTTACCATTGACAAATTCAAAGTACAGGGTATAATACTTATAGAGGGTGATGCTAACAATTATTGCATGTGTATAATGTTAAATTTGGTATTTGGTATAAAGTGCTATTAAATGGTAATGAAATGAAAAAATATATTAAAATCTACCTATATTCACATGGAAAAAAATGGAATAAAACTTTCTAGCAGTTACTTGACCCTTGAGCCGTGCAGTATGGCAGGAGCATACAATACGCCTGAGGTTTATTACATGCTCCTCTCGGGAACTCTTTAAGCACTTATCAACCCATGCATGGAGGTTTATCATTGTTATATAAGGTGGCCGTCAAGGGTCACCAAAAAGAATATATCACTTTTTATATGAAATAATTTTTCTCAAAAAGTGATTTTTTTTGGGGTCGACCATGAAAAATATTGCCGTCAACTGTCAACATTGGCCAAGGAGGGTTGCCAAAAATTTACTTTTTTTCCCTCGGCCAATATTGACAGTTAACAGCAAGAATTGTTGTGGTCGACAGCAAAAAAAGAACAACACCCCTCTTTGAGAAATTACCATGAAAAAAACATCATTTACCGTTGTCCACTTCACATATGAAGCTGTATGGTCTGTCACAAAATTGATCATAAAGTGCGTTCATGGTGTGAAAGAGCATGGCACAGAGAGCCGCATGTGAATTGGGGTCTGGGGGCTCCCACATGTTGTTGTCAGTTAGAGGAGTGCCATCCAGCCATCGGTAGTTTGTGTTAGAACCATCATCCTTCAGGCCTACCCACAGTTCGCTGTTGGTCAACGCCCACTTGGCCCTGCACAAATTGCCATTCATATTTATATTCAGTTGATTATAGTAGGGCCTTTGAAAGATAATATTGGGTAAAAGTGGTGTTCATTTTGACCCCCGCTTCAATCTAGATTGGGAGACTAGGTGAGCCCTACATATGGAACAGATTCTAAAATTTTCCTATAAAATTTTTGTTTATTAGTTTCATATATAACCAAAATAGTTGTGTAATAGCTCAAAAATAAGTCTACATGGATGTGGGCTAACAAATAGCCTCACAGGCCTTCAGAGGTAAAGTAGAGCAGTGAGACTGACCATACCGAATTGATAATAGGCTGGTACTAATACTGATTATCAATTCCATACTATAGTTGTGCAGGGTGTAATGCAGATCATGTGCTAAAGAGGTGCACTTTAGGGCCTTTGAAAGATAATATTGGGTAAAAGTGGTGTTCATTTTGACCCCCGCTTCAATCTAGATTGGGTGCACTTTAAATCTTCCTTTTATCTAAGGAAGTGATATTTTTTGAACAACAGAGGGAAGGCTTACCTTTCACTTGTTATGAATGCTAACTCAGCGACATCATCCAGTTTGATGAGATATCCGCCTATCTTTTCACAGTACAGCACAGCCTGGTCCCAGGTGGCCTCAACACGGGAGTAGTAGTAAGCACTGTACACCCGGCCTAGATGTAGTATAAGGGAAATAATCTACATTCTGCATAGGTTATAAGCTATAACAGAAGAAGAAAGACCAAATGTCCTAAACGTAGCAGGAAGGACTCAAACTTATCCATATGATAAGTATGTCTGAATGTCAAGATATCACTGGATTGTTAAATTAAATAACTAGGCCCTTGAATCAGTTCTTTCCGTCTTTAATGGCAGTACACTAGTCTTGTGTAGGGTAAGGGGGGAGGGGGGGGGGTTCTCATCTCTTTTATCTGTGGTATCTTTTCTACTCATGTGGTCCTGAACATACCTTTATGGCTTTAGGTCAATAAAATAAGAAGAACTTACGCATTCCTACCATGTTTGTATGCGCCGAAATCTGTGCAGGTAATGTTGCAAACCTTCCTAGCAAAGACGGGTACCTGCCAACTGTGTTCTTACCAAACACACAGGCACCAGTGGCCACAATTGACCAATCAGGGTGCTGCTATCGAGGTCACGTGACTTGCTAAAGTAGGTAGTTTTAGCTGTGCTAGCCCCCCTTTAAGCTAAATCTACCAGAGGTGGTCACACATGATATTTATAAATTATTAAGAGAATATTGATCACAAAACAGGAAGCAAGCCGGGCCTAATTAAATAATTCAAGGTCTCAGTCCATGAGTCACAATGTTGGTGAGTTGTCATCACCATACACTTTATTGATGTAAGGTTCCAGTTCCTGGAACGTTACCATGCATTGTTACCAAGAAAACTGATCAATAACTTGGTGTTTCTTTGACAGCCGACATTTGGCACTTTTATCCGCCACAAAACAATACAAGCTTTTTTTGCCCTCAACAAACCTGACTTACAGTGTTTGCAATAATTTTACAGTTTAAAATTTAAAATTCAAATTGTAGATTTCATACTATAAACTCACCTTTATAAACACTCAAGAAGAAAATGAACAAGAGTTGCAGGGTTTTGTGTCTTTTCATGGTGTGGTTCTGTCCTTGCCTGATACAGAAGTAAAAAGGATAGCTGTGAAAAAAAGGACATTTTAGTTCTGAAATAGCTCTTACCACCAGGCACTTACAACAGATCATGATTCCAATCTGTTCACATACTTTTGGTAAATGCTTTCCCTCTAGATTCCCCTAAGATATCACATACATATATGGTGTAGCAATGAACAGTGAGCTTTCCAAACTGTTACTGCTACAATTATGTCACATTTGATATGAGAACCTTTAACTCAATCTTTACAATAAAGAAATGGATGTCCATGATAAAGGAGCCTTTACCTGTGGGATTTAGTTAGGGCTGCTTCCTACCAGGACGCCTGTAGAGGTGTGTGTCTGCAGCGTCTCTGTAGTTACTGTTGTGATGCATGATGCAGGTGGTTACTGTTATGGCTCTGTATGTAACAGATGCCGTATTAAATGTGCAGGTGTTGTATGGGAAAGCTTTACTTATTTACAGGCCGGACGGTTGGCAGGTTGGTGCCAGTCCTGGATTGTCAACACAATAATTACTATGACGTATAGTAGGACTATATGGCATCCTTGGATATTATCAATGAAAGAAATAGTATTTCCTTGTACCCTAAGACTGCCTCACAATATTTGTCACTCAGAGTCTGCGTTTCATTTTCTCATTTCATACTTACACAGTGAGAGGTATATGCAGGAAGGAGGTAGAGTGTAGACATTGCTTTGGCATACTAGCTTTAATCTCCATGCCTCATTGATTCCAGAAATCGAATTATCAACCTTTCTCTTCCTATCCTAATCCCAACCACAATTTACCTACCTGATGTCTTCACCTCATTAATCTACCTTCAACGCCCTCTCTGTCGCAGAGTTCCATCAATACCGGTCACTACCTAGCGATGTCACATACGTCACTTGGGTATAAGGCACATGACGTGACTCATAAATTTACAATGAATCATCGTTATTCAAATCAGGTTTTGGAAGGTATAGGAGTGGTGAGGTTGTGCTATCAAATTAATGTGAATTAGCTCTGAGTTGAGAACCAGCACTAAAACTGGGCAGTGCAATGCTTTATTTTGCCCTCTGCTCTCACTAGTCTCAGAAATGGTTGGTATCTATCTCCTCCCCTTGTGCTCTAATTCCAACCATGGTCTATTGGGAAATGACATCACGTCACTCCTCCATCACTACAATATAGAGCTGGGTGTGCCTGCCGTCTCCCAGGGATACCTGCCGGCCCAGGGCCCCTACCTGACCTGCCGTTACCACCTCATTAGTCTCCTTACAGCACCCTCTCTGTCACCAAGCTCCTTCTATACCTGCCACTTCCGGGCCACATTACGTACGTCACCTGGTGTTGGGTAAGTGACGTAACACCACACAGCAGCCTCTGTCTGTGCCTATAAATCAATGCAGCATGGAAGGGTGACTTTTCAGAAAAGTAAAAGGTTTTGAATATTTCTAAAGCATGACTGAAAAATACACAACCTCAAAATCCTGTATTCTCACATGTACTACCTGAAAGATAATTGTCCTAATATAATATGTTTGCAAACGTAGCCATTATAGACAATGTTATACAGATTTTTCTAAAACCAAACGCACAAAGTCACCCTTTCTTGCAACTTTGGTCTATAGAGGCAATGTAGAGGTAAATGCTGCCACCTGGTGGGTAATATGGTATTCAGATATGCACTGATGGGTGTTCTTACTGCTATGTGGCTGATACTCTTAATGCAATAGAAACAGCTAAAATTATGAATTCTGTTGCTAGAAACTTCTTAAATAACCACTTGCACAATGTCAAGACAGACCTCTAGATTACCTACCCAAACTTAAATTAACATGAAAAGCTGAAACCTTAATGACAGTTGTGGATCAGGCACATAGTATGAGATGCGAAAGAGCCAGAACTTGGCAGAGTCAGGATTTTTAGTTTAACATCCTAAGGATTATCACATACATACCAAGATAAGAGAGTTAATTCAAGCCTGCAGCAAGGTTTCTATTAGGGTACAGGTAGGCCTAAAACATGGCTCCCCGAGTCTCATTAACCCTTTCCCTGCTGGCATTGAAAAATGTCATTTGGGACTTAACCACCGGCCCTATGCCATGGAAATATGCAAATTGCAAGTATCTGCCCCCTGGGACAGTGGATAAGGAGTAAAATAACTTGTACTGGAGACAGAATTTACACATTTTTGACAAGGGGATGTTGTATTCATGTTAAATATTTTTGGATTCATTCAAAAATTCTTATGCTTTGTTTCATAGCAGGAGCTGTAACTTAGTGGTATTGCTGCCCTAGGGTAACAATTGTTTATTCTAAAGACCTAGTCTACCTCTGATAGTGCTAGTCTTTGGTAGCCATCTACAATTTCCAATTTTCTCCCTTCCCCACCTACATTTCTCTATGTTCACTCTATTTCTCCCTTGCTATTCTCTCTCCGTGTCTCTGTCTCTCCTTTAGACTCAATATATGTATGCTTCTTCATATATTCCTCAAATGGACAGAGTTATCTTAGATCATCTTTCTAAAAAGTTCTCTTTTCAAATAGATGTAGGGCCTAGCTTAAACATCTTAAGGTAATCCAACAGACATATTCCACCATTAGGTGTATAACATGTCAATACCTGTCTGAAGCTAGTTAAACATTTTATATGCACTGTTACAATATGATACATAAGTAAATAAGGAGGGAAATACGTGGCTCTAATAGGTATCTTGCTTAATTCTTCAGAAACTTGATATTTGCACCAGTGTGTGCCTTAACTCTAGGTCCTAGTTTTGAGCCTGGTTGTTGAACTTCCCACACCAGTGGGTCTTATCTGGTGGCACTCAGGCAGCATATTGCCTTTCCATTACTTATAGAGTAGATTGCACCTGTTTGTGGGCCACTATCCAGTACTTCAGGTATGAATAGGTATGCACTAAACTGCCTCTTCTCTAGCTCCACCCAATCTGGGATAATCTGTATGGGAGAGGCTCTCCCATTATGGTTACCCTGATCACCTGGGTTACACACTCAATGAGATGATTAGGGTGGCCATCTGCACCCAGACACTTGCCCGGATCCATTTTCATGCTGCACCTCATGCAATATTCAATGTGTGAACAGGGGGACATTGGCAATTGCAGATGTCAATGTCCTCTTACATAATGAGACTCATACATACACAATGTGGTGGAACGGTAGGACACAATGAGTAATTCCCTGCTATAGTATCACACTAAGTAGAGCAGAAAATCTACACTACTTGTGATTTGGATGCTTGTGCTGAACCACTGTGATGCAATGTTCTAGACTGGAGGGTATGCAGCTCATGTTTAATCCAACCAAGTAAGATACATCTGCAACATTAAAGCAATGGCTAAATCTCAATAGAATAAGAGTGATGCCCAGATGTGAAATAAGTATTTGCTTGGAGGAGAGTCTGTGACTAATTATCTTAGATAAAAAATTAAATTCAAAACATAAATGGATCACCTACTTGCAAAGTCTCATGTGTTACCTAGAATTGATCATTGAGCTGGGCCCAGATTTGGTAATGAATGAAGACTTATGCCTTTATAGTTCTGTTTGCAATTTTTTTTCAATTCTGATAAGGGCGCTTATAGGTGTCCTGAATGAAAAGATTAAATTAAAAAGATTAAAGTAAACAAGCCATCAGCTATCAAGAATATTAAGAACTTTGTTGTAAAAGATGCCTTTTTAGCCATAGCTGATGTTATCTTATGTCTGTTCAATAAATGCCTCTCGAGATGTGTTTTTCCGAAGGCATGGAAGGTGGCTACCGTAATACCTATTCCCAAGAAGGCAAATTCTTTAGATGTAAATGACTTAAGGCCTATTAGTCTCCTGGCTACTCCTGGTAAATTATTGGAAAAAATAATATGTAATAGACTTCAGGTTCATATGAAAACATACGATTTGCTGACCGCTCACCAGCACGGATACCGTAAATGTCATTCTACTCAGACGGCTATCAGTGCTCACCTATGTAATGTATTAGATAATATAATTATTAATAAGCCTACAATGTCCTTATATTTAGATTACAAAAAGGCATTTGATACGGTCTCACATTTAATTCTAATTAAGAAAATTTCTGATTTTGGACTTAGCGTAAATACATGCGAGTGGTTTAGGAGTTACTTGACTGGTAGGTCACAGTGTGTAATGGCTAATAATATTGTTTCTTCCAAATTACCCATCACCTACGGAGTCCCCCAAGGATCTGTTTTAGGCCCGGTACTTTTTTCTATTTATATAAATTCATTGCCAAATGGGGTCGTTATAGAAAGAGTGTATGACTTTCAATACCTAGGGCTTTGTATTGACCCCGATATGAAATTTGTTTCTCACAGGAAAAATGTGCACAATAATTTACGTAATAAGGTACACCAACTGGCAAATGTAAGATACTTTGTTGACAAGGACATAGCCCTTCTTATTTACAATACAATGGTGCTACCTACGTTTGATTATGTAGATTATATGTGGGACAGGCAGAACCAGGGTGAGAGCCAACAGCTACAGTACATCCAAAACAAATCCCTCAGAATTATTTATAAAGTTAAATTAGAAAAAAATCCGACTATGACAACTGACCAGACACATTCCACCAGTGGCTGTCTCTTTTTAGATAAAAGAAGGAAAATTCATCTGCTTTTTTATGCCTTTTCTCTAACCAAAATTAATAAATATATAGACAATAGAAACATCCCCACCCGTAGACATGATGGTTTGCGGCTGTTGGTTCCTACATGTTTGAGACCTATAGTGGTTAGGAGTGCCTTTTATCAAGCTATACGCTGCTGGAACAACCTTAAGGCGGAGTACACCTTGATAGAAGACCTTTCAGATTTTAAACTAAAAATCAAAAAAGATATAGATACCTGTTTCATGTAAAATTATTGTGACTTGCTAGCTGGTCATCGTGATATATGTTACTGCCGACATCACTCATCTCATCTCATCATTACTTAACTGATTGTATACCACACCTTAGTACCGTATTTTTTACTTATACTACGCTGTTGGTTACATAAAATGCTCGACATGACACGCTACTACCTTTTTGCATCAAGACCATACAAAAGAAAGGGGTCTTGATGGAAGAACGGCAATGCGCCGAATCAATGTAATTATGTCTAATTATTTACCCAATAAACACTTTAAAAAATAAAAAAAAATAGTATAGTATATGTCAGAAACAAAATTCATTTTTCCTACTTTATGCTTATTCCATACATCAGCGGATTCTTCATAGACCCCTATCCTACCAGCAAAAGTCCTGAGGCTGAAAAGGGTGGAAAGTTATCATTTAGAAAAATGGGACCATGAACATGATAGGAGAACTATCGAATGGGAAGACTGCGGGAAGTAGGATGCAAGTTGTTAAAAGTAAGAACAGAAATGGATAAAAGACATGATGAAGGCAATCAGAGATCAGGGTGGAAACTGCAGGGTAAAACATCCACTCACCAGGATTGCCTCAAAATCATTGATTGATGGTCAATAAGAAGCCAATCAGGTCAAGTAGGTGGGGGTATCTGTGAGACAGAAGTCAAGCCAAACAGCAACTACTCGAGGTGGGAGTGTGGGCGGGGAGGGATTTGCATAAAAAATTATCACATTCAATTTCTCTCCTAATGATGCTTTAATCAAATATATTTTTATGTTCAGTCACGATTCTCAGTAGGATATATAACAACTTAACCTTATACTCATAGAAATTAAAAGACTAAGTTTGGCAGGTCAATACTCATTGAGTTTTTAGACTGTACAAACTAAGGTCAGACTATCAGTGTATAGGATCATATTATACAATGTCAACACAGCCTGTAGTTTTAAACACAGAAGTGTCTTATGTCAAGCACTCAATCATCAACTTTCATAATTTGTTTTTGTTGTTCTAGTATATTTTATTTTACTCTGTTTCTGACATCTAATGTGTTTTAGCTTGAATGCATCATACTTTGAAAATAAAAAGTAGTGCACATGATGACTGTAAACCAGTCTATTATCGACATGTGAGTTGGGATATTCCACTTTGTTTCTGGTATGGGATCTGCCGCTGCATTAGAGTAGAAACAGCGTTCAATCAGACCGTGACATTTTGAATTGTAACATTCATTGTAAAATAGTTATTTAAGACATTTTTGTAATCCTATTAATGGCAGCTGCAGAATTGATGGAGCATTGGAGCAGGACTTTAACCACCACAGATAGACTGGGAGCTAACAAATACTACATTCCCTTCTGCATTCTAACAACACCAGCTTGTGTGACAATGATATAAATCACAAATGCCATCAGTATCAAGTAAGAAGAGATCTTGTCTTAATCATCAATAGCTTCTACCATAACACTCTTCCTCATTCTAACTAGCTGTGACCTAACATGTAAAGTCTAGCAAAATATCAATGTGAGGTAGGCTTGAAGCTAACTATGTTGAGGTAGCCCAACCTCTCTGCTCCCAATTTCTCACAGCTGTCCCCTTTAACCCATAATGATACAGTTCATGCAATGGTATTTATCGTAGAATGTATGATCTGCATTTCATACATAATTCATACCTGAGTGTATACATTCATGCATTAGAATAGCAATACCCCATGGTAGACACAAGTCATTTGGCGTTATATCACTATAGCATATAGCACTAACAGAATATGCAGGTGTCAAAGGGTCAACTGCAGCACTGTTTGGATGGCTTGTGCTGCCCCTCTGGGAATCCTTGATCTAGCAGGTTCCAGATAACATGAAGGGCCTCACCCCTCTAGGGAGTCCATACATGACACACACTGATGCTTTATGTCAGATGTCTGCTTGGATTGTCAACTACACACGATACTCCCTCCTTCGCCCTCCCCCTTCCTAATTCCTCAAAGAGTAGAGGACAAAATTACTTCCTTTATTGAATATTAAAGGTCTAAGGCCTAAGGCCTGCATCAACCATATTATCCCAAATTTGCATCAGTGAACATTTGTATTTATCCATAATTTATACTCGCGTAGTGACAACCAAACCAGCACTGAACAAGCCTTCTCTCTTATGCCCAACTCCTAATCTGTTTTGCTAAAAACAAAGAAATATATATTTCTACTGGCTTTCACTTTCAATATGTTTGCAATTCTTTGGTACTACTGCTAACAGAAGACAAAGAGCTTTGAACATTCAAACCCTTTTGGCTGAGGCAATTGAATTGCAGACTGTGCCTGACCAGTGAGACCACCTTGGCACGCTGTTTACAGTTACACAGACTCCCACTTAAAGTCAGACGGTGGTTAGAAAGTGGAAAAACTGGTTCCTGGTAACATTAGTAGTCAAGTATCTGGTAAAGATTGAAACCAGACTTAACCTGAACATTTAAATTCTGGGCTAAATGCGAAAAGATAGCAGATCTGATATAAACACAGTCAAGTACAATTAAAGTGCAGCTTGCATTAACCTTGATAAAACTACTTTTACAAAGTATGAGAATTCCTAATGTAGCCAATTTAACTCCATTATTTACTAACTAAACACGGATGCTTAACGCATAAATGAAACATGGTTTCACAAACTGAAAAAATTTAAGATTTTCCTTTGGTATTTGAAATCACTGCACCAAATTGCAAAACCTCTTTTTGGTTTTATTTTCCAAATCCAATTTCATTGTGCCAGCACAAATCTGTAACTAGGTATTGCAGCCCGTTCAGCGATCAATGTGCTCTGAATTTTAGTTTGCTTTAATTTGTGAGGCCCATAAAGCTACTTTCTGAATTACATTATGGATTGGTGAAAAACCAGGAAAAGATCTTTTAATTAGCATTGGTCTCTGATTAATAACATCAACCTTGCTCCCTCTTGGCTTCTACCATCACAGATGTTTTCATAGTCTTCTGATCTAACAAATCCGTGTAGCGAACTATGCATATCAAAGCCAGTCGGTGATTTGCACTCCATTATCGACTTTAAGAATTATCATTGTTCTTATTTGACTCTAGGTCCTGAGATCTAGTGCCCCTATACATCATACTTCTCAGTTCAAAAAGCAAGGCACCTGCCAACTACAGCAACTCCTACACCATACTTCAAACCCTCCAGTAGTTGATCCATCCGAGGCAGGGCAACGATGTGGTAGAGAATGACATGTGATGTATGACTGTCCTGTTCACCCCTCCCGCTCTCGGCTGCCATTTGTCACATCTTTGGCCACAAGTAGACACTATAACATATGGTGACTTAGGACATAATGGACTCCCTTACGACTCATTGACCAGTGGAGTGTCCAGATGACTGCCCCAGTCAGAGAGATGCTGTCCAGCAGGCCCTCACAGCAGTAGTAGGGGATATAAAGCATCATGAGTATAGCAAGCCATATCTAAGTTATAAAAGTAGCTAATACTGTAAGACAACTGTAGTATAATCATGAAAAGGATCATAATGATGTAATCATTGTTCATACAAATTTATATCTTGAAAACACCATTGTGTTATTTTCCCTTTGAAATCCTTAATAAAGCATTCCATGATAATACTCATAAATGTCACTGTGAATGGGAAAACCTCTCAACTCATCTTAATCAGTTACCTCAATTGTCAATTTTGCCTGGATGACAACCATTTAGTTATAGTTCTATTAAGACATACTGTAAAATGAGATGAATTGACAATGTATTGAAATAACATCCCGGGGATCCTTTAACATTTAAAATGTCAATTCCTTTGTTTAGGTTGTCAATAAACTTACATTTGAGTTGATCTGTCATGTGTAGGCAATGCTGACCAAGCCGGCTGGGATTGACCGTGTCAGCTCAATATCAAAGAAATGCTAGAACAAAATTGTCAGGCATTTTATCAGGGTTTTCAACATGAGCCAAACTAAAAATGATAAATTATACTAATATTTTGAGATCAGATGTTGAAAAAAAAAAAGAGATAGATTGCATGACTTTGTTGTGCCATCACCATCATCAACACTTAAATCATTGTAGTTAATAGACTTACCCAACCCGCATCAATGTATCATGCCAGCAAGGGACAGCATAGCATCATGTGTCCCTTGATGTTTTACAGTGGCCAAAGGACAAAGGTACACCGTATCACTTAACCTTTAAAGGGCAGGACAGCACCACCTTTCTAATTCTGTTCTCCAGAATAGAAACCGGACATATGACTGAATATGTTAATGGAAACAAAACCACTGCACGCACCCTATGGTGGCCTCGGACGTGACCTTTTGAGGATGATACTTTATTAAAAGGGGGATATTAAATGGCTATTTTTGTTGTCTTTTTTGGTAAAAGCATAATGTATATGGGCGGTAAAAACTCTAACACATTCCCCATTATTAAACAAATGCAACGCACACATGAGCACAAACTTCCCTGCAACCAGCAGCTTCTTGTGGACATTGTTCATCATTATTTACCTGGAATTTGGTCGGGAACTAATTGTTATTTTCATCTCTTGTAATGTAATTAACCTCAGCCATGTTTTAATGTTGTAGAAGCACTTAAACCATAAAGGACAGAAAAGTACTGGAATACAATATGCCCTTGCTGGTAACTTACCAGTCAAGCACTATGTAAACCCTAGTGGGCTGATATTCCCCAAAAGCATCAGCATGATGCATGGATGCAAGCCTTGTGAATAGTCTTACCTGGGCAGCATACATGCAACATAGTATCCAAGGACTCCTTGTTTAGTTAGACAGCCCTTAAATGGTTACTGAAACCTGAGGCTGCCCCAGGCCCTGTGGCTGCCGGGTCATGTTACCTCCCCAGCAGGTCTTCTGTCTGCTTCTTAACATTAACCATGTTAAAGACGTCTTAAGGCTTCACATTCATGTGGCATGGTGAATATCTGTGCTCCTCTTTGGGCATGGCACTTAAATACTTTTTGTTTTTACATCCCCATGCAGTATTTTAGAATTCATCGGCGCTTTCTTCCCGCCATAATTCCATCCTCTATTTGGCATGAAGTGGCTGGTTCTTAAAGTATATCAGGTCTCTCCTTTATAGCCTAGATATTGAGCTAAATGTGCCTGCCATGCCCCAGGGTGGCTACACTTAGAGTCTCCAGGTCCTGCTGGATATGCAATTACCACCTCCTTAATCTACATTCAGGGCCCTATCGGTCAACGACCTCTGTCCACACCTGCTACTAGTTTGCAATGTCACGTACTTGAGGTGTCATTGTAGTGCAGTGAGGCCACATGGCAGCTAGCTGTGCTCAATACAAGCTCAGAAAGAGGGTCCCAAGGGGCCCAGTCATGGTCTTTTAGAGTGGAATTTTGATTAGTAAAATGTAAAACTGTGCATGATTTTATTCTGCCAATTGACCATACTTTGGCAAAACATCTAACTTGAGCAAATTGATGAAATACAATAAATGAAAAGGATAGAAAGAGTAAAATGGTTTGGGTCGATATACTGGATTAATAAAAAACAAACAAACTTATCAGACCCAATCATCAAATATATATTAACTCTAAGTGCAATTAGCAAGATTCTGTGATTTTAGTCCCCAGGTATTTGTGGTAGGAATGCTGCTCCAATAACCATTAACCTGGGTCACATTTTGTGAAAACACTTAACCTTCAAAGCAATGCAAAGTGCTTTAATGCATCATGCCCTCTGGTTTCTTGATGCATGAAAGCATGTACTCTTTACCAGTGCTGCATCCATGCCCCTGAGAGTGCATTAACCCCAGAGGCTCAGCATGGTGCTTGAAAGCACCCATGGTAAGTAGACTCTCTGTCATACATCATAACAACCATAGAACGTGAATTACTTTGCAGCCACTAATGGTTTAATGAAACCAGAGGCTGCACCAGGCCCTGTGGCTCCTGGGTCAGGTGACCCCCTCAGCACCGGCTCAGGCCTTAAATATGGGGTATCAACTATTTCAAGAATGTCTAAAGACTCAGTGCATATTTGTTGTCATAATCTAGCAAAACCTAATGCATAAAGCTGACCTCTTAGCAGTGTTTCAAACCTGCAACATTGCAATGATGCATCAAAATAGCACCCCCTAATTACACAAATCCATACAAGTTCAGTAAAGCACTCACAGTATCAACTGAGGTTATTTTATTTCAGAAGTGAAGCCAAACATGAGCGACAACGTTAAATGCCATTAAATTCTTGGGACATTTTGTGTGGGCACATGTCTGCCTTCGGGTCCAAAAAAAAAGAAGGTCATTTTTCTATAAAGCTAAATACATTTTCCCCCACAGCAGACAGTTTAGACATGAACATGCTCTTTTCTTTTCATATTTCAGATTTTTCCCTTTTTTGCCGACATACTCATGACATAAACGTTTTTATTTTATTATTTTCCTAATTTCTATTTGTCCTGTTGTAACATAACACAATAAGGAATTAAATGAGGACATCCCAAATTATCAGGCTGCTCTAGCTGATGGTGGTCAGGAATTGGTACACATGTCACATATATATATATATCTGTATTGGGTGCCTATAGAAAGTAATTGATACACGTGTCAAACATAGGTATGGGTGCCCAGAGATAGGACAGGGCAATCAGGTGCATTGAGCAGTATGTACCCTAGTATCCCTTACATGTTACAAGCACAGCTGTCAAGTCTGATTGCAGCATTGATGACCAACTGTCAGGGGTTGTAGAGCTGGGTTAGTGTTCATCTCATGTGTATCTCATGTATCTGTCCCTGTTGACCTTTACATATAGGGAATGATTCCAGTGTGTATACCATCGACCAGCATTCCATGATAAACATGCATCAGATCACTTTCCTCTACATGTTTCTTGAATGTTTTATATCGCTTGGTAATAGGTTAAACCTATAGGAGTAGTTGGGGAGAAAATTCTCCCCTCTTCAGCAGAATGTCATAGTCATCATACTCCCCATCTGTCACCGTTACTGCTTACCAGCTCCATGGTTCAGGGGGAGCAGCAGTCCTGCAGTAAATCTGTGACCCACACTCAAACAGACAGGTCTACATAGGCAGAGCACCTGCTACTCCACCCACCCCATCAACACCATCGACCCAACAAACCCACTCCTAGTGGGCACAACATTCAGTCTAAAGTTGGATCAACATTGCAAGCTTTTATCAATGTTGATTTAATGTTCTGGGCCACAAAAATAAATAATGTATGGGTTACAAGACCCTAACTGTGACCCTGAATTGAGGGGAGGAACATTCAGAGGTGTGTACCTTCCTATTAAGTACACTGCAAAAGCCCATGGCTCTGAGCTCTTAGTGGCTACTGATGATCTTCATCCCTTTAGTACAATAATTTACCAACTTACAGTGATCCTAGCTCTTCCAACAAATGTTGCAAACATACTTTGTTGGATGAGGGCTGAATGTGGAACCGGAAATTGGTCGTAGCCTCCGAATGCTAGACTAGTCATAGTCATAGGCAGTGTCTCACAAACTTGGGCCAATGTCAACATGTCTGACTGGGTGTCATGCCTGACCAGGTGCCATCTCTGACCGGCCTGAATAAAAACAGTTTATTTAGGGCAGATGATGATACAAATAGGCAACTAATTACTACTTTATAGAGTTATAATATCCATTAACCTTTTCAACCAAATTCTATCTACATCTGCCCTAAATAAACCATTTCCATTCAGGCTGGTTGGAGATGGCACCCGGTCAGAGATAAACCTATTCCATGTAAAGCGTTTATATAAGGGACCTTGCTGTGGTTCTATCCTCTCTTGTTATAGCATGAGTTCCGTACAGACAGCCCATTCCCAAGCACCAGGGGATGGCAGGACTATGATTTATACATACATTATACCACTTTACTGCTGGTGATGCTTTGCTACCTAGAATATAAATGGTTTGATCATACTGCACATCCATAGTGGTGTTTCTATACACAGCTTTAAATGTAATAATCTAACATTCTCTAATAAGCACTCACATCTCCTCCTGATCAGACTTTTATACTACAAAATACCCAAAATGTTTATTATGCATATTTATACTGCATCATGAACTTACCATACTGATGCATTACTGTAAACATTAGTGCCTGGAAATTATATAACTTCCATTTCATATCATATACATGATTTTCCACTTCTTTACTCTATATTAATCAACCACAACCAAGGGACAGCACCTGTGTGGTGCTATGAGACTTTGAACCCTCCCTAATTTCCCCACACCTAATCAATCACTGCTTGTTCTCAGAACACTCTTACTCTCAACATCCTAAACCCTTCAGCTATAGCTCCTCCCTGACATCCATCCTCCTGCCCCGGGTGTCATGTTAAGCACAACTCAGAGGATCAGCCCCCTCGGGAGGGCAGCAAAGTGGTGAGAGGTAGCAACACGGGTAACCAAATACTTGGTATTGATCTGGTATGCTAGTATGCTAGTATGTGTCCGACTCAAGGTGAATCTACCCTATGTGGTAGGATAGGGGTGGATAGTGCTGGTGATATATGGGATCTGGGTGCCCCAACCTCCTGCTACTTGTCATTTCATTGGCTACAAATCAACACCATTCCAGTGGCTGGCGGAGCACTGAATGGACTCTTTTATGACAAACCAACCAGAGGAGTGACTGCTTTATGTCCGGATGGTCAATCCTTCATTGAACAGGCCACTCAGAAGCTGTCTACCAGCAATAATTTGAGGACTGCATGCAAAAGTAGGTTCAGATAAGAGAGACGGAGGTACCTTTGCCTTATGCTTCCTCCTCCACCAATGTCCCTGTCAAATACAATATCCTAACCTTATTGTGTCTATCTCACTGTTTCTATGTATTTCCAGTGATCTTGCAATCTGTAGGACATACCACTGGTATTTACAGTTTAGATAATGAATCATAATAAGTGGGAGGATAGTGGGCATAATAAAAACAACCAATATGATAGTGAATGCTTCTTTTCTATATAATAGCATAAAAATGTCCACTTTTGACTGTTTAATCTGTGCCTAGATAAAATTCTGGTGGCAATACATCCTTGGTCAGTGTGGAAATTCATGGCGATCTAGAATTGAGTATCTCTGACAAAAGCTTATATATATATACATACTAGCACGGGGTGGAAATCTGGTTGAGTAGTTTCCTGCTCCAGGGTGTAATATCAGCAACCACTCAGGGGATATGCACCCTTGGGATGAGCCCAAATAAGAGAGGTGTCCGAAGAGAAAAAAACAGACCTGCAGGTTTATGGTACAGATCTTTTGTACTTAGAACAAACTGAAGGTGCCAGCACTGGATGCGTTGTGCGTCATCAACACTGTGCCTACCAGGGTGAATGAATCAGGACTGTAGAAATGCTCCTGAACTGCTGCCAAGCAGCTGGGATGCAATGATTCCCAATACTTCTCTGTGTCTCACTCACTTCATTTCCTTCTTTCTGCCTTTCTAAGTATCTATGGCTATATATGCTGACATATCAATGTTGCTGTCTGTCTTTCCTGCAGGATTAATTTTAGTTCAATTCCTTACATTCAGTAAACCACTCACCATTCAAATCCCTTGCACAATGTTTTCTCTTAACTGAAATAACAGGTATTTAAGCTTAAACCTACAAGAGCCTTATTGTAATATGCCCTTTGTCTTCATGAGCATGAATACAACTCTTTTACCCACCAGGTCTGCATTCATGCATCATGACAACAAACAATATAACACATTTAAGCACTATGCAGCGCTTAAATGGCTATTTTGGCTGAAGTCATCCATAAAACAGGGAAAAGAGAAACTAATCTTTTGCTTTCATGTGATGTGAGAGTGTAGACCCGGCAGGCTGTGGGCACCCTTTGTAGTGTCAGTGAGGGGAGCAGGGGGTCAGGGATCGTGTTACTCTAGATGTGGGGGTTCACAGCACTGTGTGTAAAGGGGCCTTGGGAGTGGGATAAATGGCAGTTGGTTGGAGGCTGGTGAAGCTAACTAGATGAGGGGATCTGGTAACAAAATGGCTGCCGGGCCTTAGGATGCATCCACCACCTCCCCTCACAACCTAACTCGATGCACCTCCACAGACAGCTGGGTTGTACCCTGCCTCCTCTGACACAGTTGTGAGGAGGTATAGGTTACAAACCCCTATGATTTATCATCACAACTCATGGAAGCATTACGTTGAGACAATATTCTTGCTGATCAAAAGCTGTATAGCCCCATATTGTTGATGTAGTAATTTTGAAAATTCCATGGCCTTGGTTTAGTATGCCAATGGCCAATCAAGAGGTAGCTGATTTGTTTATACGCCATAACAGAACTTTACCTAAGAAAGAATAGAATTCATTTATATGCCTGGGGTGAAGTCCCTAAAGCAAAGTAAATCTGGACATCGATCCAGTTTTGTGGGTAATGAGATCTTCATGATTTTAATACCCAGCAGCTTGTCAAAATAACTTACTCCAACAAGGAAAGTCCAGACTGGACTTGCTCATATTGCAAATTACCCAGTACCCACAGGCCCCTAGAGAATCACTCTAAATACTTCTTCTGCAGCTGCCCTCAAAGGTTTCATGAAAGAGGTAAAAGAGAAGCTAATCTTTTGTTTTCATGTGATGTGAGAGTGTAGCCCCGGCAAGCCGTTGGCAGCGTTTCTACTGTCAGTTAGTGGAGCAGGGGGTCAGGGATCGTGTTACCCTAGATGTGGGGGTTCACAGCACCATGTGTAAGGAGGCCTTGGGAGTGGGATACATGGTAGTCGGTTGGAGGCTGGTGAAGCTAACTAGATTAGGGGATCTTGTGATGCATCAAGCACCTCCCCTCAGTACCTTCTTCAATGCAACTCCTAACTCCACATGCATAAATGATACCAATAATTTATATGCCTGTAGTGAACTCCACAAAGCCAAGTAAGTTCCTGGTGCACCAATTACCATGACATTTGGGTAATCACTGAAGCTGAAAAGATGGATATCGATCCAGTGTCATGGGTAAGGAGTAGTCGGTAGCATTCTTCATAATCTGAATACCTTGCAGTTGGTTTAAATAACTGACACTAACATTTGCCTCAGTGGATTCACCCTTTTACACAACATCAATGATAAGGAGACTCCTTATTCTCCTAATTTAAGTTTTCCAGAAATAATCATTGTCATTTCTCTCTGCATCCAAAAGTAAGCTTCCCCAGTGGGCCCTCGACAAGCCTCAAGGCCTGCTTTAATCTGTCTGAATGAAGAAGCAACCTAGGAATTGAACTGAAAAAACTTGGCCTTTGGATCTTAAATTATGTCTCATTCATTGCCTAATGAAGGTTATAAGATATAATGCCTTTCATGAGCATGCAACAACAGTACTTAGCCCACGGTTGACACCTTCACATCTTAGTTATTTTACATGCTAGTTAGATGAACTATGCTAAAACAAGCCAATAAGATTATTGCCAGACCATGCCTAGTACATTCCAGTCGCTTGTGTTATGTCAGTTAGTGCAGCCATGTGGCAGGGGGTGGGCCTGGTTAAGTTGGTGAGATATAGGGTCCTGCTCACCCCTTCTTCTCCCTGCTACCCATATGTCACATCTTAGGCTACAAATGGAAACTATTCTGGTGGTAGCTGGGACATAATCGACTCTCTTACAACTGACTGACCAGCGGAGTGACTGCTTCATGTCCAGATGACTGCCCCAGTCAGGGAGATGCTGCCAAGCAGCCCCTCATGGCCCACATACCAGCAGTGTTATGGGGATGGGTACCAGTGAAGGTCCTGCCCCTGGCAGACACTGTTAACCCCTCAAGCACCACATAGTGCTTCATTGCACTGCGGCCTCTGTCATTATGGTACATGAATCCAGTGGTGGCAGGGTTCTGATGACATCCATCATACTGTGCAGTAGTACGAGAACCATGGGGTCAGGAAAGGTGGCTAGCAACCAGTAGGTAGTATATGGTAGGTGGGCATCTATAATGGTGAGTCAAACAAGGGACCTACCCATCCTCGTTTACAAAGGGCATTGCCTATTACAGTGTTGTTCTCTGACCTTATCAGGATTCACACAGAAAAGAATCAATATTTTGATATTGTAATTTCAGCTGCTGCAGAATGGGATAACCTTAGGGTTGGGTGATCAGGATTCTATGGCCGTTATAACACTATCTCGTTATTCAACCTTTGTTTGCAGTTCCCGTGCCATTTAAAGTCCTTCAATCTGTTCTTCTACTGCTGATGGTGGTGGAACATTATGAACACCACACATTGAAGCTTTAAAGATTTGCCACAGAAGCACTACAAAGTGACAAAAGTCACAAAGGAGAACACCAACTTTATTTCCCATAGCAGTGAACTATTCACTTCTGACATTCTGTTAAATGTTTTTAATTTGTGTAAAAACACATCCAATTTTCAATACCCAATCTGAGTCAATGCAATGCCTTCTCAGGATTCACATAAAAACAAACCAGTTCGTCATTTCAGCTGCTGCTGCTGCTGAATGAAATGACCCTAGGTCTGTAATGCCATTTTACCATTATGGATGTGGTTACAAAAATAATTATGACAGAACCTATGGGCATTCTTCATACTGTTTGCCTGTCCCAAAACTGCTGGTTTATGTAGAACTTCACACATTGATCAAAGCGTTACCGAGTTACTTCTTAAGAAATACAAAAGGGACATAGAAATTGCCTCATTTCGAGCAAAAATATCAACTATAGAATTCATAAACTGTTGTTCTATGTCCCAAATACTACATAATGTGCTAGCTTTCGTGTTCAGCCTATCTCATTACTACACCAGATTTCGCTTGAAAAGCAGTACCAATAAGGACATATATACAAATCTGATATTTTAGAGATCTCTTACTATGGCTGTGGTCAACACGTACCTACCAATGGAGATATTGCTGTAGGAAAAGAAGGATGTACTGCACATTTCAGTGTCTTCATGACTGTTTGAGGGTTACATTGAACTGTTATGTGCCCTCCCTCCCAGTGGGCACAGAACATTGAATCAACATTGATAAATGGTTGTCAATGTTGATTCAACATTGATTCAATGTTGATTCAACATTGGACTCAATTTTGTGCCCACTGGGCTCAGCCCTAGGGAGTCTACTCATGTTGTAACAACATATGATTTGTTGCATCTAAGGAAAATGCTTGGGGAAAAATCCATCAACAAATTTGTCATGCTCTCTGGAGTAAGCAAGTTACTGTCATAGGACAAAACATCCACTGCCCTTTTTCTTAGGAATGTGGGAGAACATACTTAGGATGATTGCAATTCACATGAAGGAGCACTTTGTGGCCTTTCTCCTGTAGCCAGGACAGAGCTAATACTGGGGGCTGTGGACACTATCCCACGCTTGGCCTGATTCCACACCCACAGTATGATCCTTACTTATAACACAGTTATTCATGAACTAAAGTGGGTCTTGTGGATGTTAATATTCATATATCAATTATATGTACTCCATCGCACTGCTATAAATCCACATCTGGCAATCACCTATTATATATATATAGGGACATCCAATAGACGGCAGAGGGCTGTTAATATCCTCCGGTTAAAACAAGAAGCAACTTTCATCTATGAGTGCAAATAGGGAATGAATGACCTACTGCAGCTTCAGCCTAAGGTCAAGTGAGTAAGATGTCAGCCTGGTACATCATCCGGTTGGTGACAAACAGAAACATATCTCATATTCTGAGCACCATGCCACATGTCACAATACAACATAGATTAGCAACAGATGGCACCATCCTTTGAGGTTGCTTACCTCTCGATATGGTGATGAACGCCCAGGGGAACCATATTTCTAAAGGGCGTCCTTATTGGACATCCATGGGAAGCGTGTTTCTAAAGTACGTCCTTATAAGACGCCCAGGGGAACCATATTTCTAAAGTGCGTCCTCATCGGAAGTCCATGGAACCCATGACTCTGAGGGAGGGTTCGTTTATCATTTACAGGGGGGGGGGGGTAATTTTTTACGCCCCCCCCCCCATCGAGAGCACGTGGAACGTTTCGTGCCCACCCTCGCCGAAGGGGGGTAACATTTTTCAGCCCCCCCCCCCCTTGAACTATAGTGACAGGCATGCTTTTTTGGTAAAAAGGGCTATAATTTTACGCCCTCCTGAAGAGGTGGCAGAATTTGTTACGCCCCTCAGGAGGGGTCGGACATTTTTTACCCCCCCTGTAAATTATAAATGAGCACTCCCCAAGGTGCTGCCTAGTCGGAAGTCCAGGGGAACCATGATTATAAACTGCGTCCTATAATGACCCCCCGGGGAACCATATTTCTAAAGTGCGTCCTGATTGGACATCCATTGGAAGCGTGTTTCTAAAGTGCGTCCTAGTCGGATGTCCAGGGGAACCATATTTTTAAACTGCGTCATAATTTGACGTCCATGGGAAGCAAGTATTTTAAGTGTATCACTTGGCACCTGTAGAAAACACTTGGTGGCAGCTGCGGGGAAAAAAACCTACTGAGCTAAGGGTGTCACTAACGCAATATTTCACTATTTCTGATATATATACATTCCACATAGAGGGACCAACTAAAACATAATGCATTACCTAAATATGTATTTCACAATAATTAACAAGCCCTGATAACCATGGATTAGGTGATTTTCACAATAAAAGCTATAACCTAAACTGATATGAGAATATACTGTACAAGGACCCCTAAGGCTGACTTCCTGTTGGGTGGCTGTCTTCAAAAATAGTTTGGCTGTTTAGGATCGATTCCTTTGGTTATCTAGTAGGTGAGTATGAGCAGGCTTGAAGTATTCATGTGGGATGGTTAAAAGAAGGTTTGCAAAAGTATGAATCTTGGCTACATGTAGGAAAAGTGAGCATATTGCACTTGCTCGAGATGCGCGCGGAACTCTTATTATCGCTCACGCTGTGCGTTAGCTGACACAAGGAGAGTACTCCCCACAACAATAGCTATCTGTGCTTTTTTGGCACTTGTAAATATTCCTATTAGAAGCAGAGCTAGGTCCTTTAGATGATGTTGGATAATATATGGAGGTATCAGACTTTATAAGAATTTAAAGGTGTTGTGATGCTGACACTAGAGTGACAGTAAGCCTATCTTTGACCACACTGTGCCTACAGTGTCAGTTTATGAACAGCTCAAAGCGAATCTGTGCACTCACAGCCTTTGTAGGGAGTAGAATGTATAGGGATGATAGATGACAAGAATTATTTTTAAGTTGTCTGCTATGGAAAAATTATTTTTTTCATCTTTTATTATTATTATTTTTTTAGATCCATATTTCAGTTTTTCTAAAGTGTGTCCTGATTGGACATCCACAGGAAGCATGTTTTTAAGGGAGTGATCATTTATTATCGACAGGGGGGGGGGGGTGGGTTTGGGGTGGGGCAAAAAAATTTGGACCCCTTGACCGGGAGGGGGGCAACAAAATTTGGACCCCTCTTGGGGGGGGGCAAAAAAATTTAACCTGTTTTGAACCAAAAAGCCCGCGCGTTACTATGCTACAAAAGGCCCGCGCGCGAGCCGATTTTTAAGTTGTCTGCTATGGAAAAATTAAATTTTATTATTATTATTTTTTTAGATCCATATTTCAGTTTTTCTAAAGTGTGTCCTGATTGGACATCCACAGGAAGCATGTTTTTAAAGTGGGTCCTATTCAGACGTCCAGGGGAACCACGTATTTAAACTGCATCCTAATGAAACGCCCAGGGGAACCATATTTCTAAAGGGCGTCCTTATTGGACATCCATGGGAAGCGTGTTTCTAAAGTACGTCCTTATAAGACGCCCAGGGGAACCATATTTCTAAAGTGCGTCCTCATCGGAAGTCCATGGAACCCATGACTCTGAGGGAGGGTTCGTTTATCATTTACAGGGGGGGGGGGTAATTTTTTACGCCCCCCCCCCCCATCGAGAGCACGTGGAACGTTTCGTGCCCACCCTCGCCGAAGGGGGGTAACATTTTTCAGCCCCCCCCCCTTGAACTATAGTGACAGGCATGCTTTTTTGGTAAAAAGGGCTATAATTTTACGCCCTCCTGAAGAGGTGGCAGAATTTGTTACGCCCCTCAGGAGGGGTCGGACATTTTTTACCCCCCCTGTAAATTATAAATGAGCACTCCCCAAGGTGCTGCCTAGTCGGAAGTCCAGGGGAACCATGATTATAAACTGCGTCCTATAATGACCCCCCGGGGAACCATATTTCTAAAGTGCGTCCTGATTGGACATCCATTGGAAGCGTGTTTCTAAAGTGCGTCCTAGTCGGATGTCCAGGGGAACCATATTTTTAAACTGCGTCATAATTTGACGTCCATGGGAAGCAAGTATTTTAAGTGTATCACTTGGCACCTGTAGAAAACACTTGGTGGCAGCTGCGGGGAAAAAAACCTACTGAGCTAAGGGTGTCACTAACGCAATATTTCACTATTTCTGATATATATACATTCCACATAGAGGGACCAACTAAAACATAATGCATTACCTAAATATGTATTTCACAATAATTAACAAGCCCTGATAACCATGGATTAGGTGATTTTCACAATAAAAGCTATAACCTAAACTGATATGAGAATATACTGTACAAGGACCCCTAAGGCTGACTTCCTGTTGGGTGGCTGTCTTCAAAAATAGTTTGGCTGTTTAGGATCGATTCCTTTGGTTATCTAGTAGGTGAGTATGAGCAGGCTTGAAGTATTCATGTGGGATGGTTAAAAGAAGGTTTGCAAAAGTATGAATCTTGGCTACATGTAGGAAAAGTGAGCATATTGCACTTGCTCGAGATGCGCGCGGAACTCTTATTATCGCTCACGCTGTGCGTTAGCTGACACAAGGAGAGTACTCCCCACAACAATAGCTATCTGTGCTTTTTTGGCACTTGTAAATATTCCTATTAGAAGCAGAGCTAGGTCCTTTAGATGATGTTGGATAATATATGGAGGTATCAGACTTTATAAGAATTTAAAGGTGTTGTGATGCTGACACTAGAGTGACAGTAAGCCTATCTTTGACCACACTGTGCCTACAGTGTCAGTTTATGAACAGCTCAAAGCGAATCTGTGCACTCACAGCCTTTGTAGGGAGTAGAATGTATAGGGATGATAGATGACAAGAATTATTTTTAAGTTGTCTGCTATGGAAAAATTATTTTTTTCATCTTTTATTATTATTATTTTTTTAGATCCATATTTCAGTTTTTCTAAAGTGTGTCCTGATTGGACATCCACAGGAAGCATGTTTTTAAGGGAGTGATCATTTATTATCGACAGGGGGGGGGGGGGTGGGTTTGGGGTGGGGCAAAAAAATTTGGACCCCTTGACCGGGAGGGGGGCAACAAAATTTGGACCCCTCTTGGGGGGGGGCAAAAAAATTTAACCTGTTTTGAACCAAAAAGCCCGCGCGTTACTATGCTACAAAAGGCCCGCGCGCGAGCCGATTTTTAAGTTGTCTGCTATGGAAAAATTAAATTTTATTATTATTATTTTTTTAGATCCATATTTCAGTTTTTCTAAAGTGTGTCCTGATTGGACATCCACAGGAAGCATGTTTTTAAAGTGGGTCCTATTCAGACGTCCAGGGGAACCACGTATTTAAACTGCATCCTAATGAAACGCCCAGGGGAACCATATTTCTAAAGGGCGTCCTTATTGGACATCCATGGGAAGCGTGTTTCTAAAGTACGTCCTTATAAGACGCCCAGGGGAACCATATTTCTAAAGTGCGTCCTCATCGGAAGTCCATGGAACCCATGACTCTGAGGGAGGGTTCGTTTATCATTTACAGGGGGGGGGGGTAATTTTTTACGCCCCCCCCCCATCGAGAGCATGTGGAACGTTTCGTGCCCACCCTCGCCGAAGGGGGGTAACATTTTTCAGCCCCCCCCCCCTTGAACTATAGTGACAGGCATGCTTTTTTGGTAAAAAGGGCTATAATTTTACGCCCTCCTGAAGAGGTGGCAGAATTTGTTACGCCCCTCAGGAGGGGTCGGACATTTTTTACCCCCCCTGTAAATTATAAATGAGCACTCCCCAAGGTGCTGCCTAGTCGGAAGTCCAGGGGAACCATGATTATAAACTGCGTCCTATAATGACCCCCCGGGGAACCATATTTCTAAAGTGCGTCCTGATTGGACATCCATTGGAAGCGTGTTTCTAAAGTGCGTCCTAGTCGGATGTCCAGGGGAACCATATTTTTAAACTGCGTCATAATTTGACGTCCATGGGAAGCAAGTATTTTAAGTGTATCACTTGGCACCTGTAGAAAACACTTGGTGGCAGCTGCGGGGAAAAAAACCTACTGAGCTAAGGGTGTCACTAACGCAATATTTCACTATTTCTGATATATATACATTCCACATAGAGGGACCAACTAAAACATAATGCATTACCTAAATATGTATTTCACAATAATTAACAAGCCCTGATAACCATGGATTAGGTGATTTTCACAATAAAAGCTATAACCTAAACTGATATGAGAATATACTGTACAAGGACCCCTAAGGCTGACTTCCTGTTGGGTGGCTGTCTTCAAAAATAGTTTGGCTGTTTAGGATCGATTCCTTTGGTTATCTAGTAGGTGAGTATGAGCAGGCTTGAAGTATTCATGTGGGATGGTTAAAAGAAGGTTTGCAAAAGTATGAATCTTGGCTACATGTAGGAAAAGTGAGCATATTGCACTTGCTCGAGATGCGCGCGGAACTCTTATTATCGCTCACGCTGTGCGTTAGCTGACACAAGGAGAGTACTCCCCACAACAATAGCTATCTGTGCTTTTTTGGCACTTGTAAATATTCCTATTAGAAGCAGAGCTAGGTCCTTTAGATGATGTTGGATAATATATGGAGGTATCAGACTTTATAAGAATTTAAAGGTGTTGTGATGCTGACACTAGAGTGACAGTAAGCCTATCTTTGACCACACTGTGCCTACAGTGTCAGTTTATGAACAGCTCAAAGCGAATCTGTGCACTCACAGCCTTTGTAGGGAGTAGAATGTATAGGGATGATAGATGACAAGAATTATTTTTAAGTTGTCTGCTATGGAAAAATTATTTTTTTCATCTTTTATTATTATTATTTTTTTAGATCCATATTTCAGTTTTTCTAAAGTGTGTCCTGATTGGACATCCACAGGAAGCATGTTTTTAAGGGAGTGATCATTTATTATCGACAGGGGGGGGGGGGTGGGTTTGGGGTGGGGCAAAAAAATTTGGACCCCTTGACCGGGAGGGGGGCAACAAAATTTGGACCCCTCTTGGGGGGGGGCAAAAAAATTTAACCTGTTTTGAACCAAAAAGCCCGCGCGTTACTATGCTACAAAAGGCCCGCGCGCGAGCCGATTTTTAAGTTGTCTGCTATGGAAAAATTAAATTTTATTATTATTATTTTTTTAGATCCATATTTCAGTTTTTCTAAAGTGTGTCCTGATTGGACATCCACAGGAAGCATGTTTTTAAAGTGGGTCCTATTCAGACGTCCAGGGGAACCACGTATTTAAACTGCATCCTAATGAAACGCCCAGGGGAACCATATTTCTAAAGGGCGTCCTTATTGGACATCCATGGGAAGCGTGTTTCTAAAGTACGTCCTTATAAGACGCCCAGGGGAACCATATTTCTAAAGTGCGTCCTCATCGGAAGTCCATGGAACCCATGACTCTGAGGGAGGGTTCGTTTATCATTTACAGGGGGGGGGGGTAATTTTTTACGCCCCCCCCCCATCGAGAGCATGTGGAACGTTTCGTGCCCACCCTCGCCGAAGGGGGGTAACATTTTTCAGCCCCCCCCCCCCTTGAACTATAGTGACAGGCATGCTTTTTTGGTAAAAAGGGCTATAATTTTACGCCCTCCTGAAGAGGTGGCAGAATTTGTTACGCCCCTCAGGAGGGGTCGGACATTTTTTACCCCCCCTGTAAATTATAAATGAGCACTCCCCAAGGTGCTGCCTAGTCGGAAGTCCAGGGGAACCATGATTATAAACTGCGTCCTATAATGACCCCCCGGGGAACCATATTTCTAAAGTGCGTCCTGATTGGACATCCATTGGAAGCGTGTTTCTAAAGTGCGTCCTAGTCGGATGTCCAGGGGAACCATATTTTTAAACTGCGTCATAATTTGACGTCCATGGGAAGCAAGTATTTTAAGTGTATCACTTGGCACCTGTAGAAAACACTTGGTGGCAGCTGCGGGGAAAAAAACCTACTGAGCTAAGGGTGTCACTAACGCAATATTTCACTATTTCTGATATATATACATTCCACATAGAGGGACCAACTAAAACATAATGCATTACCTAAATATGTATTTCACAATAATTAACAAGCCCTGATAACCATGGATTAGGTGATTTTCACAATAAAAGCTATAACCTAAACTGATATGAGAATATACTGTACAAGGACCCCTAAGGCTGACTTCCTGTTGGGTGGCTGTCTTCAAAAATAGTTTGGCTGTTTAGGATCGATTCCTTTGGTTATCTAGTAGGTGAGTATGAGCAGGCTTGAAGTATTCATGTGGGATGGTTAAAAGAAGGTTTGCAAAAGTATGAATCTTGGCTACATGTAGGAAAAGTGAGCATATTGCACTTGCTCGAGATGCGCGCGGAACCCTTATTATCGCTCACGCTGTGCGTTAGCTGACACAAGGAGAGTACTCCCCACAACAATAGCTATCTGTGCTTTTTTGGCACTTGTAAATATTCCTATTAGAAGCAGAGCTAGGTCCTTTAGATGATGTTGGATAATATATGGAGGTATCAGACTTTATAAGAATTTAAAGGTGTTGTGATGCTGACACTAGAGTGACAGTAAGCCTATCTTTGACCACACTGTGCCTACAGTGTCAGTTTATGAACAGCTCAAAGCGAATCTGTGCACTCACAGCCTTTGTAGGGAGTAGAATGTATAGGGATGATAGATGACAAGAATTATTTTTAAGTTGTCTGCTATGGAAAAATTATTTTTTTCATCTTTTATTATTATTATTTTTTTAGATCCATATTTCAGTTTTTCTAAAGTGTGTCCTGATTGGACATCCACAGGAAGCATGTTTTTAAGGGAGTGATCATTTATTATCGACAGGGGGGGGGGTGGGTTTGGGGGGGGGCAAAAAAATTTGGACCCCTTGACCGGGAGGGGGGCAACAAAATTTGGACCCCTCTTGGGGGGGGGCAAAAAAATTTAACCTGTTTTGAACCAAAAAGCCCGCGCGTTACTATGCTACAAAAGGCCCGCGCGCGAGCCGATTTTTAAGTTGTCTGCTATGGAAAAATTAAATTTTATTATTATTATTTTTTTAGATCCATATTTCAGTTTTTCTAAAGTGTGTCCTGATTGGACATCCACAGGAAGCATGTTTTTAAAGTGGGTCCTATTCAGACGTCCAGGGGAACCACGTATTTAAACTGCATCCTAATGAAACGCCCAGGGGAACCATATTTCTAAAGGGCGTCCTTATTGGACATCCATGGGAAGCGTGTTTCTAAAGTACGTCCTAGTCTGACGTCCGGGGGAACCACATATTCAAACTGCGTCCTTATAAGACGCCCAGGGGAACCATATTTCTAAAGTGCGTCCTCATCGGAAGTCCATGGAACCCATGACTCTGAGGGAGTGTTCGTTTATCATTTATAGGGGGGGGGGGTAATTTTTTACGCCCCCCCCCCCCATCGAGAGCACGTGGAACGTTTCGTGCCCACCCTCGCCGAAGGGGGGTAACATTTTTCAGCCCCCCCCCCTTGAACTATAGTGACAGGCATGCTTTTTTGGTAAAAAGGGCTATAATTTTACGCCCTCCTGAAGAGGTGGCAGAATTTGTTACGCCCCTCAGGAGGGGTCGGACATTTTTTACCCCCCCTGTAAATTATAAATGAGCACTCCCCAAGGTGCTGCCTAGTCGGAAGTCCAGGGGAACCATGATTATAAACTGCGTCCTATAATGACCCCCCGGGGAACCATATTTCTAAAGTGCGTCCTGATTGGACATCCATTGGAAGCGTGTTTCTAAAGTGCGTCCTAGTCGGATGTCCAGGGGAACCATATTTTTAAACTGCGTCATAATTTGACGTCCATGGGAAGCAAGTATTTTAAGTGTATCACTTGGCACCTGTAGAAAACACTTGGTGGCAGCTGCGGGGAAAAAAACCTACTGAGCTAAGGGTGTCACTAACGCAATATTTCACTATTTCTGATATATATACATTCCACATAGAGGGACCAACTAAAACATAATGCATTACCTAAATATGTATTTCACAATAATTAACAAGCCCTGATAACCATGGATTAGGTGATTTTCACAATAAAAGCTATAACCTAAACTGATATGAGAATATACTGTACAAGGACCCCTAAAGCTGACTTCCTGTGTGATGGGTGGCTGTCTTCAAAAATAGTTTGGCTGTTTAGGATCGATTCCTTTGGTTATCTAGTAGCTGAGTATGAGCAGGCTTGAAGTATTCATGTGGGATGGTTAAAAGAAGGTTTACAAAAGTATGAATCTTGGCTACATGTAGGAAAAGTGAGCATATTGCACTTGCTCGAGATGCGCGCGGAACTCTTGTTATCGCTCATGCTGTGCGTAAGCTGACACAAGGAGAGTACTCCCCACAACAATAGCTATCTGTGCTTTTTTGGCACTTGTAAATATTCCTATTAGAAGCAGAGCTAGGTCCTTTAGATGATGTTGGATAATATATGGAGGTATCAGACTTTATAAGAATTTAAAGGTGTTGTGATGCTGACACTAGAGTGACAGTAAGCCTATCTTTGACCACACTGTGCCTACAGTGTCAGTTTATGAACAGCTCAAAGAGAATCTGTGCACTCACAGCCTTGGTAGGGAGTAGAATGTATAGGGGTGATAGATGACAAGAATTATTTTTAAGTTGTCTGCTATGGAAAAATTAAATTTTATTATTATTATTTTTTTAGATCCATATTTCAGTTTTTCTAAAGTGTGTCCTGATTGGACATCCACAGGAAGCATGTTTTTAAAGTGGGTCCTATTCAGACGTCCAGGGGAACCACGTATTTAAACTGCATCCTAATGAAACGCCCAGGGGAACCATATTTCTAAAGGGCGTCCTTATTGGACATCCATGGGAAGCGTGTTTCTAAAGTGCGTCCATAGGGGCTAGGTAACTAGACTCTTTGGATATTCCAATAATCTCTAAAACGTAGTTGGGCTGATAAAAAATGAGAAATAAGTCTCCAAATGGCATCAAAATTATTCAGCCTGTTCCTCATATGCATTAAAACTAGAATACAGATAGGTTGCATAGGTTATGTCACTCTTTCACACCAGAAAAACTGGAAACAATGATTTTTTTTGTCTCGTAAATTGAGTTTTGAGAATCTGAAGGTCATTTTCTAAGAATTATGCCGAATTACACTCTCAATAGGGCAATAATTAGGCATTTTCTACGATCAGACATAACTCCGGGACTTTTGAGAGAAGTTTTGTAGCACTGGATAGCAAATTTCTTTTTAAAAGACCCATAGGGGCTTGGTCAACAGACGCTTTGAAAATTCCAATAATCTCTAAAACGTAGTGGGGGCAGATAAAAAATGAGGAATAAGTCTCCAAATGTCATCAAAATTATTCAGCCTGGTCCTCATATGCACCAAAACTAGAATACAAATGGATTGCATGGGTGATGTTGCTCTTTCAAACCAGAAAAAAAGTGGAAATGGCAATATTTTTTGTCCAGTAAATTGAGATTGAGAATCTGAAGGTCATTTTCTTAGAATTTTGCCAAATTACACTCTCAATAGGGCAATAATTAGGCGTTTTCTACAATCAGACAAAACTCGTCGACTTGTGAGAGAAGTGTTGGCTCACTGGGTAGCAAATT
The DNA here is from genome assembly GCA_947462335.1 of Harmothoe impar. NCBI lineage: Eukaryota > Metazoa > Annelida > Polychaeta > Phyllodocida > Polynoidae > Harmothoe > Harmothoe impar. Next base: position 8,872,735 of record OX381709.1, on the reverse strand, counting down.
TCTTTTAAAAGACCCATAGGGGCTCGGTAACCAGACGCTTTGGAAATTCCAATAATCTCTAAAATGTAGTACGGGAAGATAAAAAATGAGAAATAAGTCTCCAAATGGCATCAAAATGATCTAGCCTGTTCCTCATATGCATCAAAACTAGAATACAGATAGGTTGCATAGGTTATGTCAGTCTTTCAAACCAGAAAAACTGGAAACAATGATTTTTTTTGTCTCGTAAATTGAGTTTGAGAATCTGAAGGTCATTTTCTAAGAATTATGCCGAATTACACTCTCAATAGGGCAATAGTTAAGCATTTTCTGCAATCAGACATGACTCCTGGACTTGTGAGAGAAGTTGTGGAGCACTGGGTAGCAGGTTTCTTTTTGAAAGACCCATAGGGGCTTGGTAACCAGACGCTTTGGAAATTCCAATAATCTCTAAAATGTAGTTGGGGAAGATAAAAAATGAGAAATAAGTCTCCAAATGGCATCAAAATGATCCAGCCTGTTCCTCACATGCATCAAAACTAGAATACAGATAGATTGCATAGGTTATGTCACTCTTTCACAACAGAAAAACTGGAAACAATGATTTTTTTTGTCTCGTAAATTGAGTTTGAGAATCTGAAGGTCATTTTCTAAGAATTATGCCGAATTACACTCTCAATAGGGCAATAGTTAGGCATTTTCTACAATCAGATATAACTCCTGGACTTGTGAGAGAAGTTGTGGAGCACTGGGTAGCAGATTTCTTTTAAAAGACCCATAGGGGCTTGGTAACCAGACGCTTTGGAAATTCCAATAATCTCTAAAATGTAGTTGGGGAAGATAAAAAATGAGAAATAAGTCTCCAAATGGCATCAAAATTATTCAGCCTGTTCCTCATATGCATATAAACTAGAATACAGATAGGTTGCATAGGTTATGTCACTCTTTCACAACAGAAAAACTGGAAACACTGATTTTTTTTGTCTCGTAAATTGAGTTTGAGAATCTGAAGGTCATTTTCTAAGAATTATGCCGAATTACACTCTCAATAGGGCAATAGTTAAGCATTTTCTGCAATCAGACATGACTCCTAGAATTGTGAGAGAAGTTTTGTAGCTCTGGGTAGCAGATTTCTTTTAAAAGACCCATAGGGGCTCGGTAACCAGACGCTTTGGAAATTCCAATAATCTCTAAAATGTAGTTGGGGAAGATAAAAAATGAGAAATAAGTCTCCAAATGGCATCAAAATGATTCAGCCTGTTCCTCATATGCATCAAAACTAGAATACAGATAGGTTGCATAGGTTATGTCACTCTTTCACAACAGAAGAACTGGAAACCATGATTTTTTTTGTCTCGTAAATTGAGTTTGAGAATCTGAAGGTCATTTTCTAAGAATTATGCCGAATTACCCTCTCAATAGGGCAATAGTTAAGCATTTTCTGCAATCAGACATGAGTCCTAGAATTGTGAGAGAAGTTTTGTAGCTCTGGGTAGCAGATATCTTTTTAAAAGACCCATAGGGGCTCGGTAACCGGACGCTTTGGAAATTCCAATAATCTCTAAAATGTTGTTGGGGAAGATAAAAAATGAGAAAAAAGTCTCCAAATGACATCAAAATGATTCAGCCTGTTCCTCATATGCATCTAAACTAGAATACAGATAGATTGCATGGGTGATGTTGCTCTTTCAAACCAGAAAAAAAGTGGAAATGGCAATATTTTTTGTCCTGTAAATCGAGTTTTGAGAATCTGAAGGTCCTTTTCTAAGAATTATGCCAAATTACACTCTCAATAGGGCAATAATTAGGCATTTTCTACAATCAGATATAACTCCTGGACTTGTGAGAGAAGTTGTGGAGCACTGGGTAGCAGATTTCTTTTTAAAGACCCATAGGGGCTCGGTAACCAGACGCTTAGGAAATTCCAATAATCTCTAAAATGTAGTTGGGGAAGATAAAAAATGAGAAATAAGTCTCTAAATGGCATCAAAATGATTCAGCCTGTTCCTCATATGCATCAAAACTAGAATACAGATAGGTTGCATAGGTTATGTCACTCTTTCACAACAGAAGAACTGGAAACAATGATTTTTTTTGTCTCGTAAATTGAGTTTGAGAATCTGAAGGTCATTTTCTAAGAATTATGCCGAATTACACTCTCAATAGGGCAATAGTTAAGCATTTTCTGCAATCAGACATGAGTCCTAGAATTGTGAGAGAAGTTTTGTAGCTCTGGGTAGCAGATTTCTTTTTAAAAGACCCATAGGGGCTCGGTAACCGGACGCTTTGGAAATTCCAATAATCTCTAAAATGTTGTTGGGGAAGATAAAAAATGAGAAAAAAGTCTCCAAATGACATCAAAATGATTCAGCCTGTTCCTCATATGCATCTAAACTAGAATACAGATAGATTGCATGGGTGATGTTGCTCTTTCAAACCAGAAAAAAAGTGGAAATGGCAATATTTTTTGTCCTGTAAATCGAGTTTTGAGAATCTGAAGGTCATTTTCTAAGAATTTTGCCAAATTACACTCTCAATAGGGCAATAATTAGGCGTTTTCTACAATCAGACATAACTCGTCGACTTGTGAGAGAAGTGTTGGAGCACTGGGTAGCAGATTTCTTTTAAAAGACCCATAGGGGCTCGGTAACCAGACGCTTTTGGAAATTCCAATAATCTCTAAAATGTAGTTGGGGAAGATAAAAAATGAGAAATTAGTCTCCAAATGGCATCAAAATGATTCAGCCTGTCCCTCATATGCATCAAAACTAGAATACAGATAGGTTGCATAGGTTATGTCACTCTTTCACAACAGAAGAACTGGAAACAATGATTTTTTTTGTCTCGTAAATTGAGTTTTGAGAATCTGAAGGTCCTTTTCTAAGAATTATGCCAAATTACACTCTCAATAGGGCAATGATAAGACATTATCTGCAATTTGGCAGGCCTCCTGGACTTCCGAGAGAACTTTTATAGCACTGCGTAGCGGATTTATTCTTAAAAGGTCCATAGTGAATGGTAACCAGATGCTTTAGAAATTCCAATAATCTCTTAAACGTAGTTGGGGCAAGTAAAAAATGAGAAATAAGTCTCCAAATGTCATCAGAATAATTCAGCCTGTTCCTGATAGGCATCAAAACTAGAATACAAATAGATTGCATAGGTAATGTTGCTCTTTCAAACCAGAAAAAATGGAAAAGACAATTTTTTTGGTCTCGTAAATTGAGTTTTGAGAATCTGAAGGTCATTTTCTAAGAATTATGTTGAATTACACTCTCAATAGGGCAATAATTAGGCCTTTTCTACAATCAGACATAACTGCTGGACTTGTGAGAGAAGTTTTGGAGCATTGGGTAGCAGATTTCTTTTCAAAAACCCATAGGGGCTCGGTAACCAGACGCTTTGGAAGTTCCAATAATCTCTAAAACGTAGTTGGGGCAGATAAAAAATGAGATTTAACTCTCCAAATGGCATCAAAATGATTCAGCATGTTCCTCATATGCATCAAAACTAGAATAACAATAGATGGCATAGGTGAGGTCACTCTTTCAAACCAGAAAAAATGGAAACAATGATTTCTTTGGTCTCGTAAACTGAGTTTTGAGAAACTGAATGTCATTTTCTGAGAATAATGCCAAATTACACTGTCAATAGAGCAATAATTAGGCTTTTTCTACAATCAGACATGCCTCCTGGACTTGTGAGAGAACTTGGTAGCAGATTTATTTCCAAAAGACGCATAGGAGCTTGGTAACCAGACGCTTTGGAAATGCCAATAATCTCTAAAATGTAGTTGGGGCAGATAGAAAATGAGAATTTGCCTCCAAATGGCATCAAAATGATTCAGCCTGTTCCTCATATTCATCGAAACTAGAAAACTAATAGATTACAAAGGTGATATCACTCTTTCACACCAGAAAAAATAGGTACAATGATTTTTTTTGTCTTGTTCAATTAGTTTTAATAATACAATGACCATTTCATGTCAAAATCGCCAAAATGCACTCTCAATATGCCAATAATTAAGCATTGTCTCCAATCAGACATAACTCCTGGACTGGTGACAGAAGTTTTGTATCACTGAGTAGATGCTCCCGCCAACCCTCAAATTCATTCAGATTATTCCTCATGCACATGAAAACTAGAAGTGCCATAGAATCTTTAGAAAAAATAAGAATGAATGCTCAAGGGGTCGCATAGTGCTAAAGTTTGTTAACTGTCTCTAGTTGATGGTCATGTATGTCAACCTCCCGGATTTGTTTCAAAATGTTTACATATTCTCTTTTCAGATCTACAATGTTCCTTAGTGACAAGGATAGGATGCGGGAGGCCCTGAGAGCATGGAAAGGGGGCAGCGAGGCAGACTTCCAGGTCGTGAGGCACCCGGAACGTGGCCGCTGTGTGGTGACGACCCGGGCCATAAAAAGGGGGGCCTTTGTCCTCGAGTATGAAGGTGCCTTCATGAGTAGGAAAGAGGCAGATGCTTTGGACTTACTTTATGAATTTGAGCTGTGGGGCTGTTTTATCGTAGATGCCAAGTGGGATGAGAGGAAGGTGAGCATCGATGCCACACAGACTCTGGGCACCATCGGCCGCTTGGTTAACCATGCCGGTCAGAGGCCCAACTTGAAGCCTTTCAGCCTGCTGGTTGTTGATCCAGACCAACCTCCACGGCTGGCTCTCTTTGCTGCGAGGGCTATTGACAGAGACGAGGAACTGTTCTGGAATTACGGCCCACACACAAAACAGTTTGAATGGTCAAATTATGCTTGTAAGCGTCAACCATATCAGGACCTAGCAAGGTAAGTTAATTTTAATGAAATATAAGATTCCAGATTTCCAGTATGGTGATCTCTCATTTTAGTAAAGGTTTTATTAATTATTTTTACTTCCATTCACTGACTTTAGACAAAAAAAGCTCTGTAAACACTGGATGGGATCAAGAATTACTACTTAGCATTGTACCATCTGGTATATTAGATATATTCACTTGGACCATATCTGATAGTTTTGATGATCAATTCATACGATTCAATGCTTCTTTTAGTGCACCAGTGGAGAGCTGGAAGGCGTCGTCCATTATGCGCTCGGGGCTGGAGAAGCGACAACAAAACTTCCGTGAGAGGTACACAGGAGTGAGGTACCGCATGGAGCTTTCCGATCCATCTGATCTGCCATCTGTTCCGTGAGTAACATTTTCAGTAAGATCTGGTTCCACAAATCTACCAATGATAACTTCACCAATTAACGCAACCAACAGCAGCAAAACTTTTTTTAAATAAAAGATTTATTGCCAAATCACTGCAGTATTTTTTCCTAAAAACACCGAAAGATGACAAAGTGTCTTTTACTGGCGAGTCAGTTCACAAAACAGAATACTACAATTATAGTTATTGTTGATACAATAATTGGTATTATCACTTTCACAACAAGGTCTAGAAATTGAATATGACATACTTACGGCTGTTGTATTTGTAGTTCTGCTGATTTGATGATTCTGCTTTATGAATATGGCTAAAATTGTAACAATCACATCTAAATGAAACAGGTGTACGGTTTAATTGTTACTTTCCAACAAATCACTTATGGAAGTTACTGAACAATAAATGTAATAGTATCAATGATTAAATACCAATGTCTGACACCTTATGAATACACACATTCTTTACAGCCAATCACCTCTGCAGTCGATAGCTACTGCCACAGCCACCACCCACCACTCTTGCTGTCACCCACCGCTGGGATTGCCTGCCACTATCACAGCCACCACCCAGACCTCTAGCCACCATTCACCACTGGGATCACCTGCCATCACCACAGCTACCACCCACACCTCTGGCCGCCACCCACCACTGGGATCACCTGCCTCTACCACTGCCACCACCCAGACCTCTGGCCGCCACTCACTGCTGGGCTCACATACCATCACCACAGCTACCACACAGACCTCTGGCCGCCACCCACCACTGGGATCACCTGCCTCTACCACTGCCACCACCCAGACCTCTGGCCGCCACCCACCACCAGGATCACCTGCCGATACCACTGCCACCACCCAGACCTCTGGCCGCCACCCACCACTGGGCTCACATGCCTCTATCACAGCCACCACCCAGACCTCTGGCCGCCACCCACCACTGGGACCACCTGCGTCTACCACTGCCACCACCCAGACCTCTGGCCGCCACTCACCACTGGGATCACCTGCCACCACCACAGCTACCACCCAGAGCTCCAGCTGCTGCCCCATGGCGGGACCGTCTGCCACCACCACGGCCACCACTCATCAACCTGGCTGCCAATCTCTACTAGGGTCGCCTACCACTACCACAGTCTTGACCAAGTGGGCTGTCCGCCAACCATTGATGGAGGTAGCCACAACCACAGCTGCATGCCACAGATCTGGCAGCTATTGGCAGCTTGAGTTGCGGTGAGTAGTTGAAGCTTAATTGATGTTTCCATTTCAAATTATTCTAATTAAAATATAATCCGTCAGTAATTCTAGACATATCACACATGCTCCAAAAATTGATTATGACATGCTTATAGTTCTTATATTTATCATTCTGCTTTTTTTGAATTGATGATGTTCAAAACCTCTTCTAGGGGACCCAAGGTGAGGTCCTATTATGCTTTTCATAACAAAACCTATTCAGAGTCTTGTGAGATACTTTAATGATAATGTTTGCTCTCCTCAGGATATAAAGACTGAAAATCATGTGTTTACAGTGAAGCAGCGGCAAAAGCAGAGAAAAGGAAGGCTGCAGCTCGGAAGCGCTCACAAAAACAGAGGGACAGAGAGAATCTGGATGGAACACGAAAAGCAAAGAAAAAGCGCGACAATCAGGTTTGTGGTTTAAAATATGTCCATATAGGAGAAAGTTAAATGCCATCAGGTGAGACTATAATATAAGTTTGAAATATTTCCAAAAAATAAATGCCATTGCACCATGATAAAAGTCCTAGGAACAGCTAGGAAAAGCATACATCATCAGCCATACCTTGGGGTCATGTGCATCTATGCAAACATATTTGAAAAAATCTGACTCTTGGCGGAGGGACAGTTAGAATCACACATTTAACTATAGGAGCCTGTAGGGTGTGCAGGCAGCTAAGAACTGTGATGATAAATGGATGTAAGAATATTGACAAGCAGCAAACATAAATGCTTAATTTAGGTAGAGTGGTATGTCTGGGAGTACAAATTCAACTGTATATATTGCTATAATGAAGATCTGTTGACTGGATAATAATTATTAATATTTATCCTTCTACAGAAACAGGCGGAAAAAACTAAAGCGGACAAGAAAAAGAGGATACAAGAGAGGCTTCGCATCTCCAGGCAAGAGATAGGTTAAGGTAAGTGATATCCCTTTTGACTTATCTATGTCTGATGGTGATTACAGGGAGACAGGAATGTCTCTTTGCATAACTCTTCTCTAATAATTAAATATTAAATATTGACTTTATATTTACAGTCACACTATGGTGTCTGGCTGTAGAAGCTCAGTCTATTAGATAAATGTACTACACTATCTATCACTCAGCAAGTAGTATGGTAGAAGCTATAAAGATGATATGCTGTAACTACTTCCTGATTTCTGAATTTTTGATTAATGCACTGACCAAGACCACTTGTATTCTACAGAAAGACAGCAGCCAGGCACATTGTGACTGATGGGTGCAAGATGGGAGGACAGGAAGAAGATGTCCTCCTAGCTGGCCTCCCTCAGGAAGAAGCTGATTCCAGCTCACAGCCTCTACTTCAGTCCTGACGATGTCCATACTTGTGTAGGGGCACGGATTCCCCGTACCCTGGTGGTAAACCCGCAAGGGGGTATCACTCGGGTAATCCGCTCCCCTCTGTGCCATTCTGATCCAGTAACGTGAGACACGGTCTATCTGATAGGACAAGGGGATGTAGCTCAGTGGTAGAGCAGTCACTTCGCAAGCGGAAGGCCCCGGGTTCGAGTCCCGGTGTCTCCGAAAACGTCATTTTCGGAGAAACAGTGTCCCTCACACTGGCGGAGACACCAAGCGCTCGGTGAAAATGTTGGGAAGTCGGCAGGAAGCCTTCCAACTTGCTAGGGTTCGGTGATCTTGGAAACAGGGTCAAGCCCCCGGTGATCCTAGGAATGGGATCCAGCCTTCCTGGGAGCAACCGAGTCCTAGTACGGGTAGTTGGTTACACAGTTAGAGACTCGGTTACAACAATGATTGGCTGAATCGGTATGGTGTGGAAAGCTTCCATCGCTGGGAAGTCAGGGTATCTCAACAACTGCTTGATAAAGCCCCATTGGGACCTTCGGTCTCCAGTGGGTGAGAATGCCTGGTGCTAGGTGCCTCTATACTCCGGGGGCTGCGACTCTCTGTAATTGCTTGATAAAGCCCCTTCTCGGAGGGAGAGAAAGCCCAGGGTTGGTAACCCCCCGGAAAAATCCGAATCTAGAGGACGTGATGGAAGCTGGTGGGGGCAGTGTAGGGGCACGGATTCCCCGTACCCTGGTGGTAAACCTGCAAGGGGGTATCACTCGGGTAATCCGCTCCCCTCTGTGCCATACCGATCCAGTAACGTGAGACACAGTCTATCTGATAGGACAAGGGGATGTAGCTCAGTGGTAGAGCAGTAGCTTGGCAAGCGGAAGGCCCCGGGTTCGAGTCCCGGTGTCTCCGAAAACGTCATTTTCGGAGAAACCGTGTCCCTCACACTTGTAATTGTGAGGCCTGAAGATGTACTATCCCAAATTGGACGGGTAATTGATGGTATCTGATGAGTTGTACCACAAGCACATTGTCAGCAAATTGTGAATATGTATTAAAGTTCACACTGAGTGTAAATAAGCTGAGTGAAGTGGATCCCATCCGTCCAAAGTGTGTCCTAACTAGACATCCATGGGAAGCATGTTTCTAAAGTGTGTCCTTCTCAACCATCCAGTGGAACCAGGTTTTCCTGAAGTGCCTCCTTCTGCAATGTCCACAGAAGCTTGTTTTAACAACAGGGGGTTGTTGAGTTTGGGGGTGGGGGGGTTGGCAAATAAAAACACCCTTGATCTGGGAGGGGCGTAATTTTTTTACCCCTCTTGGGGGATGGGAGGGGTTCTCAATAAACTTAATAAAAGTTTACTCGTATTTCAGTCCAGAGAATGTAGCTCAGGTTTATTTTGTAAAAGCATACATGACACAAAATTATTCCAAAGGTTTATTGGTCCTTGTGAAATATGACAACAGCAGGCTAATAAATCAGTGATATTACAGTATTCAAATTTGCTATTTTTTTTGTTTGTATTCTTCCTTCTACTACAGAATTGGTGCACAAACAGAATATGATAACTCAATTGTATAGAACTGCAGTAGAATTACCTTAGTGTGTATGCCACTTGTCTTGGATGTGAAATTGATTAATTCTGACAAAAGGCCCAGGGAAACACCTGACATATGTTCTTAATGTGGTCAACAATTAACATGTTCGAGTAATGTATGAAGCACATAATGGTCACACATGTTCTCAATGTGATGAAAAAAGATATACGGGGACACTGTAATAAAGATACACATTATAATCCACCCATCCAGGAGAGAAACCTCTCACTTGGTTTTATTGCAGTATATAGTGCAAACCTCACAATTGGTCTCAATGCGGTAAAGAGTTCACGCAGGCTAGTACACTTAAGATACACATGATGACCCACCCAGGGGAAAACCCTCCTAATTGGTCTTATTGCGGTAAAGAGTTCACACAGGCTCATACATTAAGTTTAACATAATAACCCACCAAGGAGAGAAACCACACAAGTGCTCCAATTGTGGTAAACAGTTCACACATGCTTGTACATTAAGATACACATGATGAGCCACCCAGGAGAAAAACCTCACAATTGGTCCTAATGCGGTTAAGAGTTCACATAAGCCCGGACTCCACTAGGGCGGCACAGTGTCCTGCGAAACGGAACGATCTTTTTTTATGTTTTGATTTGCACATTTCTCTTCATTTCGCCTCATTTCGCCTCATTTCGCCTCATTTCGCCTCATTTCGCCTCATTTCGCCTCATTTCGCCTCAGTGTCGCCCTGAATGTTGCCCTACTTCTGGCGATACTTAGGGCGACACTGCAGCGAAATGGAGAGAAATGAAGCAAAATGAAGCAAAATGTGCAAATCAAAACATAAAAAAAGATCGCTCAGTTTCGCAGAACACTGTGCCGCCCTAGTTGAGTCTGGGCTATAGGCTTGTACACTAAAAATACACATGATGACCAACACAGGGGGAAAACCTCAAAATTGGTCTCATTGCGGTAAAGAATTCACGCAGGCTAGTACACTAAAAATACACATGATGACCAACACAGGGGAAAAACCTCACAATTGGTCTCATTGCGGTAAAGAGTTCACAGAGGCTCATACACTAAGTTAGATATAATAACCCACCAAGGAAAGAAACCACACAAGTGCTCCAATTGTGGTAAACAGTTCACACAGGCTTGTGTATTAAAAATACACATGATGCCCCGCCCAGGAGAAAAACCTCACAATTGGTCTTATTGTGGTTAACAATTCACACAGGCTTGCACTCTAAAGATACACATGATAATCAACCCAGGACAGAAACCACACAAGTTCTCTTATCGCGGTAAACAGTTTAAATATGCTTGTATACTAAAGACACACATGATGATTCACCAAGGAGAGAAACCACACAAGTGCTCTTATTGCAGTAAACCGTTCACTCAGGCTTGTACATTAAAGATACACATGAGGACCCACCCAGGAGAGAAACCACCTAATTAGTCTTATCGCAGGAAGCAGTTCACACAGGCTCGTACATTGAAGAAACAAATGATAACCCACCCAGGAGTAAAACCTCAAAAATGTTTTTATTGTAGTAAATGGTTCACACTGGCTAGTACACTAAATATACACATGATGAATCACATGGGAGAAAGCCTCACGAGTGTTCTCATTGTGGTAAGCAGTTTACATAGGTTTATACCCTAAAGTGTTTAGATTTTAAACACATGTCAACTTTTGAGAAGTATTTGATTGTATGGAAATCAAACACATAATAGCAATGTGTGTAGATTATCAACACTTATCTGAACACTTTTTTAAAATATATTGAGCAGTTAAAGATATTTTACCCAAACTCTTCAAAAAGTGTTTAACTTTTAAACACATATTTAAAAGTGTCTACTGTGAAAGTACTTTATTTCGCTGGGTATATATTTTTTGCGGAAATGAAAAATCTGCGAAATCTTTATATGCTTAAGTGTGGAATAAATACCCGCGAAATTCCTGATTTTCACTCTTCCGCGAAAATTTACACCGTGAAAATACATACTTTCACAGTAGATAAGTGTTTAGGATCCAAACGCTGTTTTAACAGTACGATGCAGTTGGTGGAAGATGGCTGAGCGTTGTCCTGTGCTGTGGTCAACACCCTCCTTAGATGGGCGAAAGATTTGACAACCCTCCTCCGGCAGGGTGAAAACAGGTAAAAAATTTTCAACCCTCCTAAAAAGGGCTTGAAAACCCTAACCCCCAACCCCTTTAGAGGGATCAAAATATCTCACCATATGTGTTTCCCCCCCCCTCCCCTTCAAACCCACCTATACACACCCTCCAACTGTCAAAACAAAATAATAAAATTCACTAAGTAATATACTGTCAGTCCATACATGGGTTGTGCAGGACTGGGATCCCCCCCTCCCCCTGTACACCCACCAGCTTGGGGGCAATCTGTATTTATCTACATGATATCACCTATCTGCTAATGGGAGAAACCCAAGGTACTGATACAATAAGCTTGGGCATTGGTGTCTCCTATCCACTAAAGGGAGAAGGCCTCTGATCTATTGGTACCTGCACAAAACACTAGGTGGCAGCACAGGCATAAGGCTGCAAAACCAAAATAACCCCTTTTATCACTCACTGTATTGTGTACATTTTCACTGTTTGCTCTGTATCTAGACTATTTTAGAACATGAACTTCTGCCATTTGATGCTCTACACCTTACACTTTATAGATGTTATACAACCATAACTTAACTTTGTCTATAATTCTGTTTAAATACCTGAAAGGTCATCACAGTGTTAATCCCCATAGACAAACCTAAATGGCCATAATTTCTTAGATATAATCTAAATTTGGATGCTTAGTGATTCATGTGATTCCTGATTCCAACTTATGTTTAATTCATTCAATGAAAACAAGGAAATTATGGGTTATATAAGGAAACCTAGTCTTTTTCAGTTTAGTGCTGCAAACACTGTGATCCACATACAGGTATGGGTAGGAACATTGCCCCAGCCATACATATTTAGCTTTGATAAACCAGTCTGTATCTTAATTTCATTTAATTCCAGATGTGCATGTTCAAACATAAATATGGTTTCAAACCCAATGGTTTAATGGTTTAAAACTAAAACAAAGTCTGTTTTCACTGCAAAAAGGAGTAGAGAGAGGGGGGGTACTCAAGCCATACCTTTGTAGAATGTATTACACCTGCACAGAATAGATTAGGTGAAGACAGTATAGACTGGTCAAGGACAGAAAGTACTGATACATGTGATAAACTAATAAGATTCTGCTTTTACCAGATGAAAGCCCAGTATATTACTGTGTACATATATAGCTGTGCTGCCATCTAGTGTCTCATGGCTGCACTAACCAGATACCTGCTGCTGCCACCTGTAGTGTATATCTGAGACTATTCTACCACTGGTGTATTGATGAAACCTGTGTCCCTTGCTTAGACTTACATGCATATCAACCAAACTAAGACTAGGAATATAACCAAGGATTTTGATCTATCATTGCGCTAAATTCCTAGGGATGTCTGGCCACAGAAATATGACTAAATGGGGCTATTTGCTTGATACTGCTTGTACACATTGATAAGACATTCATTATTGTAAATGAGTGCAATGTCTCTTCATGATAATTTAGCAATAGGCCTTGTGTATTAGAATATTTTAACAGTTTAGAGATTGAATAAATATTAATAGGTTGCCTAAAGGTCCCAGAAATATTGCGAAATAGGGCTATTTGCTTAATACTATACTCCCAGATACCACATTAATAAGACATTCAAGTTTAGGAATAAAAACAATGTCTTCCCATGGTAATTTTGTACTATGACTTGTGTATTGGCATGTATAAGGGTTTAGAGATTGAACAAATATTAATGGGTTGCCTGAACTTGAATTCCAAGGGATGTCTGGCCACAGAAATTTGACTAAATAGGGCTATTTGCTCAATACTACTTGCAGATAACACATTAATGAGACATTCAGTATTAGGAATCAGAACAATGTCTTTCTACGGTAATTTAGCAATAGGACTGCTGGATCAGCATATGTAAGGGTTAAGAGATGAAACAGATATGAATGGGTTGCCTGAACTTAAATTCCTAGGGAAGTGAGGTCACGGAAATATGACTTGATATAGCTTTTTGCTTGATATTACTCATTTTAATACACATTAATAAAACATTCAATACTGGAAATGTATGCAATGTCTCGCCATGGTAATTTAGCAATAGGGCTTGTGTATTTGAATGTATAATGGTTTAGAGATTAAATAAATATTAATGGGTTGCCTGAACTTGAATTCCTGGGGATGTGAGGTCCCGGAAATATGACTAAATAAGGCTATTTGCCCAATACTACTTGCAGATAACACATTACTGAGACATTTAGTATTAGGATTAAGAACATCATTTCTCCATGGTAATTTAGCACTATGACTTGTGTATTAGCATGTATAAGGGTTTAGATATGGCACATATATAAATGGGTTGCCTGAACTTAAATTCGTAGGGATGTGAGGTTACGGAAATATGACTAAATATGGCTTTTTGCTTGATATTATTCATTTATATACAATAACACCTTCAATACTGGAAATGTATGCAATGTCTAACCATGGTAATTTAGCAATAGGGCTTGTGTATCAGAATGTTTAATGGTTTACAGATTGAATAAATATTAATGGGTTGCCTGAACTTGAATTCCCAGGGATGTGAGGTCCCGGAATAGACTAAATAGGGCTATTTGCTCAATACTACTTGTAGATAACACATTAATAAGACATTTAATATTGGATGTGTATACAATGTCTCTTCATGATAATTTAGCATTTGGACTCCTGTATAAGCATGCATAAGGGCTCAGAGATTGAACAAATATAAATGGGTTGCCTGAACTTAAACTCCAAGGGATGTGAGGAAATATGACTCAATGGGGCTATTTGCTTGGTACTACTTGCAGATAACACATTAAAGAGACATTTAATATTAGGAATAAGAACAATATTTCTTCATGGTTATTTAGCAATAGGACTGCTGGATCAGCATGTATAAGGGTTAAGAGATGAAACAGATATGAATGGGTTGCCTGAACTTAAATTCCTAGGGATGTGAGGTCACGGAAATATGACTAAATATAGCTTTTTGCTTGATATTACTCATTTTAATACACATTAATAAAACATTCAACATTGGAAATCTATGCTATGTCTCTCCATGGTAATTTAGCAACAGGGCTTGTGTGTTAGAATATATAATGGTTTAGAGATTGAATAGATATTAGTGGGTTGCCTGAACTTGAATTCCCAGGGATGTGGGGTGACGGAAAAATTACTAAATAGGGTTATTTGCCCAATACTACTCATAGATAACACATTAATGAGACATTTAGTATTAGGATTAAGAACATCATTTCTCCATGGTTATTTAGCACTATGACTTGTGTATTAGCATGTATTAGGGTTTATAGATGGAACATATATAAATGGGTTGCCTGAACTTAAATTCGTAGGGATGTGAGGTCACAGAAATATGACTAAATGTGGCTTTTTGCTTCAAATTACTTATTTAATACACAATGAAAACACATTCAATACTGGAAATGTATGCAATGTCTCACCATGGTAATTTAGCAATAGGGCTTGTGTATCAGAATGTTTAATGGTTCACAGATTGGATAAATATTAATGGGTTGCCTGAACTTGAATTCGTAGGGATGTGTGGTCCCGGAATAGACTAAATAGGGCTATTCGCTGAATACTACTTGTAGAATACACATTAATAAGACATTTAATATTGGATGTGTATACAATGTCTCTTCATGATAATCTAGCATTGGGACTCATGTATTAGCATGTAAAAGGGCTTAGAGATTGAACAAATATAAATGGGTTGCCTGAACTTAAACTCCAAGGGATGTGAGGAAATATGAATGAATGGGGCCATTTGCTTGGTACTACTTGCAGATAACACATTAAAGAGACATTTAATCATAGGAATAAGAACAATATTTCTCCATGGTAATTTAGCAAAAGGACTGTTGTATCAGCATGTATAAGGGTTTAGAGATGAAACAGATGTAAATGGGTTGCCTGAACTTAAATTCCAAGGGATGTGAGGTCACAGAAATATGACGAAACATGGCTTTTTGCTTGATATTACTCATTTGATTCACATTAATAAAACATTCAATACTGGAAATGTATGCAATGTCTCACCATGGTAATTTAGCAAGAGGGCTTGTGTATTTGAATATCTATTGGTTTAGAGATTGAATAAATATCAATGGGTTGCCTGAACTTGAATTCCTAGGAATGTGAGGTCCCGGAAATATGACTAAATAAGGCTAATTGCCCAATACTACTTGCAGATAACACATTACTGAGACATTTAGTATTAGGATTAAGAACATCATTTCTCCATGGTAATTTAGCACTATGACTTGTGTATTAGTATGTATAAGGGTTTAGAGATGGCACATATATAAATGGGTTGCCTGAACTTAAATTCGTAGGGATGTGAGGTTCCGGAAATATAACTAAATAAGGCTATTTGCTCAATACTACTCGCAGATAACACATTACTGAGACATTTAGTATTAGGATTAAGAACATCATTTCTCCATGGTAATTTAGCACTATGACTTCTGTATTAGTATGTATCATGGTTTAGAGATGGAACATATATAAATGGGTTGCCTGAACTTAAATTCGTAGGGATGTGAGGTCACAGTAATATGACTAAATATGGCTTTTTGCTTGATATTATTCATTTATATATGATAACACATTCAATACTGGAAATGTATGCAATGTCTCACCATGGTAATTTAGCAATAGGACTTGTGTATCAGAATGTTTAATGGTTTAGAGATTGAATAGATATTAATGGGTTGCCTGAACTTGAATTCGTAGGGATGTGTGGTCCCGGAATAGACTAAATAGGGCTATTCGCTCAATACTACTTGTAGAATACACATTAATAAGACATTTGATATTGGATGTGTATACAATGTCTCTTCATGATAATTTAGCATTGGGACTCGTGTATTAGCATGTATAAGGGCTTAGAGATTGAACAAATACAAATGGGTTGCTTGAACTTAAACTCCAAGGGATGTGAGGAAATATGACTAAATGGGGCTATTTGCTTGGTATTAGTTGCAGATAGCACATTAAAGAGACATTTAATATTAGGAATATGAACAATATTTCTCCATGGTAATTTAGCAATAGGACTGTTGTATTAGCTTGTATAAGGGTTTAGAGATGAAACAGATGTAAATGGGTTGCCTGAACTTAAATTCCAAGGGATGTGAGGTCACAGAAATATGACGAAACATGGCTTTTTGCTTGATATTACTCATTTGATTCACATGGTAATTTAGCAACAGGGCTTGTGTATTAAAATATTTAATGAGATTGAATAAATAGTAATGGGTTGCCTGAACTTGAATTCCCAGGGATGTGGGGTGACAGAAATATGACTAAACAGGGCTATTTGCCCTATACTACTTGCAGATAACACATTAATGAGACATATAGTATTAGGAATAAGAACAATATTTCTCTATGGTAGTCTACCAGGGGGCGCCACCATGTACGCCAATGTGTCTAAGCCATATAGTAACCCTCATGTCCCCCCTACAGGAGTACATGCAGCACCGGCGCCCCCAGGAGGGAGTGTCGAGTCTACCAGGGGGCGCCACCATGTACGCCAATATGGCCACCTCCATATCCCAATGTGTCTAAGCCTTATAGTAACCCTCATGTCCCCCCTACAGGAGTACATGCAGCACCTGCGCCCCCAGGAGGGAGTGTCGAGTCTACCATGGGGCGCCACCATGTACGCCAATATGGCCGCCTCCATATCCCAATGTGTCTAAGCCTTATAGTAACCCTCATGTCCCCCCTACAGGAGTACATGCAGCACCTGCACCCCAGGAGGGAGTGTCGAGTCTACCAGGGGGCGCCGCTATGTATGCTAAGTGTCTTCCCTGGCACCTCTCTGTCACCATGACGCCCGACGAGGTGCACAAACAGGGGGTGCAGGAGGTGGAACGCTTCAAGACGCAGATCTATGAATCATTGAGAAGTCACACGTACAGTCATATAAAGTCGACTTAATGCATGAATGCATCCCTGAGTAACTCGCCAGTTCTCTATTCATGCATCATGATACGCTCCTGAACGTTCGGAATGATGCAGCAAGGCAGTGCCAGCAAGTCACTCGCTGATTCTGTATAGGTGCATCATGACGACAAATTTTACCTATACACATACAGCCCTTAACTCTTTAAGGACGGCAAAATGCCTTAATGCATCATGCCTTTAGTCATCATGATGCATGACTGCAGCCCTGGCGAGTAACTCACCAGTGCTGTATTCAAGCATCATGCTGATCCTATGAGGTTGAGACATTCCCAAGGATCGGCATGATGCACCAATGTAGCACTGGCGAGTTACTCGCTGAGGCTGCATAGGTGCATCATGCCTATCCTATGGGGTTGAGACACTCCCAAAAGATTGGCATGATGCACCAATGCAGTACCGGCGAGTTACTCGCTGAGGCTGCATTGGTGCATCATGCCGATCCTATGGGGTTGAGACACTCCCAAAGGATTGGCATAATGCACCAATGCAGCACTGGCGAGTTACTCGCAGGTACTACATTGGTGCATCATGCTGATCCTATGGGGTTGAGACACTCCCAAAGGATTGGCATGATGCACCAATGCAGCACCGGCGAGTTACTCGCTGAGACTGCATTGGTGCATCATGATGACTAATGTCATCTTTTACTGATATCTATCCTTAAAGGGTTAAAACACTTGATTCATTGATGCAGCACAGTAACTCTCCAGTGCTTGATTCAAGCATCATGCCAACCCTCCAGGGTTGATACACTCCCGAAGGGTTGGCATGATGCACAAATGCCGCCCTGGTGAGTTACTAGTTGGGGCTGGATTGGTGCATCATGATGACAATTGTCATCTTTTAGCAACATCTGACCTTAAAGAGTTAACACATTAACAGGAGTCTTCGGTGTTTCAGGAGTCTCTACTGAAGGGTTACCATGACTTGTGTCGTGACGTCATCCGCCCCAAACTTAAAGACCTCTTCTACAGCATCCCCAAGTCTGAAATACGAAGATACATGCTTTACATCACATGGATTAACATTCTAGTGGTTAAGAATTTAAAAGGGGGAAGGAAATTTCATGCCTTTCCCATTGCATTACTAGTGGGCTAAGCGTTAATTTGATACCGAATATGCCAGTTTTTGTCCATTTTTATCATGTTTTCATAAAAAGCAAAAGGGGTAAAATCAAAACCTGATTTCTATGATAAAAACACTCAGGAGTAACCATCTTGTATCCTTGAGTGGCCTTATTCTCAAACTTCACATAATGGGGTTTGTCAGGGTGGGGTGTTAACTCATGCAGACCCCCCCCTGTCTGCTGTTAAAAAGCACCATCCTGAGGCTATAAATCAGTACACAGACCATGGCTATGAATAACTGCACAGACTGTGGGATTAGGTAGACCGTCTAGACCCTGCCTTCAACACAACTCACACCTCGTCCATAACAAGGCACGTTTAGAAGAGGCAGGAGAAAAGTGGCTTATTGCTAAACCTTGCTGTCTGAGCCTCAGCGGGACAGAGTATATACCTCCTCTGAAGGAATTTGTGACCGTCATACAGCAACAACATAGACCTATGCAGCAAAACAGGGAAATGTGTCACAACATGTTGTCTCATATTATTGTTATATTTGTGTTTTTCCCATATGCCCATACCATAATATTTACATATTTTATAAATAGATATTGATTGTGTCAGATTCCCTGTAAGGACTGGGTAAAGTATCAAGCCTCTTTGTACATCAAATGCCGAGTAATCAGCCAGCTGGCTGCTACAAAATACCCTGCAGTGCATGCATGATTTCAACTGCGTTGATAAATTATCCTGACCATGGAAATTCAATCTCTACGCTGGCCTTATGGTAACAAATACCGTAACATGTGAAATACACTCATGGGACTGAGATTCATGACAACAAAAGGGTATATTGTAAATTTGAATTTATTCACTATACTGGCGAGGAATATGTACTGTTACTTGTTGGAGAGACCTATAGCACCTTCAGCACCACTAGCTGTAGCCCCACCTGGTGGAGATCCCAGCAGTCAATGAACCAATCAGGATGCAGTGTGGGATGAGGGTGAGGCTCTGCATACCTCAGGGTGAAGGGCTTCCGCTGGTAACAGTCAGCCATTGAGTTCATGAATAGGGGTTGTAGAAGTAACAGCAGACCTGTAGTGGTTGCAGGTGGGGGGGGGGTGTAGTGGGTGAAGGTTTGAGTTGAGGCTTTACTGCCAAGCAGATGCGGGTAATGTAGTGGAGCAGGAAGCTATCATTAACACTTCATTTACTGCTTGGATCTAATTAGCAGTGTAATACTGCACCTGCCTTGGGTTATTGTTCTCACCAGAACGGTTACATTGAGGAGTTGTCATTATTTAACAACACACTATGGTTAGGGTGCTGGTGTTGAAAATTATTGAGTTGGAGATTAACTGCCTGCTGCTGCTGTTGAGGTTATAAATTAACTGTGCTGCCATGATTTTGTCTTTTCTCACATTACTCTTTGTAGGACTAACGTGTTTCCTACGACCCCATTGTGCACAAGTTTAAAAGAAAGAGCTTGAAAAGGAAATGCAATGAAATAGCCTATAGTTATGTAGAAACATTTTGTCTTTAGGAACTATTTCTCACAATGTTCCAAAATATATCAATAAAATAACTCATTATTCCCATCACATATCTTGTTCTTTCATTAACCTGAAATGCACTTTCTTGGAGGCCCAAGGTACCTATGGCCTTGGTCAGTAGAAGCAGTCCAGGTTGTATTATAGTGTTGCCTTAGAGCAGTGATGTATGAAGGTACAGACGTGTGCCCTCAAGCCGAAGCTGTGCAGGTTGTTTCTGTCCTCTTCTATATGCAGCTTACAATGGATGAGAGGTGGGGTGTATAGAATGCAGCTCTACCCGGACCCCTAATCCCATATTCTACAGTGATGTATAGCCATGTGGCAGGGCAATAAAGGATTAGGGAACAATCTATGCTTCTGAGGGTTTGCTTTGAAACAGGATTACAGCTAGTAATATATTCTAGTGCATTCAGGTCAGGGATGTAGAATTCTATATATTGGATTAACCGCAAGATGCCTACAGAATATGAAGTAGTGGGTGAGGTGTGAGGTGTGTTGAATCCAGGTCCCTAATCTCATACACTACATAATAATGCACATGTATATCCTTGGAGGTGGCCAATGGCTGGTAGCAACTACTTTAACTTGTGAGGGCTTGCTTTGTAACAGGATTACAGCTTGTAATATATACTAGTCAGGTATGTAGAATTCTATATATTGGATTAACCTTTCCATGCCTATAGAATATGAAGTAGTACAGAACTCTGAATCAAACTCTATATATCTTTCAGTAATGTAATGTCTACATGTCCTGAGTGTTTGTATCATAGAAATCAGGTTTTTATGATATTTTTCCTTTTGCTTTCTATAAAAACATTATAGAAAAGGACAAATACTGGCATAGTTGGTATCAAAAAAATGCTTAGCCCGCTAGTAATGCAATGTGGTAGGCATGAAATTTCCTTCCCCCTTTTAAAGATCCATAAAGTGTGAATCCAGGTGATGTAAAGCATGTATCTTCGTATTTTAGCCCCCGAGATTTAAAAAATCGCTCATCATATTTTTCAGTCCTTGGTGATAGGACACCTTTTTCCTTTGAGTGGCCAGAATTAGGCGATAATATTTGGGTCCACATCCTGAGTGTGTACAAATGTATTCAGTCACATCAACAATTTTGTGCCCGTTCTCCTCTTTAGCATCAACCCCTCTACTGTACAAAATGACCGCTCCCTCCTGAAAGACCCAAGCCTCCGCAAGCAAGTTCATATCAGGAGTAACTTTGAAACTGGCTTATCTAAGACATCTATGGAAACATGGTGTCCATTAAGTAATATTCTCAGACTTTTATTAAGGGGATGTAGTATTCATAGTCGTGGATCAGTCTCAATCATTTTGGTTTGAACGTGAAGTAGCATAGAGCTTTGTACTGATATCCATAGTTAAAAGAAAAGTATTACCCAGTAATCTGACTATATGGATGCAGAATGGATACCAAAGATTGGGTAAAGGGCATTCCCCCTGCGTCCAACAATATATCACCTAGGGCAAGTGGCTTTGTGCTCTTATCATAAAGAACTGACCAGTAAGGGCTAGGGTCTTGAAAATGGTTTTGTCCTAAACTTGGTAGGAGCTGGGATTAGATGACATCAAACACATGCAGCAGTAGAATACTGCTTTCATGATTTGGTAAAAGCTGCACATCGATCTGGGTATTTTCATTTAGGTCCTGCAGATGCATAAATGGCAGGGAAGACCCATAGCAGAGAAGAAAAAGTCATGAAGGTCTTTCATGTTTTACATTACCAATTGTACCACATGTATATGCAATTCAGAAAAAAAATCTCTGCAGGATTTGCATCTCCTTGAAGCTTGTTTCTGCTTCCATTCTACAAAGTTGAGCAGATATTCCTGTCAAACTAAAATATTAATACAGCAGAGTTCATCAACTCCCACTCAGCCTGTCGCTTTGTGGGATACTGCCCCAGACCCCACTCTAGAAAAAATTCAGAGCTGGTATCAATGGGAGTTGACATTATTTTGTCTATGTATGTTGCTGCGTATCCTATTGTGGTGGTTGCAGGGTTTTCAGGAGAAAGAGAGATAACTACCATAGCAAATTATTGGCCAACTACCAAAACGAATCTGAAGAAATCACAAAAGCATCTTGTATCTGGAAAGTGTTATTGCAAATGGTCCCTTTATGAATATCTATAATATACCCAGCCTGTTAGACTGTTAGTACTACTCAGTTAAGAGGTATACATACAACTTCATATTCTACATCAGATATAGCTATAAAGGTCATTGTTCTACACTACTTCATATTCTATGAGGGTCTAAGGGTTAATCCAATATATAGAACTCTACATCCATGACCTGAATACCAGAGTCTATTACAAGTTGTAATCCTGTCTGAAGTTGCGGCAGTTCCTCGTGGCTATTGCCCGGCCACATGGCTATACATCACTGGGTAGAATATGGGATTAGGTGTCCGGGTAGAGCTGCATTATATCCATCCCTACCCATACAATCCACACCTCATCCATTAAAGGCTTCATATAGTGGAGTAAGAAAATTACAGTTTTTTCTACCCCCCACCCCCTACAGTTGTAATACGGGCACGACCTGCTCATGCAATAATCCACCGTGATCACTTAAATTCGTGGACCTTTGTCTATATATTCTACATCAGTTATAGCTATAAAGGTCATTGACCTACACTACTTCATATTCTATGAGAGTCTAAGAGTTAATCCAATATATAGAACTCTACATCCATGACCTGAATACCAGAGTCCATTACAAGTTTTAATCCCGTCGGAAGTTGCAGCAGTTCCTAGTGGTTATTGCCCGGCCACATGGCTATACATCACTGTGTCGCATATGGCCGTTTTTCACGAAAATGCACCAAGGGGGTCAAATAGAATGTAGGAGTATGCTTAAAACCTTTTGTGTCCATGTACCTCAGGGGGTGGGCCATACATAAAAAATATTGGGGCAGGTTAAATATATACAGTAAATGTATGGTAGAAGGGCAAAGTTGTAAAGTCATATCGCGTGGCTTCACGCCTAACGCCCTTTTCCCCTCAAGAAGGAGACACTCTTGTCATGTATAAGGGCATATCTTTCATTAATATTATGTTTTAATATTGAAGAAAACACCCCAACCTTGGGTAGGAATCCGTTTATAGCTACTTGATAAGTCATTTTAATGTTTTTTTGGCCCCGGAAACATGATGGTATGTCTTGAAAACTCCTGAAATCTCTACATTAATCATTGTCAAAGAAAATAATTCTGAGATAACAAGCTATATTTTTTTGTCCATAATGTATTAGAAAGCATTTATGTCTACAGCCTGGTATACAGTTATATGGGCCACAGGTGATTATATTATGTTTTAAAGCTTTCTGAAAAGGGCGTTAGGCGTGAAGCAACGACGTGGCTTCACGCCTAACGCCCTCACCAATAGCTCTCTGTACAGTAGAAATGATACCCAACCACCCTGAATCGATGTGTGAGCAGACTACCATGTCCCACCCTTCTTCCCATACAATATCTAAGGTTAATTATAGTAAGAAATATGTTTTATTCATGTTTTAAGATACTTTATCGGCCAAAAAGTCAAGAATTTCTTACAAGAACCCAAGATATAGAAATGTTTTGAGCCTTATACATGCTTTAAACAATAGAATAAGGTAGTGGAGGTGTGCTTGAACATATATGTAGCAGTTAAGAACCGGTGAGATTGGATAGAATACAATACGGGGAGCATATCCTATGTTAATCCTCTCGGTCTGCGTCGTGGCTTCACGCCTAACGCCCTCACCAATGGCTCTCAGTGCTATACTAAATGATATCCAACCAACCTGAATCAAGGTGTGAGGAGACTACTATGTGCCACCCTTCTTCCCATAGGATAGCTAATGTTAGATGTTAAAATAATATCTTTTAATCATGTTTTAAGAACATTTTTCGGCCAAAAAGTCAACAATTCCTCGAGAAAACACAAAATATAGAAATATTTTGAGCCTTATGTATGTTTTAAGGACTAGAATAAGGGAGAGGGGTGTAAGGTTATATATAAGAAACAATAAAGAACCCAAAAGATGAATCCAACATGCTACAATGAACTTCGGCAGGTATATCCTATATTGAGGGCGTTAGGCGTGAAGCCCGAACATGTAGAAAGGCATAGCTTTTGCTACGCTTATGGCAAAATGATGCAATTAAACCAGAAACTAACCTATATGTATATAAGTTTATTTATGGCATAGTGAATATGGTTAGATATAATATCTTTGAATGATACCACAGCATTAGATTGTATGTAGGGCGTTAGGCGTGAAGCCCGTAAAAGTTCCCCAACCTGTTCAATATCCTCTCTAGGCTACTGCAAATAACCCTCACTCTTAATTTTTTTTTTACTATGTAGGTATATGTTAGGCCTTACCATGGTACATTCAGATACTTTGTCTCCTGTTTTAATGTCAGAGGTGGAGGGCATTCATTAGGGCGTTAGGCGTGAAGCCAATAAAGTTCCCTAATACATATATGCCTACAGGAGCTATATAATCCTGCCTATATGTCCATATTTGGTACTAAAAAATTCCTTACCTTATTTGGGAAGTGGAATAATAAAGAAATAAGCACATGGCTTTTTATTCTATTAATTATTTAGCTTGCAATATGGGTCATCATGATTTTCGGGTGGAAAAGGGCTGTTTTTCAGTACTTTTTGACCTCCAGCTATCTTATTTGGACTCATAGATAGGCAAAACCAGGGTACCCTGTAAAGCCCTCGTCAATCCTTACCAGAAAACATGAAAAGGATCGATGTATCTATCATATTTGAAAAAATATAAGCAGGAGAAAAAAATAAGTGAAAAAAAGCAGTTTCGTGAAAATCAGCCATATGGGATTAGGTGTCCGGGTAGAGCTGCATTCTATCCATCCCTACCCATACAGTCCACACCTCATCCATTAAAGGCTTCATATAGTGGAGTAAGGAAATGGCAGCATTTTCCTACCCCCTACAGTTGTAATCCAGTTTCAAAGCAAGGGCTCACAACTTGTGGAAGTTTCTTGTACAGGGGCAGTTGTCCTGCCTCCATGGCTATACATCACTGTGAAGAATATGGGATTAGGGGTCCTGGTAGATCTGCATTATACACACCCCGCACATCATCCATTATAGAGCTGCATATAGAAGAGGACAGAATTGGCAGCTTACGGTTAACTCCTACAGCTGGGGCTGTGGGCTGTATGAACATGTCCTGTGTCTGTGCCATCATTCATCACTGCTATAAGGTAACACTATAATACAAACTGCCTTCCTCTTATCACTAGGCAGGATCTTGTATACTGCTATAAGGTAACACTATAATCACTAAGAAACTTCTCGGTGGCTATAGGGTAATTGTGGCACTTGCAAGTAGAAAGTTGTGCTAGCCTGACTCTTATATGTGTATGTAAAGTAAAACTCTATCGGTTATCTCTGATAGATAGCCTCCTCTTGGCTCTTGAATGAAAAACCTACTGCATATTAGAGATTCTTTAGCAAATAAATATTACAACAACAACAAATTCATTGCAGATAATATTTGGTTCATGGCAGCGATTCTTGTGTCCCTCTCACAAAATAAGCTCATATGTAACTGGTTAGTATCACATTTAATTGAATGAAAATTTTGGAATCCAAATTGCTGGTGGTACAGTTTAAGACCTGCAATTTAACAGAAGCACAGGGCTGTTAAATGGCAGACCACGAGACGATAACGCAACCAACAGTGGCTCATTTCAACACCAGCATCCGAACCACCGCTAACACTACCACTAGCTGCAGCCCCACCTGGTGGACATCTCAGCAGTCAATGAACCAATCAGGATGCAGTGTGGGGTGAGTGTGAGACCCGGCACATAGGGTGGTAAGTTCCTGATACCAGGCCTCCAGTGGGTGAGGTATTGAGGGACGGGATGGGCCATGAATGGGGGTTGTAAAGGGCATAGGTTTTTTACTGGGTGTGGCTTCAGCTTCATTGACAGGCAGGTCAAGCACTGTACAAGTCTGTAGTGAGGGAGGGTCTTACTACTCAGAGATCACTGGCACAATGTGGGGCACAATGTGGGGGAAAAAAGTGTTGAAGTCCATGTGGCTCAAGTATGGAATGCTCTTCACCACACAGTCAGGGCATCAGAAAGTATCTCGTATTTTAAGAAATTAATGAAAATTAAATTAGAAAATACTATACCGGTAAACATTCGAATATAAGTAACGTCAAGACTGCAGTTTCTTGTTGTAAAGTCTCCGATTTATTTTCATTTTATTCCACTCAAAATATATATGATTTTGTTGTCAAAGTACTGCATATAAACCCCATGTATGTATACATCTATAACACTAAAAGCACATCTTGATTTAAAATTTAATAGGTATAAATAGGTAGTGATATAAAACGCACAAGTGTACTGTCCTGTTTGTCCTGGTCATCTTGCTGAAACAGGAATTTTTTGAGGAAATAATATTTAAGTGATTTGTACAACAAGGGTGACATTAAACATCTGCTATGCAGACTGTCATCCTTATCTTTTGTTGATCAAGTGCTATTAATAACGATCATATTCGAGGTACATCATGACACATGATAAACCAAGGTATATTTACGGTACATTACCATGGGAAAATTACACAATATTCAATCGAAACTAAAATTGTTAAACTACCGGTAATCAATGTCATTGTAGAAGTATCAAATTGTCAAACGGTTATACACCTATATACATTCCACATTTTGTCCTCGATGTAGTCATTAATACCAAATGTGCTTTAATAGATCAATAAAAGATCAATCAACCTCTCAAAATCAACCTCTCAATGAACAAACCTGCCACATGGATTAGTCCCCATTTAAAAGTGAAAGGGCTGCAAAGTGCATTAATGGTACACCCTTTATTGCAGTCCTGCTATTAACATGCCAGTGCTGGATTCTAGCATCATACAAATCCTACCAGATAGCTGAAGGGTCGGCATCTTGCATGAATGCAAACTCTGGTTGATAGACACTACATTCATTTATATTGAAAAAGATATAATGATATGCAATATGTGGTCATTAGTTCATAACAAGGCTGTCAAGGATATTGAAAATCAAGGGATACTTATGTGGTATGTTTAACTATACACATTAAATATGCCACATTTTCATATCTATGTCCACACACCCTGTCACAAGGAGTCATGTCAGAGACCCTTATGTATATTACATGACCTGTACACATCCAATGTGTGGTCACTGATGCAGCACGAGCTACCTCTAAATTATAAGTAAGGATTTAGATGCTGAGACTAAGTATACTTCCTGTTAACACATTCGTTTGATGTTTATGTTGGGTCCTCTGAAGTTCAACGGAAATGATGGAAATTCATAGGTCAAGCAGAATGCACTTCCTTAGATACTTATTTCAGAAGAAACTGTATCTAATCTTCACATGTTTCAATCCTTTCATTGCTTTGCATACCAAATGTATGCATACTGAGGTATAGCTTGTGATGACTAGGTGACATAGGCAGTGACAGTCTATAAGAACAGACAGTACATGGGAAGAGACAGTTCATGGGGAGATACAGTCCATGCAAAGAGACTATGCATAAGAACATACAGACAGGGGAGAGAGGGAGGGTGGCAGAAAATGATTTACAAAGTGAGTAATACAGACATCAGTTTGACCTAAACCCTAACATTGGATTAACCTTCAATGTTTTCATTGTTTATTACAATGCCTCTAACTTACAGCACTAGTAATTCTGTAAATTCCAGTGTAGTTGTAATTATAAGCCAGAGGCATAGGACACAAATCATTGGGGCCCACTTTAACACGTTCTAAGCATACAGCTTTTATGAAAAGCAAATCATTGCATCAGTCAGGCAGTGCATATAACAACCAATATCCAGTGTATCCCCCTCAGATTATAACCTCCAATAGGCACAGACAGGCACTCCTCATGCCACCTAATAAGGGATTAATACTCTGTTATCATTGCTCCACTACCCAGATGCACTCACACAATGGTTATTTAAGCCTGTGAACGTTGAGCATGAGAGTCTGATTTAAGACTTGCGTTACTGCCAGCTGAGAGCACAAGGGTCTCCCTAAAGAAGCTGAGGCGAGTGGGCGTACCTTAAAGCTTCTTTTGAAATTTGTTAAAATTAAACTTCTGTCAGATATAAGTCCAGCATCAGGTTTCTGGCTTTTTTAGGAATTATTCATGTCTCCTACAGGAGAAGGAGTTTATTGAGCCTTCCTTAATAAGCATGGAGGGATGTTTTGTGAAAGACATCACACATTAAAGATTGAAATGTATAAATCTGTGTTAATTCCTCACTATATGGTTGCTGCAAACAGGATTGCTAATGAGACAACTTCACACGAGTGGTAATTATATAAATTATTCAATAGAAAAAGTACAAGTCAACCTTTCTATTCATATTTCATAATTATATTGGAGAACTGCTAAATAACTATACTAGATTTGTCTTCAGAAATCCCTGATAGTAACTGGATTCACACCAGGAAACCATAATCATTGTGTTTATAATTTGTAAGCATAATAATGCTTACACTGCACCTGCATGTAACGTTTTAATGCCTACATTTTATATCAACACCCTGCTACCTATCAGCACAGACTTTTGTCTATTGGACTATTTGACTAAGATCTGTTTGACACCTCCTGTGCTGGTGACTACATCCCCCAACCGCACTCTCCTAAACTGGTTATATCTTAAAGGTCTGAGTAGATGAGTCATTAGTCCCTCCATGTGGGGCAGCTGATATCTCTTCATTCTGACAACTTTAACGCTAGACACAATGCCCCGTCCTCCCCTCCCACACAAATACACTGTTTACCATACCCTGAGAGTGTAACACACCGACCAGTCTGTATGGATGAGGCTTTCTGCTTGTCATGTAGAGCAGCTCATGTCCCATCACACTGACAGCTGATGAGCTGCTTGTGAACCTTAGTAATATGGTCACAACAGTCACCCTGTCGCAATGAATCTTTGTCCAGGTTGTGTATAGTTGATGTCCGGTAACACTGACAGCTTCTGGAACACTCTTTTAAATAATGTAGCCATATAGTCCTAGGCTTTCACCAACATTAGCAACCTAAATGTATTTGTGGACATACTTATGTGCATCCACACTTTTTCCAGGGGCCACTTCTACGGTTGCTATGTAACCAGAACACACTAGGCTGAATAACTGTCTGTTTGACGCACTGGTTTATAATTTTGTTGTGAAATACACAACTAGACAGATCTTCTTTATAAAATCACATTATAGAATACTGGAATCAATGATGAACACACAAAGTAAAGTGCAACAGGGTTGTTCCTTTATTTACTGGCAAAAGAAATAATCTTCAAAGGTTGCGTTTGAGTAAAAAATGTTGTATAATGCTTTACTAAAGATGCCAACATTTCTCATTTATTTGGTTTGTTTCTTTAAAGTTTGATTTGTTACTTAGGCTTTCATGAGATGTTTAAAATATCTATGCCCTTTTGTGCTAAAACATGTACAGTGCTTCAATGTTTACTATTAGCCAGTCTGAATGATGCATTGTTGAATTTATGTTGAAAATTTGTGTTGGGTTACAATATGGTATGCTACATCTCATTGAATAAAGAAGTGTCACAGAAGAAATATACATGATATTTGAACTCTTGTTTTTCACACAGTCAATGTAAGATTATACAAATTATGTTTTTCACACAGTCAATGTAAGATTATACAAATTATGTCTTTCACACAGTCAATGTAAGATTATACAAAGTATCTTCCAACCACAAAACTTTGTTCACACTGGCAATTTCTATGATAAATTAGAACTAACACACATGTATTTGCGTAATAAGCAACTTGGGTGCCAATTTAGTAAGGAAAAACATAGGACTTTTTTGTGTGTAAATAACAATAATAAATTGGATGGCTGTTATTATGATGGATAATTATTATAGGCAAGCATTACAGTGGCGGCCTGTAGGGGAACCCTTTGCCATATATCATCACACTCTATCATATTTTGGTGACACACACATTCGTGAGAAATACGTTTTGTTTTGGGTGGCCTAAGTGTTGCTATAAACATGATTCATATATCAACAGATTATCTCTTGCTGTACAACACACATTGGAATCAAAAGGAGGGTTGCAGCTTGCTGACTAAAATGATAAAGTTACTATTATTGCCCACTATAAACACATGATAATCAAAAGGCGGGGTCACAGCATACTCCAAAATCTAATTCTACGTACAGAAAATAAAGGTGAATTATGTTGAACTCTTTGCTACATAATACAAACCGCATACTTCTAATTTGAAGATAGTCACATCACAGATCTAGAAGAAATATATACACTGTTAAACAAAATATTATGTTCTGGTCACCCCCCCCCCTCAAACACCCCTTTTATGCTTTGATTTATATTTATTTATGATAAGTAATTGGCTGTAATGATTTGAGACCATGGCAAATTGAATGGACCCTATTTAGGTTCGACGCCCCCAACACGGGGGGATACATACCGAAATCCCTTGCTGCTCAGAGGTATGTACAGGCCAAACTTTCTCCCCTACCTTTTGCAAAATATGTGATCTTGTGATATGTTGCAATCACACAGTGCAATGTTGTACTTTTAGTATATTTTACTCAACTCAACCCCTTCAATTTTAAATCCCTGTGTGCAAAGCTTAGTGAAAGTTCTGTTAACACATTCAGCCAACTATGTTTTTGACATACTCCTTCCCTCCATACTGCGTTGCTGTAGTAACTTTCATCCCCCCTTCCTCTCATTTCCCCATTCCAACTTAATACATTCCCTAAGCCCCTGCCATCCCATCCCTTCCACCTCTGTGTCGGTAAAATATACATAATATCCTCCTCAAAAGTTTGTTGAGGGTTAACTGCGATGGGTGTAAGAAGCTTATTTCAATTCCTTGTCTTTTGTTTTACAGTTTCCATCATATTCTCAATAACCTAAAAGAAGTAATGAACTGGTGCCCAACTCAGACACCCCCCCCCCCCCCCCTGTTCTCACCTGTCTTCACCACTACACTAATATCACCTACACCTCAGTTCTAGGCTACCAGCCATCAGCACTGCTACTGATTTTAAGCATGTATGAACAATGAATCGTCATTACATCCTGGAGGAAGTTTCATTTTGTTTCAGAGTATCAAACCCCAAATGTCTAAGTAAGTAGAAGAATGGAACTGAAAACTACATCTCTTCCCTAATGAAAAAAGATAGATAACATCAGTAAAGAGTGATCTTACGGGAGAAGACCCAATGCTCAATAATAATCTTAAATCTAAAAATAGACTTTGTTTGGAAGTTAAAGATTGGTTAGGAGCTAATTCAGGTAGATTTACTTCCCTGTCAGTCATGTTTTAAATGCTTATATAATTGTGTCTCTCTGATCTGCCATTTTAATCTTTTCTAAGGTCAAAAATTGTATTTTGTTTAAAAAAAAAGAAGCTATCACATAATGTTACTTTAGACGTTCCAGCTTTTAGTGGAAGGTCCCCATGGAATAAAAGGAAAGTATAAATTGTCTGAGGGCAAGAACATTTAGTATTGAGAATGTCAACGACATACAACTTGACCCCAGTCAGTAATCTGCCTTATATCACACTTCTTGGATTATGATTTGCTCAACTGTAGTGATGCCTCATTTAATAAAATGTCTGTGATACAAGTCAGACTAATGACCAGTGTATGCAGATGTCACTGAATGCCTCCCTCCTATATCACATGGACCTCACACAGGGTGAATGACTGTATGTTGTGAACGGGCTGAACTACCTTAACATACACATGACAAGGCTGACTGCACACACAGGCAAACCTTGGTCCCTCAAGGTGTTTGCACTTTGACAGTGTCCCTGACAACTGGCAGGTTGTGCCGGGGGAGCTGAGGTCTGTAGAGGTAAACACATGGGTAATATCCGTGGTCAGATGTTCATACTCAGGTGAAAATACAACTTTAGTTTCAAAAGACCCAAAACGTGTCATGTTAGAGGAGAGGGTCATGATTTGCTTGGTGCTTGCCGGGGAGATGCAAGTGTTGTCATCATTGTCTTGTATTGCGGACGCATTCAGGTAGCCCAACCATGGTTCCAGTATTGTCCAAACTGTGCCTTCAAAATGAATATATAACAACTATGACTATGAAAAAGGAGGAACTGAAAAGAATTGGTGCATGTGTCAAGGACAAAAACTCTCAAAAAATCAATTGTTCTGGTATTAATCTAGGTCAGAGCATGGTTGCCATGG
This sequence comes from Harmothoe impar, assembly GCA_947462335.1. NCBI lineage: Eukaryota > Metazoa > Annelida > Polychaeta > Phyllodocida > Polynoidae > Harmothoe > Harmothoe impar. Next base: position 8,840,407 of record OX381709.1, on the reverse strand, counting down.
GTAGGCACTAGCCCTGGGAGCCAATGGCCCTTAATTCTAGGTCTTGGCCTGTAGTTTTCTCAGAAAATACCTTTTGTTCATATGGGCCCTGTTGGCCCATAGAAGCGATCCCATAACACTTTAGATAAACTCTATTCACTATGTTGTATGTCTTTGACAAGGAAAGTTGCTAACATCCATTCTATTTATGTTATAGTATATCCTTAACAGGAATATTTCTGATTTTCTCTTTGTGAAAAGCAAAATCTTAAGTCGGGGCCAACAAATTAAAGCCCAGGCTCGCAGTGGTGGCCAGATGGCATACTCCCCAATCATGAGAACGTGAAAATACTCACTTCCACATATACAGCCCTGTGCTGAACTTGTCACATCAATGTCTGCACAGGTCCAGGTCTTTGTTGTGTTCCCATCTTGGAAGGAGCAGTGGTCATGACATGAGACTGTTATTCCACCATCAATGTGGACAATATCTGCATCCCGGAACTGAAAAACTAAGGCACAAAAAAGATAAATTAGAAGAAAACTTGGTATAGGTGCAAACTTTGGAAAAATAAGAAATTCTGAGAAAGGTCTGTGAGGCTGTATCATAACAAATATTTATTACCATTCATGAGGAAAAAGAATCTAATAATATTTTGTCTTAATATCTTGTTCTCACTTGTGAATGAGCACATAAAATATGTATGTGTTAGTAATTTCCTCTATAGCCTGACTCCAAACCAATTAATAGCATTCTATATGATTACTATGTCAGTTGCTTAAACAACATGTGAATACAATGTAGATATAACTATTGTTTTATGTATCTAAACAGATAAACTCTATAACTGAACTCACCTTGCTTTTCACAGAGGCCATAGAATGAAGCAGCATTCGTGATGTCATGAAACCCATAGTATTGACCATAAGGATAAAACACAAAGTATCGTTCATTTATGTTAGAAGGTTCAGGATTCCCACTCGGCCATTTATACCATTTACTCCATGTGGTAATTGAGTTGTCCGTCCCCCGGATGTCCCAGGGATTCACCTCATCTGTCATTCCTATATTTACCTCACGGCTGCAATTTGAAAAACATCCCAAATATCAGACTACTGTGACAGTTTAAGTGTGCAAATACTAACATGCTTTTTAATCATCTCATAAGTTTTGGTCTGTAATGTTGTCTTTGGGAATGCAGGGGAAGACACTGGTGCTGGCCTAGGGGCCAATACCCAATGATATTGTGTGCAAGTCCAAACCCCTTTTCAAGATTACCTTTCTAAGATCTTTTTATTTTTTAAGTATTTTCCACACAAAACCATATCTTGTTAAATTCAACCAATCTTATATTGTATTCTGAAACAATAGTTTGTTAGATATTTGTATATATGCATGACTTAAAAATGGTGAATGATAATAAGATACATAATTTGCATCATTTTTCAAAAGTCATAAACTATATCAATAGGCTGTAAAAGAGCATCAGACATATACTAATACTCTGATATCATCCTTAAGGCATAAACAACATTGTATTGCTATCCCGTCTGTACTTAATCTACAGATAACAAATCAACACATTCTCACCTGCCAGCAACTTTCAACATTCGCTCAAAATGGCGGATATTCTTAATATTAGCCAGGTTTCCTCCAGCACTGGCACATTGTGTGCGATGGTCTGTCCATAATGCCTTACCAACTACCCAATAACAAGACTGCTGGTTTGGTGTCAAGTCTATAAAACAATGATTAGAATTAAGGAAAAGTTGGTAAAGCCTTCTAATTCTGATGATTTTAAGGAAGAGGCTAATTCAATATGATAAATTTTCTTCAATCTCACAGATCGTTACAGTCACTTCTAAAAGCCACTCCAAAACAAAAAATATTACCCTAGCCATGAGACATATTGTTATGGCAAAGAGGGTCTTGAAGACACTTAGAGAACTAAATTCACATTTTAGCAATTGACACATTATGGTTATCTGTAGAAGTTGCAAACATGGCTGACTGTTGAGGAATCATGCTGCCATTAATATTGAAGTGTTCTAATATTTGCTCACCAACATCAATCTCACAGAGTATTGGGTACTTTGTCTCACAGTTCTGCAGATACCATTCCACAGCCCCGCCAGTAGCTATACAGTCCTTGGAAGCATCAGTAGTCGGTTCGGTTAGAAAGCCAGGCCATCTACCATTACCATTGATGAGTTCACCATCTGCCCAGGTGTAGTCACCCTCTGAGGATATGTCATTGCCTCCAATCCAGTAGTTAACTGCTAATCCTTGGACCTCTCTGACAGGTTGATAAAGAAATCAGCAAAATGAAGTTTCAATATTGAATGTATTATTATAGATTATTGTCTCTCCGATCCTGTGTTCAAGTCCTGCAGATGACAACTGAATACAAGGCTCTCATTAGTTGACCTATGCAACTCCTTTTACACCTGTTGTATTATACAATAATGCCCTATATTACATATGAACAGAGATTCATATGCATATGAACAGAGCTTCAAAAAGTATTGGCTTTACACAAACTCAGAAATATGATATTTCCACTCTAGCCCCAGTACGGTAGTGCTAATTTTCAGGAGGAGGGGCAGTGAGATATTGCGTGACCCCTATAGAGGGGTTGGCACGCGGCTTAAAAATTGGAAAGCCTATGCACCCTTTTAAGCAAAGTAAAGTTCTCCTTGAAAAGAGGTGAATTTTTTTTTATTGTATTCCGAAAAAGAGACATATCCTACCTGAATCTATTAACCATAAGCTGTTCATCAAGAGTAGTTATCTTAGCTAGGTTACCATTTCCCAGTTTACAATAGGCATCTGCCTCATTCCATGTCATGAAGTTTCTTGCAGTAGATGGACTGAAATACATCTTATTTCGGGGACATACTACCTCATCTGATTGTAAGACAAAAGTGTATTGAGGCCCATCTAAATTTCAATATTATTAGTAACAGATGCATCCTCCATGTAATATAGCCAAAAAATGTGAAGTGCAAATAATAAAGTATGCATTTTTCAATTGCTTATAAGGCTCTATATACATTCCAAATATACAAGTGTTGTACCATATCTTTGTCTGTTTTAACTAGCAAATGGTGGTACATCATAAATAACAAAGACACAGAAAATGTAATACAGTGCTTTAGTCATAGCAGCAAAAGGTTCCATATTTATAACTCACCATATGTTTCGGCACCTCTCACAGGACGGATCAGGTCATTAGCCACATAACATGAGCGAAGGTCAGCTTTAGATATAGCCAATTGAGATTCTGTAAAGGGTTGTTAATGAGTAGATAATCATGTAATAACAGGGAATAAGCCTCCTGCAAATTTCTTTTTTTTCCTTTTTTTTTCTTTTGGCAGAAACCAACTCCTGTCTAGAGTTTAAGCTTGATAGCTACCCTCGCGTGGTATTATATACCATGGGAGGAGAACAGACATTAGACTAGGGTGAGTGTGGAGTTTTAATGTAAAAAGTGATACCCAGGGAATAAGTCTATATATATCATATTTGAAGGGAAAAATATTGTAGTAGGTAAACTATAATTATGATCACATATTTCTTAACAAATCATGATGTTCAAAAATATTTAGTCTACCAGGCTCCACTTCACAGACAAAGCTGTGTGGTGTTTCACAGGGTCCATCATAAAGCAAGTTTACACTTGGTCCATAAAGTGCACAGAGGTGTGCAGCATTGTTGGGGTCTGGGGGGCCCCACAAGCTGTTATCAGTTAGAGGAGTGCCATCCACCCATCGGTAGTTTGTGTTGGAACCATCGTCCTTCAGGCCTACCCACGGATAGGCCAGATACAGCACCCACTGGGTCCACCTGCAGTTGTAATAGTTCTTTTGGTAAGGTACCATTACAAACATGAAAATTGCTACATATTTTGGGCATTTGGCATGTATACAGCAATAGATAAAATTGTGACAGGTGACAAGGATGGAACTCACAACCCCAGTGTATAATTCCTGCACTGCTCCGTTGCACTACAGAAGTAGTGCTACAACTACCTCTGGAGTACCTTTCAATTTAGTGATTGGTATCAGAAATCATTTTCAACAGCCCAAAACCACTGAACTATCTAGTGCACTATATGTCAAAATGAACACTTTTATATTACTTCCCCCCCCCGACTCAAAAGGTCCATGTTTCTGAGTATGATATATATATATATATCCACACATTAATTGTTTCAGATGCTTGCCTCTCCTTTCCAATGTTTTCCATCTCAACAAAGTCATCCAGCTTGGCCAGATAGCCCCCTATGTTGTCACAGTCCTGTTTAGCGACATCCCAGGTAGCCTTGTAACGGGAGTAGTAGTAAGACGACTCAGTCAGTGAACAGCCTGGATCTGGGACTAGTCAGACAAGGGAGAAATATTACATTACATAAAGCCACACAAGATGATTAATACTTCATTTAGAATGTATATTGTAGAACAGGTATCACACAAAACCAAACATGTAGCTTCTAATTGATGGTTGTTTTTTTATTAGGGGTTTGGTTGACATTGAGCAGTTGGAGGGAATTGAGTTGGTGTGGCTACGTTTCAACCTTTTGAAAGGCCATTAGGAATGTCTGTATCCAGTAGAACCCCCCCCCCCCCCCCCCACCACCAAATCAAATGTGCTCATTGATGCATGTTAGAACTCCCCTATAGATAAAACAAACAGAATCAATGTAATCAGGAGGGAACCTTAGAGATAAAAATAATCTCCTGTGACAACCAAAATATCCTCGAGTGTTACAACTAGTTCCGTCAGGATATGAGCAGTCATGCAGAAAGGATGCTTCAGTTACAGCTGAGCAGCTCACCTTTATATCAAATACCATCCTGTAGTGGATTAAATGCTTATTAATTTCAATAGTACCATTTACCCTGCATTATTTAAAAACCTGTTCGAATACAAATATGATTCAAATTGTTGTTTCAATACCCTCATTTAAGCTTATTCAAGACTTGTGCTTATATGAGACCCCTATGCGTATTTGAACCATTACGTTATTATTCCTTGTTCAGAATTGCAACAAATGTAGCTCTGCTATGGTCATAGGGGCAGTTGTAGGCATCTTGGTAATAATATCAAGACAGAAGATATCACACGGTCATAGCAACAGACATGGGATCATTTTAAATATGGTTCTTTTCATCTTAAGAGGTTAAAGGGGATATAAATAACTCTGTGAAGGGAAACTGTTTCATCTCTGATTACTTACCATGCACTTCAGCATCATTCACAGGACGGAAAATATCATTGGTGATATAACATGAGAGGAAGTCTGCTCTTGATATGGCCAATTCAGATCCTGAAACAGTATATGCCAAACTTTCATTCGTATGTATATATATATACACACATATATATGTTATATATATATATATATATATATATATATATATATATATATATATATATATATATATATATATATATATAAATGTAAACATATATAGTTTTACTCAGAAATGCTTCTAGAAAGTTTTAAAGCTGCTTATACCATGATGTGATTACAGACTAAAACCCTGATTATTCACACGTGCCCTAGTGTAGCCAGCTGTATGCGCTCAGAAATATGCTTCACTTTAGAATGGGGGAGAATGGACACTGGCACCAAATACACAGGTAGATCTTAAGGCCAAATCAGAAAACAGGGCCGAACCTAGCAATTTTTATCCAATTTAAAAAACACTTGCATTTTAAGTAATTTTGGGGCTATTTAAGGGTCAATACGATTACTGGAGAGTTAGCACTGGAGTTTGTGAGTCAATATTTTGGTGCTTTTGAGACCAAAGATCAGAAAAAAAATACAACAAACCCTACCTAGAGTTTTAGACCGTGTAACCTCAAACACACCTTTTTTTTTTTTTGGGCTAACCAGATCCACTTGCAGTTTAAGTTTCATTCCATGATTACTTTGTTTTCTTTACTTATTTGGTATCAAGTGCAGTTAAAATACAACTTATTTACCTTGTTCCACTTCACAGATGAAGCTGAGTGGTATAGCACAGCCTAAGTCATCAACAAGGTTTACAACTGGCAAGTAGCCGCACCTATCAGCAACACTGTTTGGACGTCCAACATTCCACATACTGGGGTCAGTTATAGCAGTGCCGTCCAGCCAATGGTAATTTGTGTTTGAACCATCAATGTCAAACAGGCCTATCCAGAGTCTGAGGTCAATTTGCAGCTCCCACTGGGACCTGTGTAAATAATGGTTATAATACTTTTTAACGTCGACAAAGTGGTTAAAAGAGGTAGTAAGGGTAACTGTACTTCTGCAACTCAATAGCTGGGCCTAAAGGATATATATGTCCTGGACATATTTATTGAATATATTAAATCAGAATTGATTAACACATTGCGAACTCCATTTTAAGATGCTCACCTTCCCTTCAACACATTTTGCATCTCAACAACATCATCTAGCTTGATAAGATATCCACCAATTTTCTCACAGTAGAGTTTAGCATGGTCCCATGTGGCCAGAATGCGGGAGTAGTAGTAAAACGACCCACTCAGTGTACAACCAGGATCTGGGACTGGTTAGGAAAGGGAACATGTTACATTAGATAATGGCAAACAAGAATATAATAGTTTATACCATGGTTATCCACTTTGGACACTCCAAAAGTGCATAACCAGCATGCATTAGAACTGGATAACCGCACTGCTATGACGTCACACATAAAAAACAAGATGGCGGACTTTGTTTACATCATGAACTACCGAGTTAATATAATGAACAGTTGAGTTTACATCATGAAACTAGTCCCTTTGGAAGGTTATAGAAAAGAATTTGTAAGAAAATGTTAAAACTGTGGTATAAACAGATTAATACATGGCTAAGGTACTCGACTGTGCTTTGTGCCTTAGTCTTGGATAACCAAACCCTTGTGTTTGCTTATTCATGTATTATTCCATTAATAATGTGTGTAACACCATAACATCTGTGGTAACAACTGTATACCTAACAGGCCCAGTGGGGAAACTGTGAGCGGTGTCACCTGTGCAATTATATTAAGATGGAAGATATCACACAGTTATGGGAGGAGACATAGTTTCATAATGTGTGCAGTTTTCTGTCATCTAAAGAGTTGAATGGAGGAATGAATTATGAGGAGGAACTAATCTCTGAGGGAAACTGTTTCATCTCTGATTACTTACCATGCACTTCAGCATCATTCACAGGACGGAAAATATCATTGGTGATATAACATGAGAGGAAGTCTGCTCTTGATATGGCCAATTCAGATCCTGAAACAGTATATGCCAAACTTTCATTTGTATGTATATATATAAACACACATATATATGTTATATATATACATATATATATATATATATATATATATATATATATATATATATATATGAATGTAAACATATATAGTTTTACTCAGAAATGCTTCTAGAAAGTTTTAAAGCTGCTTATACCATGATGTGATTACAGACTAAAACCCTGATTATTCACACGTGCCCTAGTGTAGCCAGCTGTATGCGCTCAGAAATATGCTTCACTTTAGAATGGGGGAGAATGGACACTGGCACCAGTTAAACAGGTAGATCTTAAGGCCAAATCAAAAAACAGGGCCGAACCTAGCAATTTTTATCCAATTTAAAAAACACTTGCATTTTAAGTAATTTTGGGGCTATTTAAGGGTCAATACAATTGCTGGAGAGTTAGCACTGGAGTTTCTGAGTCAATATTTGGGTGCTTTTGAGACCAAAGATCAGAAAAAAAATACAACAAACCCTACCTAGAGTTTTAGACCGTGTAACCTCAAACACACCTTTTCTTTTTTTTGGGCTAACCAGATCCACTTGCAGTTTAAGTTTCATTCCATGATTACTTTGTTTTCTTTACTTATTTGGTATCAAGTGCAGTTAAAATACAACTTATTTACCTTGTTCCACTTCACAGATGAAGCTGAGTGGTATAGCACAGCCTAAGTCATCAACAAGGTTTACAACTGGCAAGTAGCCGCACCTATCAGCAACACTGTTTGGACGTCCAACATTCCACATACTGGGGTCAGTTATAGCAGTGCCGTCCAGCCAATGGTAATTTGTGTTTGAACCATCAATGTCAAACAGGCCTATCCAGAGTCTGAGGTCATCTTGCAGCTCCCACTGGGACCTGTGTAAATAATGGTTATAATACTTTTTAACGTCGACAAAGTGGTTAAAAGAGGTAGTAAGGGTAACTGTACTTCTGCAACTCAATAGCTGGGCCTAAAGGATATATATATGTCCTGGACATATTTATTGAATATATTAAATCAGAATTGATTAACACATTGTGAACTCCATTTTAAGATGCTCACCTTCCCTTCAACACATTTTGCATCTCAACAACATCATCTAGCTTGATAAGATATCCACCAATTTTCTCACAGTAGAGTTTAGCATGGTCCCATGTGGCCAGAATGCGGGAGTAGTAGTAAAACGACCCACTCAGTGTACAACCAGGATCTGGGACTGGTTAGGAAAGGGAACATGTTACATTAGATAATGGCAAACAAGAATATAATAGTTTATACCATGGTTATCCATTTTGGACACTCCAAAAGTGCATAACCAGCATGCATTAGAACTGGATAACCGCAATGCTATGACGTCACACATAAAAAACAAGATGGCCGACTTTGTTTACATCATGAACTACCGAGTTAATATAATGAACAGTTGAGATTACATCATGAAACTAGTCCCTTTGGAAGGTTATAGAAAAGAATTTGTAAGAAAATGTTAAAACTGTGGTATAAACAGATTAATACATGGCTAAGGTACTCGACTGTGCTTTGTGCCTTAGTCTTGGATAACCAAACCCTTGTGTTTGCTTATTCATGTATTATTCCATTAATAATGTGTGTAACACCATAACAACTGTGGTAACAACTGTATACCTAACAGGCCCAGTGGGAAAACTGTGAGCGGTGTCACCTGTGCAATTATATTAAGATGGAAGATATCACACAGTTATGGGAGGAGACATAGTTTCATAATATGTGCAGTTTTCTGTCATCTAAAGAGTTGAATGGAGGAATGTATTATGAGGAGGAACTAATCTCTGAGGGAAACTGTTTCATCTCTAATCACTTACCATGTATTTCAGCATCATTCACAGGATGGAAAATGTCATTGGTGATATGACATGACAGGAAGTCTGCTCTGGATATGGCCAATTCAGATCCTGAAAAAAGTTTTGTTTACAGTATATGCCAAACTTTGTTTAGAATATATATATATATATATATATATATATATATATATATATATATATATATATATATATATATATATATATATATGTGTATATATATGCATACATATAATATACATGATTTTACTCAGCAAGATTGAAACCGTGAGTATTCTCACCTGCCCTAGTGTGACCTACCTCTATGTGGCCAGCTGCATGCGCTCAGAAATATGCTTCACTGTAGAATGGGGGAAAATGGGTACTAGTGCCAACCAAACAGGGAAATCTTCACTAAGTTAAAGCTAAGTTTAAAAAAAGGTGTGTTTCAACTCATGCAACCCTACCTAGCAAAGCTGGGCTGACCCTAGAACTTTTTATCTAATTCTTACATAACATTTATATTATAAGTAATTTTGTGACAATATCAGGGTAAATTCTAAGACAACAAGTTCACACAATTGTCTGTAAGTCAGCACTGGAGTTTTCGGGTGCTTTTCGGACCATAGAACAAAAGATTAAAAAAAATCAAAATCAAATGTCCTACCAACTGTACCTGAGAAACCTTTTTTTTTATTTGCCTAACAAGCTCCTCTTGCAGATTGAGTATCATTCCATGATAACATCTTTATCTAATTTGGTATTAAGTGCTGTTGCAGAACAATTCATTTACCTCGTTCCACTTCACAAATGAAGCTGAGTGGAATAGAGCAGCCTCCATCATCAATCAGGTTTATGTTCTCAAGGAAGAAGCCACACTCTTCATCGGTCCTACCGGGCTGACCAGGGTTCCACATAGTGGTGTCTGTTATTGGGGTATCGTCCAGCCAGTGGTAGATGGTGTTTGTGCCGTCAACGTCTCTCAGACCTATCCACAGCCTGGGGTCTGGCAGCACCCACTGCGACCTGTGTAAAATGTAATGGTTATAATAAGTGTCTATAAGTTTATTTCTGTGATTTCACGGAAAGAAATATGATTGTATTGTTCTTCACATTTCTTGAAATGACAGAATTTATAAACTTGTAATAAATTGAAATGGAATTAACTGTTATAGTGAAGAAAGTGGCAAGATGAAGCAGTGAGTGTAACTGTACTTTTTTAAAAATAATTCCTGGGTTGGGCCAAGACATGTCATAGACAGTTCATTGAAAAGACTGAGTCAGGAAAGGTCAACAAATCCTCAACTCTATCTTAAGATGCTCACCTTCCCCTCAACACATTTTGCATCTCAACAACATCATCAAACTTGATGAGATATCCGCCAATTTTCTCACAGTAGAGTTTAGCATGGTCCCATGTGGCCAGAATGCGGGAGTAGTAGTAAGACGACCCACTCAGTGTACAACCAGGATCTGGGACTGGTTAGAAAAGGGAACATGTTATATTAGATAACGGCAAACAAGAATATAATAGTTTATACCATGCTGGTTATCCACTTTTGGAGTGTCCAAAGTGGATAACCAGCATGCATTAGAAAAACGGCAAAACGGCTTACTTTGTCTACACTGTGAACGACCAAGTTTACATGTTGAGCAGTTGAGTTTACATCATAAAACTAGTCCCTTGTGAAAATAATTTGTAAGAAAATGGTAAAATCATGGTATAAATAGAGGAATATATGGCAAAGCCAGCACTTATACCTCCTGCCTTAGCTTAGGATAACCAGACCTCGTGCTGACTTAGCCATGTATTATTCCCTTATTACTGTTCTGTCGCATTTAAGTGCCAGGTATTGAATAAGTGCCAGTCTTGTATAAGCACTGGGGATTACTCTCAAAAACTAAAACGGCATCTTGAATAAGTGCTTGTCTTGTATAAGCGCCCATCCAAAGTTATAAACACTTGGGTGCTTAAACACAACGGTACAGTATTCAGAGTTTTGATAGATATCTGAAAACCACTCCCTGCAGTCCATAGGTTGTGAGAAAAATAAGGAAATTGTTGAAATAAATGAGTTTCTGACCATTGTTTATTATAAATACCGAGATAAACTAATTCAAATATGTTTGAAGTGCAAATCAACATCATTTTGGATCCCCTCACTTCTTTGAGACTTCAATTCTATAAGTTGAGGTTTCTGTGTATAGGGGATTTTAAGGTTTCATATATGCTGTACCACTAGTGAGGGAAGATAGCAAAACTCAATAGCCAAAAAAGATACACTGTCAGAATGCTCCTTGGAAGTGAGATCAACCTCCTGCTTCCACCAACATCTGTCTAGGTTATAGACCCTATCACCATGGAAACCATGCTTCAGTCCTGACTGTATTTCTGACAGAAGATGTGGGCAGTGTCATCTCAGCAAATTTGTTAAAATAGTAGATATCACATGGTCATAGCAGCAGACATAGTTTCATTTAATGTATAATTCTTGTCATCTAAAGACTTTAAAGGAGAAGTAGATTAATAGGAGGATCTAATCTGTGAAGGGAAACTTTTTCAACTGATTACTTACCATGCACTTCAGTCTCATTCACAGGACGGAAAATGTCATTGGTGATGTAACATGACCGGAATTCTGCTCTTGATATCGCTATTTCTGATCCTGAAAAAAACACAGGTATAGCCTTTTAAAGTGGAATTATAGCATGCAGCCCAAAAGTCTTATTGAGCATAAAATTGACAATTAGATGGGGTATAGTATTTGTGACCCGTTTTAACAAAATGGGTCGGAAGTCACACTTTAAAGAGCTTAGATATGGCCTCTTTAAGTAGTATAGGGTGGAAAAAATATCTATTTTTCTAGCATGTGAATAGTTATCTAATGGAATAATGAGGTACAAACCAGTTTTCAACTCCCTTTATTCCCAAAATGATGGTCATAGGATTTATAATTGTATTGTATGATATAGTTAATATCTCATTAAAATGTTAATTATCTCATTTTAATTAATTTCCTTTTAATTCAACAAAAACGTATTGAAAGCACCACCAAAGGGGCAAAAATTGCCTAATATACTACATGTCACATACCAAATGAAAGCTCTTAATGAGCTGTACACGAATATGGCAATATCACAACACTTTTAACATGCGACTACCGACCAATTTAGTTAAAACGGGTCACATTTAATAAAATACATTCACAGTCTTTTGGAATATGGTCGAGTATTGGACTGTTCCAAGTTGTGAGTACTAATGCAGTCCATCTCACTGTTGTGAGCCAAAATATAATTGCTAACCAGCCAGGTACAATACAGTTTGCGTCATTTCAAATGGTTGAACTTATGATATAACCCTTTAATGGTAAGCAATGGTGACACTTCACGGATAAAGATATATATATATATATATATATACATATATATATATATATATATATATATATATATATATATATATATATATATATATATACATATATATATATGTATATATGCATTTACCATTGACAAATTCAAAGTACAGGGTATAATACTTATAGAGGGTGATGCTAACAATTATTGCATGTGTATAATGTTAAATTTGGTATTTGGTATAAAGTGCTATTAAATGGTAATGAAATGAAAAAATATATTAAAATCTACCTATATTCACATGGAAAAAAATGGAATAAAACTTTCTAGCAGTCACTTGACCCTTGAGCCGTGCAGTATGGCAGGAGCCTACAATACGCCTGAGGTTTATTACATGCTCCTCTCGGGAACTCTTTCAGCACTTATCAACCCATGCATGTTGTCTGTAGGAGGGCTTAATAAGCACTTAAAAGATGCCTCTTGAGCTGGGTTGTGCACACTAGGAGGTTTATCATTGTTATATAAGGTGGCCGTCAAGGGTCACCAAAAAGAATATATCACTTTTTATATGAAATAATTTTTCTCAAAAAGTGATTTTTTTTTGGGTCGACCATGAAAAATATTGCCGTCAACTGTCAACATTGGCCAAGGAGGGTTGCCAAAAATTTACTTTTTTTCCCTCGGCCAATATTGACAGTTAACAGCAAGAATTGTTGTGGTCGACAGCAAAAAAAGAACAACACCCCTCTTTGAGAAATTACCATGAAAAAAACATCATTTACCGTTGTCCACTTCACATATGAAGCTGTATGGTCTGTCACAAAATTGATCATAAAGTGCGTTCATGGTGTGAAAGAGCATGGCACAGAGAGCCGCATGTGAATTGGGGTCTGGGGGCTCCCACATGTTGTTGTCAGTTAGAGGAGTGCCATCCAGCCATCGGTAGTTTGTGTTAGAACCATCATCCTTCAGGCCTACCCACAGTTCGCTGTTGGTCAACGCCCACTTGGCCCTGCACAAATTGCCATTCATACTTATATTCACTTGATTATAGTAGGGCCTTTGAAAGATAATATTGGGTAAAAGTGGTGTTCATTTTGACCCCCGCTTCAATCTAGATTGGGAGACTAGGTGACCCCTACATATGGAACAGATTCTAAAATTTTCCTTTAAAATTGTTGTTTATTAGTTTCATATATAACCAAAATAGTTGTGTAATAGCTCAAATATAAGTCTACATGGATGTGGGCTAACAAATAGCCTCACAGGCCTTCAGAGGTAAAGTAGAGCAGTGAGACTGACCATACTGAATTGATAATAGGCTGGTACTAATACTGATTATCAATTCCATACTATAGTTGTACAGGGTGTAATGCAGATCATGTGCTAAAGAGGTGCACTTTAGGGCCTTTGAAAGATAATATTGGGTAAAAGTGGTGTTCATTTTGACCCCCGCTTCAATCTAGATTGGGTGCACTTTAAATCTTCCTTTTATCTAAGGAAGTGATATTTTTTGAACAACAGAGAGAAGGCTTACCTTTCACTTGCTATGAATGCTAACTCAGCGACATCATCCAGTTTGATGAGATATCCGCCTATCTTTTCACAGTACAGCACAGCCTGGTCCCAGGTGGCCTCAACACGGGAGTAGTAGTAAGCACTGTACACCCGGCCTAGATGTAGTATAAGGGACATAATTTACATTCTGCATAGGTTATAAGCTATAACAGAAGAAGAAAGACCAAATGTCCTAAACGTAGCAGGAAGGACTCAAAATTGTCAATATGATATTACTGAAGATTGATGAAGTATGTCTGAATGTCAAGATATCACTGGATTGTTAAATTAAATAACTAGGTCCTTGAATCAGTTCTTTCCATCTTTAATGGCAGTACACTAGTCTTGTATAGGGTTACGGGGCTGGGGGGGGGGGGTTCTCATCTCTTTTATTTGTGGTATCTTTTCTACTCATGTGGTCCTGAACATACCTTTATGGCTTTAGGTCAACAAAATAAAATAAAATACGCATTCCTACCATGTTTATATGCGCCGAAATCTGTGCAGGTAATGTTGCAAACCTTCCTAGCAAAGACGGGTACCTGCCAACTGTGTTCTTACCAAACACACAGGCACCAGTGGCCACAGTTGACCAATCAGGGTGCTGCTATCGAGGTCACATGACTTGTTAAAGTGGGTAGTTTTAGCTGTGCTAGCCCCCCTTTAAGCTAAATCTACCAAAGGTGGTCACACATGATATTTATAAATTATTAAGAGAATATTGATCACAAAACAGGAAGCAAGCCGGGGCTCATTAAATAATTCAAGGTCTCAGTCCATGATTCACAATGTTGGTGAGTTGTCATCACCATACACTTTATTGATGTAAGGTTCCAGTTCCTGGAACGTTACCATGCATTGTTACCAAGAAAACTGATCAATAACTTGGTGTTTTTTTGACAGCCGACATTTGGGACTTTTATCCGCCACAAAACTATACAACCTTTTTTTGCCCTCAACAAACTTACAGTGTTTGAAATAATTTTACAGTTTAAAATTTAAAATTTAAATTGTAGATTTCATACTATAAACTCACCTTTATAAACACTCAAGAAGAAAATGAACAAGAGTTGCAGGGTTTTGTGTCTTTTCATGGTGTGGTTCTGTCCTTGCCTGGTACAGAAGTAAAAAAGAAAGCTGTGAAAAAAGGACACTTTAGTTCTGAAATAGCTCTTACCACCAGGCACTTACAACAGATCATGGTGCCAATCTGTTCACATACTTTTAGTAAATGATTTCCCTCTAGATTCCCCTAAGATATCACATACATATATAGTGTAGCAATGAGCAGTGAGTTTTCCAAACTGTAACTGCTACAATTATGTCACATTTGATATGAGAACCTTTTACTCAATCTTTACAATAAAGAAGTGGATGTCCATGATAAAGGAGCCTTTACCTGTGGGATTTAGTTAGGGCTGCTTCCTACCAGGACGCCCGTAGAGGTGTGTGTCTGCAGCGTCTCTGTAGTTACTGTTGTGATGTGCCAAGGTGGTTACTGTTATGGCACTGTTACAGATACCGTATTAAATGTGCAGGTGTTGTATGGGAAAGCTTTACTTATTTACAGGCCGGACGGTTGGCAGGTTGGTGCCAGTCATGGATTGTCGACACAATAATTACTATGACGTATAGTAGGACTATATGGCATCTTTGGATATCATCAATGAAAGAAATAGTGCCTTAAGAAATAATTTCCTTGTGCCCTAAGACTGCCTCACAATATTTGTCACTCAGAGTCTGCGTTTCATTTTCTTATTTCATACTAACACAGTGAGAGGTATATGCAGGAAGGAGGTATAGTGTAGACATTGCTTTGGCATACTAGCTTTAATCTCCATGCCTCATTGATTCCAGAAATGGAATTATCAACCTTTCTCTTCCTATCCTAATCCCAACCACAATTTACCTACCTGATGTCTTCACCTCATTAATCTACCTTCAACGCCCTCTCTGTCGCAGAGTTCCATCAATACCGGTCACTACCTAGCGATGTCACATACGTCACTTGGGTATAAGGCACATGACGTGACTCATAAATTTACAATGAATCATCGTTATTCAAATCAGGTTTTGGAAGGTATAGGAGTGTTGAGGTTGTGCTATCAAATTAATGTGAATTAGCTCTGAGTTGAGAACCAGCACTAAAACTGGGCAGTACAATGCTTTATTTTGCCCTCTGATCTCACTTGTCTAAGAAAATGGTTGGTATCTATCTCCTCCCCTTGTGCTCTAATTCCAACCATGATCTATTGGGAAAGGACATCACGTCACTCCTCCATCACTACAATATAGAGCTGGGTGTGCCTGCCGTCTCCCAGGGAGACCTGCAGCCCCAGGGCCCCTACCTGACCTGCCGTTACCACCTCATTAGTCTCCTTACAGCACCCTCTCTGTCACCAAGCTCCTTCTATACCTGCCACTTCCGGGCGTCGTCACGTACGTCACCTGGTGTTGGGTACCTGATGTAACACCACACAGCAGCCAATGCCTCTGTCTATAGATCAATGCAGCATGTAAGGGTGACTTTGAAAAATTCTGAAGCACGACTGACAAATACACAACCTCAGAATTCTGCATTCTAACATATACTACATATACTGAAAGATAATTGTCCTGTGAATCTCCTAATATAACATGTTTGCACACAAAGCCATTATAGACAATGTTATACAGATTTTTCTAAAACCAAATGTGCCTTTGTCAGGAAAAAGTCACCCTTTCTTGCTACATTTGTCTATAGAGGCCATGTAGAGGTAAATGCTGCCACCTGGTGGGTTGTATGGTATTCAGATAATTATGCAGTTATGGATGTTCATACTGCTAGGTGGCTGATATTCTGAAACAGCTAAAATTATGAATTCTGTTCTGAAGATTTTACCTAGTTTTTTTCAATGAGGGGATTGCATCTTGTAGTGGCCTACAAGTACAAATGCCCCGCATGTGAATTGCACAAAGCATTTGATTTAGAAATGCATCAAATATGGATCACTTTTAGCATCAATCCCAAATAGATTTCAACTCTTCATATTTAACCAGAAATTCTACCATAACTGTCCTTTGCCATTCCCCAAAACTGCTAATACCACAATATGCAATGTAATGCCTAGTAGTTGATGTATATGAAGTAGGGTGGAGGCTAACTATGTGGTAGGGCAGAGGGTAGGTAATGTAGGTGAGATATGGTGTCCAGTTCACCCCTACCTCCTCCCCACTGCCAATCTGTCACAGCCTTGGCTACAAATGGACACCATTCCAGCAGCTAGCAGAGGACATAATCGACTCCTTTACAACTCACTGACCACAGGAGTAACCTATTAATGTCCAGTCGGTCGATCTCATGTTGAACTGGCCCGGGTTTACAGCTGCACCAACCATGTCTACCAACAATAACGAGGTGACTGACTGCAAGGTTAGCTCCTGGTGAGGAGACTGTGGAGGTACTGGGCACTGTATATCCTCCTCCACCAAAGGCCATGTGTTCTAACCTTATTATCAGACTTTTATTTAATTTAAATAGCTATCCCCTTTTTACCCTATTGAAACATTTCCATCATCAGTTCTCCTGACCAATATTGTCTACACTCAATATTAGATGTGTAATG
The DNA here is from genome assembly GCA_947462335.1 of Harmothoe impar. Taxonomy (NCBI): domain Eukaryota; kingdom Metazoa; phylum Annelida; class Polychaeta; order Phyllodocida; family Polynoidae; genus Harmothoe; species Harmothoe impar. Next base: position 8,822,805 of record OX381709.1, on the reverse strand, counting down.
TTCCCGATCTGTATCCTAGTTCAAATGCTTCTACACATACATCTAATATTATTGGAATGTTCCCCCCATTTCTCAGAAAGCTCAAACCCTCCTCACTTCCCTCATCCTCATTGATCTCTGCTTGCTCCAACCCAGCACCCTCCTAACAGCCGTCAGCCTCCTGCCCCGGGTGTCATGTCAGGCACCACTCACAGGTTCAGCCCCCTGGGGATGGAACCAAAGTGGTGAGGGGTGACAAGGGGGTAATCCCTACCCCAGACCTGTGTGTTAATTCTAAAGATCTAGTCTACATCTGACAGTGCCAGTCTTAGGGCCATCTACATTTTCCAATTTTCTCCCTTCCCCACCTCCATCTCTGTCTATCTCTCAGACGTTAAATCTAAGAAAATCTTCCACTGATAACTGGGTTTATTTGATACCCTATGAGATTGTACTGCTCTGCCACAGAGAACTATTGATTCTTACAATATAGGTTAATCACCAAAACATGCTAATCTTGACTCATATTCCTGAAAGTGGTATGCCACACAGATGTCACATCTATTGTTAGGGCCTTAACTTTAAGCCATCATTATATTGCACCTACAATATTTTGTGTCTAACCTGTCAATATCTACCTAATATTAATGTTCAGAAGTGAAATATATTGCACACATTATACATTGGGAATAAGGCAAAGCTTACAGATTGAGAAAATAGAGAAGGACATGTTTTGGTGCGAGGCATATTTACAATTTTTTTGCCTAATTATCACCAGAGTTCAGTTTCGGTCATCCCAGCTGAGATACCAACAACAAATCTAGGTCCTTGTTTGGAGCCCCATCATTGAACTGCCCACACCAGCAGGATGATGCATTAATTGGGGCCTGGTTAAGCACCGCCAACACACCTGAAGACCCCTCATAATGGGTCAAATCGTTAGGGCAGCATATTACCTTTCAATGACTTATGGAGCAGATTGCATTCTTACACCTGTTTGCCGGCTAATACCAAGCACTTCAGATCTGAATAGGTATGCACTTGACTGCCTCTACCCTACCTCCAGCCAATCTGGGATAATCTGTGCAGGAGAGGGTTTCCCATCATTGCTGCCCCGATCACCCGGGTTACCCACACAATGACATGATTAGTGCTGCCATCTGTACTCAGAGGCTGTGTAGGACCCGCTATGCACTTAGCTGAACCTTGTGGGACTCTCAGATCAATGTTGTATCTCAGTCTTGTGTATTTCTGTTAAATGTGAACAGTTTTGGCTTATCATCATAGATGATAAATTCAATATGTAAATATATAAACAGATCACATGCTTGCAAAAACTCAATAGTAACATGGAATTTTTTAATTGAGCATGGCCCAGCTTCGGTAGTGAATGGCTTATTTAGTTCAAGATGTATGACCTTTTATGATTTGTGTTGCATTTATTTTAGTTCTGAAATATGCTCATCAATGAGTCCAGACTAGTAACATGTAATGTTCCTATATCACAAAGCAAATTCTTGCCTCTTACTTCATGCTCTTTCAATTTTTAAGTGGATTCTTCATAGCCCCCTATCCTACAAGCAACAGTCTCAAAAAGTTATCATTTAGCAAAATGGGACCATGAGCATTATAGGAGAACTGTTGAGCAGGAAGACCAAAGTAGGCTGCAAGCAGGTTTAAATCTAAGAACAGTTACAGTTAAAACACATGGATGAAGGCAATATTTCACTATTTCTGATATATATACATTCCACAGAGAGGGACCAACTAAAACATAATGCATTACCTAAATATGTATTTCACAATAATTAACAAGCCCTGATAACCATGGATTAGGTGATTTTGCACAATAAAAGCTATAACCTAAACTGATATGAGAATATACTGTACAAGGACCCCTAAGGCTGACTTCCTGTTGGGTGGCTGTCTTCAAAAATAGTTTGGCTGTTTAGGATCGATTCCTTTGGTTATCTAGTAGGTGAGTATGAGCAGGCTTGAAGTATTCATGTGGGATGGTTAAAAGAAGGTTTACAAAAGTATGAATCTTGGCTACATGTAGGAAAAGTGAGCATATTGCACTTGCTCGAGATGCGCGCGGAACTCTTATTATCGCTCACGCTGTGCGTTAGCTGACACAAGGAGAGTACTCCCCACAACAATAGCTATCTGTGCTTTTTTGGCAATTGTAAATATTCCTATTAGAAGCAGAGCTAGGTCCTTTAGATGATGTTGGATAATATATGGAGGTATCAGACTTTATAAGAATTTAAAGGTGTTGTGATGCTGACACTATAGTGACAGTAAGCCTATCTTTGACCACACTGTGCCTACAGTGTCAGTTTATGAACAGCTCAAAGCGAATCTGTGCACTCACAGCCTTTGTAGGGAGTAGAATGTATAGGGGTGATAGATGACAAGACTTATTTTTAAGTTGTCTGCTATGGAAAAATTAATTTTTTCATCTTTTATTATTATTATTTTTTTAGATCCATATTTCAGTTTTTCTAAGGTGTGTCCTGATTGGACATCCACAGGAAGCATGTTTTTAAGGGAGTGATCATTTATTATCAACAGGGGGGGGTGGTGGGTTTGGGGGGGGGCAAAAAAATTTGGACCCCTTGACCGGGAGGGGGGCAACAAAATTTGGACCCCTCTTGGGGGGGGGCAAAAAAATTTAACCTGTTTTGAACCAAAAAGCCCGCGCGTTACTATGCTTTAAAAGGCCCGCGCGCGAACCGATTTTCGACCCTAAGGGGGGTAAAAAAGTTTGACCCCTTGACCGGGGGGGGGGATAAAAAATGTCGCGCGCTCCGCACGGAAACCCACCACCCCCCCCTGTTGTTAAAAAATGATCACTCCCTAAAGTGGGTCCTATTCAAACGTCCAGGACCAAGTATTTAAACTGCTTCCTAATGAAACGCCCAGGGGAACCATATTTCTAAAGGGCGACCTTATTGGACATCCATGGGAAGCGTGTTTCTAAAGTACGTCCTGGTCGGACATCCGTCTGGAACCACATATTCAAACTGCGTCCTTATAAGACGCCCAGGGGAACCATATTTCTAAAGTGCGTCCTTATTGGACATCCATGGGAAGCGTGTTTCTAAAGTACGTCCTAGTCGGACATCCGTCGGGAACCACATATTCAAACTGCGTCCTTATAAGACGCCCAGGGAAACCATATTTCTAAAGTGCGTCCTTATTGGACATCCATGGGAAGCGTGTTTCTAAAGTACGTCCTAGTGGGACATCCGTCGGGAACCATATATTCAAACTGCGTCCTTATAAGACGCCCAGGGGAACCATATTTCTAAAGTGCATCCTCATCGGAAGTCCATGGGACCCATGACTCTGAGGGAGTGTTCCTTTATTAATTACAGGGGGGGGGGTAATTTTTTACGCCCCCCCCCCCCCCATCGAGAGCAAGTGGAACGTTTCGTGCCCACCCTCGCCGAAGGCGGGTAACATTTTTCAGCCCCCCCCTTTGAACTATGGTAACAGGCATGCTTTTTTGGTAAAAAGGGGCTATAATTTTACGCGCTCCTGAAGAGGTGGCAGAATTTGTTACGCCCCTCAGGAGGGGTCGGACATTTTTTACCCCCCCTGTAAATAATAAATGAACACTCCCCAAGGTGCGGCCTAGTAGGACGTCCAGGGGAACCATGATTATAAACTGCGTCCTAAAATGACCCCCCGGGGAACCATATTTCTAAAGTGCGTCCTGATTGGACATCCATTGGAAGCGTGTTTCTAAAGTGCGTCCTAGTCGGATGTCCAGGGGAACCATATTTTTAAACTGCGTCATAATTTGACGTCCATGGGAAGCATGTATTTTAAGTGTATTACTTGGCACCTGTAGAAAACACTAGGTGGCAGCTGCGGGGAAAAAAACCTACTGAGCTAAGGGTGTCACTAACGCAATATTTCACCATTTCTGATATATATACATTCCACATAGAGGGACCAACTAAAACATAATGCATTACCTAAATATGTATTTCACAATAATTAACAAGCCCTGATAACCATGGATTAGGTGATTTTCACAATAAAAGCTATAACCTAAACTGATATGAGAATATACTGTACAAGGACCCCTAAGGCTGACTTCCTGTTGGGTGGCTGTCTTCAAAAATAGTTTGGCTGTTTAGGATCGATTCCTTTGGTTATCTAGTAGGTGAGTATGAGCAGGCTTGAAGTATTCATGTAGGATGGTTAAAAGAAGGTTTACAAAAGTATGAATCTTGGCTACATGTAGGAAAAGTGAGCATATTGCACTTGCTCGAGATGCGCGCGGAACTCTTATTATCGCTCACTCTGTGCGTTAGCTGACACAAGGAGAGTACTCCCCACAACAATAGCTATCTGTGCTTTTTTGGCAATTGTAAATATTCCTATTAGAAGCAGAGCTAGGTCCTTTAGATGATGTTGGATAATATATGGAGGTATCAGACTTTATAAGAATTTAAAGGTGTTGTGATGCTGACACTATAGTGACAGTAAGCCTATCTTTGACCACACTGTGCCTACAGTGTCAGTTTATGAACAGCTCAAAGCGAATCTGTGCACTCACAGCCTTTGTAGGGAGTAGAATGTATAGGGGTGATAGATGACAAGACTTATTTTTAAGTTGTCTGCTATGGAAAAATTAATTTTTTCATCTTTTATTATTATTATTTTTTTAGATCCATATTTCAGTTTTTCTAAGGTGTGTCCTAATTGGACATCCACAGGAAGCATGTTTTTAAGGGAGTGATCATTTATTATCAACAGGGGGGGGTGGTGGGTTTGGGGGGGGGCAAAACAATTTGGACCCCTTGACCGGGAGGGGGGCAACAAAATTTGGACCCCTCTTGGGGGGGGGGCAAAAAAATTTAACCTGTTTTGAACCAAAAAGCCCGCGCGTTACTATGCTTTAAAAGGCCCGCGCGCGAGCCGATTTTCGACCCTAAGGGGGGTAAAAAAGTTTGACCCCTTGACCGGGGGGGGGGATAAAAAATGTCGCGCGCTCCGCACGGAAACCCACCACCCCCCCCTGTTGTTAAAAAATGATCACTCCCTAAAGTGGGTCCTATTCAAACGTCCAGGACCACATATTTAAACTGCTTCCTAATGAAACGCCCAGGGGAACCATATTTCTAAAGGGCGACCTTATTGGACATCCATGGGAAGCGTGTTTCTAAAGTACGTCCTGGTCGGACATCCGTCTGGAACCACATATTCAAACTGCGTCCTTATAAGACGCCCAGGGGAACCATATTTCTAAAGTGCGTCCTTATTGGACATCCATGGGAAGCGTGTTTCTAAAGTACGTCCTAGTCGGACATCCGTCGGGAACCACATATTCAAACTGCGTCCTTATAAGACGCCCAGGGGAACCATATTTCTAAAGTGCGTCCTTATTGGACATCCATGGGAAGCCTGCTTCTAAAGTACGTCCTAGTCGGATGTCCGGGGGAACCACATATTCAAACTGCGTCCTTATAAGATGCCCAGGGGAACCATATTTCTAAAGTGCGTCCTCATCGGAAGTCCATGGAACCCATGACTCTGAGGGAGTGTTCCTTTATTAATTACAGGGGGGGGGGTAATTTTTTACGCCCCCCCCCCCCATCGAGAGCAAGTGGAACGTTTCGTGCCCACCCTCGCCGAAGGCGGGTAACATTTTTCAGCCCCCCCCCTTTGAACTATGGTAACAGGCATGCTTTTTTGGTAAAAAGGGGCTATAATTTTACGCGCTCCTGAAGAGGTGGCAGAATTTGTTACGCCCCTCAGGAGGGGTCGGACATTTTTTACCCCCCCTGTAAATAATAAATGAACACTCCCCAAGGTGCGGCCTAGTAGGACGTCCAGGGGAACCATGATTATAAACTGCGTCCTAAAATGACCCCCCGGGGAACCATATTTCTAAAGTGCGTCCTGATTGGACATCCATTGGAAGCGTGTTTCTAAAGTGCGTCCTAGTCGGATGTCCAGGGGAACCATATTTTTAAACTGCGTCATAATTTGACGTCCATGGGAAGCATGTATTTTAAGTGTATTACTTGGCACCTGTAGAAAACACTAGGTGGCAGCTGCGGGGAAAAAAACCTACTGAGCTAAGGGTGTCACTAACGCAATATTTCACCATTTCTGATATATATATACATTCCACATAGAGGGACCAACTAAAACATAATGCATTACCTAAATATGTATTTCACAATAATTAACAAGCCCTGATAACCATGGATTAGGTGATTTTCACAATAAAAGCTATAACCTAAACTGATATGAGAATATACTGTACAAGGACCCCTAAGGCTGACTTCCTGTTGGGTGGCTGTCTTCAAAAATAGTTTGGCTGTTTAGGATCCTACTTGGTTTTATTGCAGTATATAGTGCAAACCTCACAATTGGTCTCAATGCGGTAAAGAGTTCACGCAGGCTAGTACATTTAAAAAACACATGATGACCCACCCAGGGGAAAACCCTCCTAATTGGTCTAATTGCGGTAAAGAGTTCACACAGGCTCATACACTAGGTTAAACATAATAACCCACCAAGGAGAGAAACCACACAAGTGCTCCAATTGTGGTAAACAGTTCACACAGGCTTGTACATTAAGATACACATGATGAGCCACCCAGGAGAAAAACCTCACAATTGGTCCTAACTACTATAGGCAGCCAGCCTGCGCGCGCACACGCAGACCGGAAGCCTATAGCGACCTCTGTCCATACCCCAAGCCCGAGACAGGTGCTGGCACCTGCCGTCCAGCTGAAGGGTTCGGACTGAGTTCGCAACACAGCATCCAACAGAATCCGCCATATAAACCCAGTATAACCCTAGCCCCTACACAAGTGTTTGTTGATATTTCAATTGACTACGCTGAATGAAAACAGTGATCGAACTCACAATGTTATATTCATTGTATACCACATACCTACTACTCATGTGTAGATGTTAGACGCTAGTGTAACCATAATTAGGGTAGACCTATCTCTGTGAATTCATTGGTATTCATGTCGCCTCTCTCGTCGCCACGTCGCCTCTCTCGTCGCCACGTCGCCTCTCTCGTCGCCACGTCGCCTCTCTCGTCGCCACGTCATAAAAAATAGTTACTACCGGGGATTGAACCCTGGCCCATGGCGTGTGAGACAAACATGCTCACCACTACACTATAGAGTCACTTGCTGACATGTATAAGAAAATGTGCATTTATATCCTAATGCATGTCGCGTCTCTCGCCTTGTTGCCTCTCTCGCCATGTCACCTCTCTCACCATGTGTTATAGCATGTCGCCTCTATCGCCATGTCCCCTCTCTCACTATGTTGCCTATCTGCCCGTTTCCTCGTGCGAATAGCAGCCCTTATATGCACGAGTTCCTCGTGCGAATATCGCTGGCGTTAAAATACACATGATGACCCACCCAGGGGAAAACCCTCCTAATTGGTCTAATTGCGGTAAAGAGTTCACACAGGCTCATACACTAAGTTAAACATAATAACCCACCAAGGAGAGAAACCACACAAGTGCTCCAATTGTGGTAAACAGTTCACACAGGCTTGTACATTAAGATACACATGATGAGCCACCCAGGAGAAAAACCTGACAATTGGTCCTAATGCGGTAAAGAGTTCACATAAGCCCGAACTCCACTAGGGCGGCACAGTGTCCTGCGAAACGGAGCCATCTTTTTTTATGTTTTGATTTGCACATTTCTCTTCATTTCACCTCATTTCGCCTCATTTCGCCTCAGTGTCGCCCTGAATGTTGCCCTACTTCTGGCAATACTTAGGGCGACACTGCAGCGAAATGAAGAGAAATGAAGCAAAATGAAGCAAAATGAAGCAAAATGTGCAAATCAAAACATAAAAAAAGATCGCTCCGTTTCACAGAACACTGTGCCGCCCTAGTGGAGTCTGGGCTATAGGCTTGTACACTAAAAATACACATGATGACCAACACAGGGGGAAAACCTCACAATTGGTCTCATTGCGGTAAAGAATTCACGCAGGCTAGTACACTAAAAATACACATGATGACCAACACAGGGGAAAAACCTCACAATTGGTCTCATTGCGGTGAAGAATTCACGCAGGCTAGTACACTAAAAATACACATGATGACCAACACAGGGGAAAAACCTCACAATTGGTCTCATTGCGGTGAAGAGTTCACAGAGGCTCATACACTAAGTTAGATATAATAACCCACCAAGGAGAGAAACCACACAAGTGCTCCAATTGTGGTAAACAGTTCACACAGGCTTGTGTATTAAAGATACACATGATGCCCCGCCCAGGAGAAAAACCTCACAATTGGTCTTATTGTGGTTAACAATTCACACAGGCTTTCAATCTAAAGATACACATGATAATCAACCCAGGACAGAAACCACACAAGTTCTCTTATCGCGGTAAACAGTTTAAATATGCTTGTATACTAAAGACACACATGATGATTCACCCAGGAGAGAAACCACACAAGTGCTCTTATTGCAGTAAACCGTTCACTCAGGCTGGTACATTAAAGATACACATGAGGACCCTCCCAGGAGAGAAACCACCTAATTAGTCTTATCGCAGGAAGCAGTTCACACAGGCTCGTCCATTGAAGAAACAAATGATAACCCACCCAGGAGTAAAACCTCAAAAATGTTTTTATTGTAGTAAATGGTTCAGACTGGCTAGTACACTAAATATACACATGATGAATCACACGGGAGAAAAGCCTCACAAGTGTTCTCATTGTGGTATGCAGTTTACATAGGCTTATACCCTAAAGTGTTTAGATTAGTATTTGATTGTATGGAAATCAAACACATAATAGCAATGTGTGTAGATTATCAACACTTATCTGAACACTTTTTTTTAATATAATGAGCAGTTAAAGATATTTTACCCAAACTCTTCAAAAGTGCTTAACTTCGAAACACATATTTAAAAGTGTTTACTGTGAAAGTACTTTATTTCGCTGGGTATATATTTTTTTGCGGAAATGAAAAATCTGCGAAATCTTTATATGCTTAAGCGTGGAATAAATACCCGCAAAATTCCCGATTTTCACTCTTCCGCGAAAATTTACACCGTGAAAATACATACTTTCACAGTAGATAAGTGTTTAGGATCCAAACGCTGTTTTAACAGTACAATGCAGTTGGTGTAAGATGGCTGAGCGTTGTCCTGTGCTGTGGTCAACACCCTCCTTAGATGGGCGAAATATTTGACAACCCTCCTCCGGCAGGGTGAAAACAGGTAAAAAAATTTCAACCCTCCTAAAGAGGGGTTGAAAATCCTAACCCCCAACCCCTTTAGAGGGATCAAAATATCTCACCATATGTGTTCCCCCCCCCCTCCCCTTCAAACCCACCTATACACACCCTCCAACTGTCAAAACAAAATAATAAAATTCACTAAGTAATATACTGTCAGTCCATACATGGGTTGTGCAGGACTGGGATCCCCCCTCCCCCTGTACACCCACCAGCTTGGGGGCAATCTGTATTTATCTACATGATATCACCTATCTGCTAATGGGAGAAACCCAAGGTACTGATACAATAAGCTTGGGCATTGGTGTCTCCTATCCACTAAAGGGAGAAGGCCTCTGATCTCTTGGTACCTGCATAAAACACTAGGTGGCAGCACAGGCATAAGGCTGCAAAACCACAATAACCCCTTTTATCACTCACTGTATTGTGTACATTTTTACTGTTTGCTCTGTATCTAGACTATTTTAGAACATGAACTTCTGCCATTTGATGCTCTACACCTTACACTTTATAGATGTTATACAACCATAACTTAACTTTGTCTATAATTCTGTTTAAATACCTGAAAGGTCATCACAGTGTTAATCCCCATAGACAAATCTAAATGGCCATAGTTTCTTAGATATAATCTAAATTTGGATGCTTAGTGATTCATGTGATTCCTGATTCCAACTTATGTTTAATTCATTCAATGAAAACAAGGAAATTATGGGTTATATAAGGAAACCTAGTCTTTTTCAGTTTAGTGCTGCAAACACTATGATCCACATACAGGTATGGGTAGGAACATTGCCCCAGCCATACATATTTAGCTTTGATAAACCAGTCTGTATCTTAATTTCATTTAATTCAAGATGTGCATGTTCAAACATAAATATGGTTTCAAACCCAATGGTTTAAAGTCTGTTTTCACTGCAAAAAGGAGCAGAGAGAGGGGGGGGGGTACTCAAGCCATACCTTTGTAGAATGTATTACACCTGCACAGTATAGATTAGGTGAAGACAGTATAGACTGGTCAAGGACAGAAAGTACTGATACATGTGATAAACTAATAAGATTCTGCTTTTACCAGATGAAAGCCCAGTATATTACTGTGTACATATATAGCTATGCTGCCATCTAGTGTCTCATGGCTGCACTAACCAAATACCTGCTGCTGCCACCTGTAGTGTATATCTGAGACTATTCTACCACTGGTGTATTGATGAAACCTGTGTCCCTTGCTTAGACTTACATGCATATCAACCAAACTAAGACTAGGAATATAACCAAGGATTTTAATCTATCATTGCGCTAAATTCCTAGGGATGTCTGGCCACAGAAATATGACTAAATGGGCTATTTGCTCGATACTGCTTGTACACATTAATAAGACATTCATTATTGTAAATGTGTGCAATGTCTCTTCATGATAATTTAGCAATAGGCCTTGTGTATTAGAATATTTTAACAGTATAGAGATTGAATAAATATTAATAGGTTGCCTAAAGGTCCCAGAAATATTGCGAAATAGGGCTATTTGCTTAATACTATACTACCAGATACCACATTAATAAGACATTCAATTTTAGGAAAAAAAACAATGTCTTCCCATGGTAATTTTGTACTATGACTTGTGTATTGGCATGTATAAGGGTTTAGAGATTGAACAAATATTAATGGGTTGCCTGAACTTGAATTCCAAGGGATGTCTGGCCACAGAAATTTGACTAAATAGGGCTATTTGCTCAATACTTCTTGCAGATCACACATTAATGAGACATTCAGTATTAGGAATCAGAACAATGTCTTTCTACGGTAATTTAGCAATAGGACTGCTGGATCAGCATATGTAAGGGTTAAGAGATGAAACAGATATGAATGGGTTGCCTAAACTTAAATTCCTAGGGATGTGAGGTCACGGAAATATGACTTAATATAGCTTTTTGCTTGATATTACTCATTTTAATACACATTAATAAAACATTCAATACTGGAAATGTATGCAATGTCTCGCCATGGTAATTTAGCAATAGGGCTTGTGTATTTGAATGTATAATGGTTTAGAGATTAAATAAATATTAATGGGTTGCCTGAACTTGAATTCCTGGGGATGTGAGGTCACGGAAATATGACTAAATAAGGCTATTTGCCCAATACTACTTGCAGATAACCCATTACTGAGACATTTAGTATTAGGATTAAGAACATCATTTCTCCATGGTAATTAAGCACTATGACTTGTGTATTAGCATGTATAAGAGTTTAGATATGGCACATATACAAATGGGTTGCCTGAACTTAAATTCGTAGGGATGTGAGGTTACGGAAATATGACTAAATATGGCTTTTTGCTTGATATCATTCATTTATATACAATAACACCTTCAATACTGGAAATGTATGCAATGTCTAACCATGGTAATTTAGCAATAGGGCTTGTGTATCAGAATGTTTAATGGTTTACAGATTGAATAAATATAAATGGGTTGCCTGAACTTAAATTCCTAGGGATGTGAGGTCACGGAAATATGACTAAATATAGCTTTTTGCTTGATATTACTCATTTTAATACACATTAATAAAACATTCAACATTGGAAATCTATGCTATGTCTCTCCATGGTAATTTAGCAACAGGGCTTGTGTGTTAGAATATATAATGGTTTAGAGATTGAATAGATATTAGTGGGTTGCCTGAACTTGAATTCCCAGGGATGTGGGGTGACGGAAAAATGGCTAAATAGGGTTATTTGCCCAATACTACTCGTAGATAACACATTAATGAGACATTTAGTATTAGGATTAAGAACATCATTTCTCCATGGTTATTTAGCACTATGACTTGTGTATTAGCATGTATAAGGGTTTAGAGATGGATCATATATAAATGGGTTGCCTGAACTTAAATTCGTAGGGATGTGAGGTCACGGAAATATGACTAAATGTGGCTTTTTGCTTGATATTACTTATTTAATACACAATGAAAACACATTCAATACTGGAAATGTATGCAATGTCTCACCATGGTAATTTAGCAATAGGGCTTGTGTATCAGAATGTTTAATGGTTCACAGATTGGATAAATATTAATGGGTTGCCTGAACTTGAATTCGTAGGGATGTGTGGTCCCGGAATAGACTAAATAGGGCTATTCGCTGAATACTACTTGTAGAATACACATTAATAAGACATTCAATATTGTATGTGTATACAATGTCTCTTCATGATAATTTAGCATTGGGACTCATGTATTAGCATGTAAAAGGGCTTAGAGATTGAACAAATATAAATGGGTTGCCTGAACTTAAACTCCAAGGGATGTGAGGAAATATGAATGAATGGGGCCATTTGCTTGGTACTACTTGCAGATAACACATTAAAGAGACATTTAGTATTAGGAAAAGGAACAATATTTCTCCATGGTAATTTAGCAAAAGGACTGTTGTATCAGCATGTATAAGGGTTTAGAGATGAAACAGATGTAAATGGGTTGCCTGAACTTGAATTCCAAGGGATGTGAGGTCACGGAAATATGACGAAACATGGCTTTTTGCTTGATATTACTCATTTGATTCACATTAATAAAACATTCAATACTGGAAATGTATGCAATGTCTCACCATGGTAATTTAGCAATAGGGCTTGTGTATTTGAATATCTATTGGTTTAGAGATTGAATAAATATCAATGGGTTGCCTGAACTTGAATTCCTAGGAATGTGAGGTCCCGGAAATATGACTAAATAAGGCTAATTGCCCAATACTACTTGCAGATAACACATTACTGAGACATTTAGTATTAGGATTAAGAACATCATTTCTCCATGGTAATTTAGCACTATGACTTGTGTATTAGCATGTATAAGGGTTTAGAGATGGCACATATATAAATGGGTGGCCTGAACTTAAATTTGTAGGGATGTGAGGTTCCGGAAATATAACTGAATAAGGCTATTTGCTCAATACTACTCGCAGATAACACATTACTGAGACATTTAGTATTAGGATTAAGACCATCATTTCTCCATGGTAATTTAGCACTATGACTTCTGTATTAGTATGTTTCATGGTTTAGAGATGGAACATATATAAATGGGTTGCCTGAACTTAAATTCGTAGGGATGTGAGGTCACAGAAATATGACTAAATATGGCTTTTTGCTTGATATTATTCATTTATATATGATAACACATTCAATACTGGAAATGTATGCAATGTCTCACCATGGTAATTCAGCAATAGGACTTGTGTATCAGAATGTTTAATGGTTTAGAGATTGAATAAATATCAATGGGTTGCCTGAACTTGAATTCGTAGGGATGTGTGGTCCCGGAATAGACTAAATAGGGCTATTCGCACAATACTACTTGTAGAATACACATTAATAAGACATTTGATATTGGATGTGTATACAATGTCTCTTCATGATAATTTAGCATTGGGACTCGTGTATTAGCATGTATAAGGGCTTAGAGATTGAACAAATATAAATGGGTTGCTTGAACTTAAACTCCAAGGGATGTGAGGAAATATGACTAAATGGGGCTATTTGCTTGGTACTAGTTGCAGATAGCACATTAAAGAGACATTTAATATTAGGAATATGAACAATATTTCTCCATGGTAATTTAGCAATAGGACTGTCGTATTAGCTTGTATAAGGGTTTAGAGATGAAACAGATGTAAATGGGTTGCCTGAACTTAAATTCCAAGGGATGTGAGGTCACAGAAATATGACGAAACAGGGGTTTTTGCTTGATATTACTCATTTGATTCACATGGTAATTTAGCAACAGGGCTTGTGTATTAAAATATTTAATGAGATTGAATAAATATTAATGGGTTGCCTGAACTTGAATTCCCAGGGATGTGGGGTGACAGAAATATGACTAAACAGGGCTATTTGCCCTATGCTACTCGCAGATAACACATTAATGAGACATATAGTATTAGGAATAAGAACAATATTTCTCTATGGTAGTCTACCAGGGGGCGCCACCATGTACGCCAATGTGTCTAAGCCGTATAGTAACCCTCATGTCCCCCCTACAGGAGTACATGCAGCACCTGCGCCCCCACGAGGGAGTGTCGAGTCTACCAGGGGGCGCCACCATGTACGCCAATATGGCCACCTCCATATCCCAATGTGTCTAAGCCGTATAGTAACCCTCATGTCCCCCCTACAGGAGTACATGCAGCACCTGCGCCCCCACGAGGGAGTGTCGAGTCTACCAGGGGGCGCCACCATGTACGCCAATATGGCCGCCTCCATATCCCAATGTGTCTAAGCCTTATAGTAACCCTCATGTCCCCCCTACAGGAGTACATGCAGCACCTGCGCCCCAGGAGGGAGTGTCGAGTCTACCAGGGGGCGCCACCATGTATGCTGAGTGTCTTCGCTGGCACCTCTCTGTCACCATGACGCCCGATGAGATGCACCAACAGGGGGTGCAGGAGGTCGCACGCTTCAAGACGCAGATCTATGAATCATTGAGAAGTCACACGTACAGTCATATAAAGTCGACTTAATGCATGAATGCATCCCTGAGTAACTCGCCAGTTCTCTATTCATGCATCATGATACGCTCCTGAACGTTCTGAATGATGCAGCAAGGCAGTGCCAGCGAGTCACTAGCTGATTCTGTATAGGTGCATCATGACGACAAATTTTACCTATACACATACAGCCCTTAACTCTTTAAGGACGGCAAAATGCCTTAATGCATCATGCCTTTAGTCATCATGATGCATGACTGCAGCCCTGGCGAGTAACTCACCAGTGCTGTATTCAAGCATCATGCTGATCCTATGAGGTTGAGACACTCCCAAGGATCGGCATGATGCACCAATGTAGCACTGGCGAGTTACTCGCTGAGGCTGCATTGGTGCATCATGCCTATCCTATGGGGTTGAGACACTCCCAAAGGATTGGCATGATGCACCAATGCAGTACCGGCGAGTTACTCGCTGAGGCTGCATTGGTGCATCATGCCGATCCTATGGGGTTGAGACACTCCCAAAGGATTGGCATAATGCACCAATGCAGCACTGGCGAGTTACTCGCGGGTACTACATTCGTGCATCATGCTGATCCTATGGGGTTGAGACACTCCCAAAGGATCGGCATGATGCACCAATGCAGCACCGGCGAGTTACTCGCTGAGGCTGCATTGGTGCATCATGATGACTAATGTCATCTTTTACTGATATCTATCCTTAAAGCGTTAAAACACTTGATGCATTGATGCAGCACAGTAATTCTCCAGTGCTTGATTCAAGCATCATGCCAACCCTCCAGGGTTGATACACTCCCGAAGGGTTGGCATGATGCACAAATGCCGCCCTGGTGAGTTACTAGTTGGGGCTGGATTGGTGCATCATGATGACAATTGTCATCTTTTAGCAACATCTGACCTTAAAGGGTTAACACATTAACAGGAGTTTTTGGTGTTTCAGGAGTCTCTACTGAAGGGTTACCATGACTTGTGTCGTGACGTCATCCGCCCCAAACTTAAAGACCTCTTCTACAGCATCCCCAAGTCTGAAATACGAAGATACATGCTTTACATCACATGGATTAACATTCTAGTGGTTAAGAATTTAAAAGGGGGAAGGAAATTTCATGCCTATCCCATTGCATTACTAGTGGGTTAAGCGTTAATTTGATACCGAATATGCCAGTTTTTGTCCATTTTTATCATGTATTCATAAATGCAAAAGGGGTAAAATCATCAAAACCTGATTTCTATGATAAAAACACTCAGGAGTAACCATCTTATATCCTTGAGTGACCTTATTGTCAAACTTCACATAATGGGGTTTGTCAGGGTGGGGTGTTCCCTCATGCAGACCCCCCCCCCCCTGTCTGCTGTTAAAAAGCACCATCCTGAGGCTATAAATCAGTACACAGACCATGGCTATGAATAACTGCACAGACTGTGGGATTAGGTTGACCGTCTAGACACTGCCTTCAACACAACTCACACCTCGTCCATAACAAGGTATGTTTAGAAAAGGAAGGAGAAAAGTGGCTTATTGCTAAACCTTGCTGTCTGAGCCTCAGGGGGACAGAGTATATACCTCCTCTGAAGGAATTCGTGACCGCCATACAGCAGCACCATAGACCTATGCAGCAAAACAGGGAAATGTGTCACAACACGTTGTCTCATATTATTGTTATATTTGTGTTTTTCCCATATGCCAATACCATAATATTTACATATTTTATAAATAGATATTGATTGTGTCAGATTCCCTGTAAGGACTGGGTAACGTATCAAGCCTCGTTGTACATCAAATGCCGAGTAATCAGCCAGCTGGCTGCTACAAAATACCCTGCAGTGCAGGCATGATTTCAACCGCGTTGATAAATTATCCTGACCATGGAAGTTCAATCTCTACGCTGGCCTTATGGTTACAAATACCGTAACATGTGAAATACACATTAACTCATGGCAACAAAAGGATATATTGTAAATTTGAATTTATTCACTATACTGGCGAGGAATATGTTACTTGTTGGAGAGACCTATAGCACCTTCAGCACCACTAACTGTAGCCCCACCTGGTGGAGATCCCAGCAGTCAATGAACCAATCAGGATGCAGTGTGAGGTGAGGGTGAGGCTCTGCATACCTCAGGGTGGAGGATTTCCGCTGGTAACAGTCAGCCATTGGGTTCATGAATAGGGGTTGTAGAAGTAACAGCAGAGCTGCAGTGGTTGCAGGTGGTGGGGGGGGGGCTGTAGTGGGTGAAGGTTTGAGTTGAGGCTTTACTGCCAAGCAGGTGGGGGTAATGAAGTGGAGCAGGCAGCAATCATTAACACTTCATTTACTGCTTGGATCTAATTAGCAGTGTATTGGTGCACCTGCCTTGGGTTATTGTTCTCACCAGAACGGTTACATTGAGGAGTTGTCATTATTTAACAACACACTATGGTTAGGGTGCTGATGTTGAAAATTATTGAGTTGGAGATTTACTGCCTGCTGCTGCTGTTGAGGTTATAATTTAACTGTACTGCCATGATTTTGTCACTTCTCACATAACTCTTTGCAGGACTAACTGGTTTCCTACGACCCCATTGTGCATAAGTTTAAAATATTTATCAAAATGTTCCAAATGTATCGTATCAATAAAATAACTCAATATTCCCATCACATATCTTGTTCTTTCATTAACCTGAAATGCACTTTCTTGGAGGCCCAAGGTGCCTTGGTTAGTAGAAGCAGTCCAGGTTGTATTATAGTGTTGCCTTAGAGCAGTGATGTATGAAGGTACAGACGTGTGCCCTGAAGCCGAAGCTGTGCAGGTTGTTTCCTTCCTCCTCTATATGCAGCTTATAGTGGATGATGTGTGGGGTGTGTAGAATGCAGCTCTACCCGGACCCCTAATCCCATATTCTACAGTGATGTATAGCCATGGGCAATAAAGGATTAGGGAATAATCTATGCTTCTGAGGGTTTGCTTTGAAACAGGATTACAGCTAGTAATATGTTCTAGTGCATTCAGATCAGGGATGTTGAATTCTATATATTGGATTAACCGCAGGATGCCTACAGAATATGAAGTAGTGGGTGAGGTGTGTTGAATCCAGGTCCCTAATCTCATACACTACATAATAATGCACATGTATATCCTTGGAGGTGGCCAATGGCTGGTAGCAACTACTTTAACTTGTGAGGGCTTGTTTTGGAACAGGATTACAGCTTGTAATATATACTAGTCAGGTATGTAGAATTCTATATATTGGATTAACCTTTCCATGCCTATAGAATAAGAAGTAGTACAGAACTCTGAATCAAACTCTATATATCTTTCAGTAATGTAATGTCTACATGTCCTGAGTGTTTGTATCATAGAAATCAGGTTTTTATGATATTTCTCCTTTTGCTTTTTATGAAA
Source organism: Harmothoe impar (assembly GCA_947462335.1). Taxonomy (NCBI): domain Eukaryota; kingdom Metazoa; phylum Annelida; class Polychaeta; order Phyllodocida; family Polynoidae; genus Harmothoe; species Harmothoe impar. Next base: position 8,804,689 of record OX381709.1, on the reverse strand, counting down.
ACATGATAGAAAAGGACAAATACTTATAAGGAACATGTATGTACCTGTTATAAATCCAGGCCTCTATGCTAACTCTGAACTAACTCACCAGGTGTCACTGGGCCGCTCTGCACACGGCCCTCCTCTACAACATCCACCTGTGTGGTGGTTGGATCCCCAACCACACCTGTCAGAGTCACGACCGGAGAAGGACTTACCTCACCCTTTTTTCTTTTTTTTTACGTTCAAGTTAATTAATAAAATTCATTATTGGGCGTTAGGGAAATACGTCCAGAACAGCCATATATGTGTTATGTACTTTATTACACCCCACCAGCAGGAGCCGACAGTATTTATGGCATAGTTGGTATCAAATAAATGCTTAGCCCGCTAGTAATGCAATGTGGTAGGCATGAAATTTCCTTCCTCCTTTTCAAGATCCATAAAGTGTGAATCCAGGTGATGTAAAGCACGTATCTTCGTATTTTAGCCCCCGAGATTAAAAGAATTGCTCATCATATTTTTCAGTCCTTGGTGATAGGAAACCTTTTTCCTTTGAGTGGCCAGAATTAGGCGATAATATTTGGGTCCACATCCTGAGGGTGTACAAATGTATTCAGTCACATCCTATCAACAATTTTGCGACCCCCCATTGTACATAACGGCCACTCCCTCATGAAAGACCCAAGTCTCTGAGAGCTACCTCCACATCTAAGACCCAACTTTGAAATTGCCTTATCTGAGACATCTATTGAAATATGGTGTCCATTGAGTAATATACTCAGACTTTTAGTAAGAGGATGTAGTATTCATAGAAGTGGATCAGTCCCAATCATTTGAATGTAAACGTGAAGTAGCATAGAGCTTTGTATGGATAGCCATAGCTATAAGAAATGCATAACCCAGTAATCTGACTATATGGATGCATAATGGATACCAATGATCACCCTGCGTCCAACAATATATCACCCAAGGGTGGTGTCTTTGTGCTCTTATCATAAAGAACATTTATCATTTCAAAATCCAGATTGTACATTTCTGAGACCTATAGAAGTCAGTGCTCTACACTACTTTATATTGTATAGGGTTCTAAAGGTTGATCCAATACATTCTACATTTCTGATCTGAATACTAGAGTCTATTGCAAGTTGTAATCCTGTTTCAAAGCAAGGCCTCGCAAGTTGCGGCAGTTCCTTGTGGCTATTGCCCTGCCACATGGCTATACATCACTGTGTCGAATATGGGATTAGGTGTCTGGGTAGAGCTGCAATCTATCAATCCCTACCCATACAATCCACACCTCATACATTAAAAGCTTCAAATGGTGGAGTAAGGAAATTACAGCCTTTTTCTAACCCCCTACATACTGCTATAAGGTAACACTATAATCACTAAGAAACTTCTAGGCGGCTATAGGGTTATTGTGCCACTTGCAAGTAGAAAGTTGTGCTACCCTGACTCTGATATGTGTATGTAAAATAAAACTCTATCTGGCTTTTCTCTGAAAGATAGCCTCCTCTTGGCTCTTGCATGAAAAACCTACTGTATATTAGAGATTCTTTAGCCAATAAATTCATTGCAGATGATATTTTCATTGCAGCGATTCTTGTGTCCCTATCACAAAATAGGCTCATATGTAACTGGTTAGCATCACATTTAATTGAATGAAAATTTTGGAATCCAAATTGCTGGTGGTACAGTTTAAGACCTGCAATTTAACAGAAGCACAGGGCTGTTAAATGGCAGTCCACGAGACGATAACGCAAACAACAGTGGCTCAATTCAACACCGGTACCCGAACCACAGCTAACACTACCACTAACTGCAGCCCCACCTGGTGGAGATCTCAGCAGTCAATGAACCAATCAGGATGCAGTGTGGGGTGAGGGTGAGGCGCTGCATATCTCAGGGTGGTAAGTTCCTTGATATCAGACCTCCAGTAGGTGAGGTATTGAGGGATGGGGTGGGCCATGAATGGGAGTTGTAGAAGGCATAGAATGGGTGGGTTTTTACTGGTTGTGGCTCTGGCCCTCATTGACAGGCAGGTCAGGCACTGTACTAGTCTGTAGTGAGGGAGGGTCTTACTGCTCAGAGATCATTGGCACTATCCACACACCTGCCTCATAGATTAGTCTTTAGTCATTTAAATATGAAAGGGCTGCAAAGTGCCTTAAGGCTACAGCCTATGTTGTCATGATGCATGAATGCAGGCCTGGCATCAACATGCCTGTGCTCCATTCAAGCATCATACTAATCCTACCAGATACCTGAAGGGTTGGCATCTTGCATGAATGCAGACTCTGGTTCTATTGATAGACACTACATTCATTCATCTTGAAAAAGATATATCATGATATGCAATATGTGGTCGTTAGTTCATTACAAGGCTGTCAAGGATATTGAAAATCAAGGGATATTTATGTGGTATGCTTAACTATACACATTAAATATGCCACATTTTGACATCTATGTCCACACACCCTCTTGCAAGGAGTCATGTCAGAGACCCTTATGTATATTACATGACCTGTACAGCCTCCAATGTGTGGTAACTGATGCAGCACGAGCTACCTCTAAATTATAAGTAGGAATTTAGATGCTGAGACTAAGTATACTTCCTGTTAACACATTCGTTTGATGTTTATGTTGGGTCCTCTGAAATGGAAATGGAAATGATGGAAATTCATAGGTCAAGCAGTATGCACTTCCTTAGATACTTATTTCAGAAGAAACTGTATCTTATCTTCAAGTGTTTCAATCCTTTCACTGCTTTGCATACCAAATGTATGCATACTGAGTTATAGCTTGTGATGACAAGGTGACATGGGCAGTGACAGTCTATAAGAACAGACAGTACATAGGAAGAGACAGTTCATGGGGAGATACAGTCCATGCAAAGAGACTATGCATAAAAACAGACAGACAGGGGAGAGAGGGAGGGTGGCAGAAAATGATTTACAAAGTGAGTAATACAGACATTGGACGAACCTTCAATGTTTTCATTGTTTATTACAACAGCACTAGTAATTCTGTAAGTTTCCAGTGTAGTTGTAATTATAATCCAGAGGCATAGGACACAAATCATTGGGGCCCACTTTAACAAGTTCTAGTATACCGCTTTTATGAAAAGCAAATCATTGCATCAGTCAGGCAGTGCATATAACAACCAATTACCAGTGTATCCCCTTCAGATTATAACCTCCAATAGGCACAGACAGGCACTCCTCATGCCACCTATAAGGGATTAATACTCTGTTATCATTGCTCTACTACCCAGATGCACTCACACAATGGTTATTTAAGCCTGTGAATGCTGAGCATGAGATTCTGATTTAAGACTTGCGTTACTGCCAGCTGAGAGCACAAGGGTCTCCCTAAAGAAGCTGAGGCGAGTGGGTGTACCTTAAATCTTCTTTTGAAATTTGTTAAAACTAAACTTCTCTCAGATATAACTCCAGCATCAGGTTTCTGGCTTATTTAGGAATTATCCATGTATCCTACAGGAGAAGGAGTTTATTGAACACATCTGACACCAGCCTAAACTAGATGAGGCATCGAGGGTAGAGCCTTCCTTCATAATCATGGAGGATGTTTTGTGAAAGACATCACACATTCAAAATTGAAATATATAAATCTGTGTGAATTCCTCACTATATGATTGCTGCAAACAGGATTGCTAATGAGACAACTTTACACAAGTTGTAATTATATTAATCATTCAATAGAAAATGCCCTGAGTACAAGTCAACCGTCCTATTCATATTTCATAATTATATTGGAGAACTGCTAAATAACTATACCAGATTTGTCTTCGGAAATCCCTGATAGTAACTGGATTCACACCAGGAAACAAAAATCATTGTGTTTATAATTTGTAAGCATAATAATGCTTACACTGCACCTGCATGTAACGTTTTAATGCCTACATTTTATATCAACACCCTGCTACCTATCAGCACAGACTTTTGTCTATTGGACTATTTGACTAAGATCTGTTTGACACCTCCTGTGCTGGTGACTACATCCCCCAACCGCACTCTCCTAAACTGGTTATATCTTAAAGGTCTGAGTAGATGAGTCATTAGTCCCTCCATGTGGGGCAGCTGATATCTCTTCATTCTGACAACTTTAACACAATGCCCCGTCCTCCCCTCCCACACAAATACACTGTTTACCATACCCTGAGAGTGTAACACACCGACCAGTCTGTATGGATGAGGCTATCTGCTTGTCATGTAGAGCAGCTCATGTCCCATCACACTGACAGCTGATGAGCTGCTTGTAAACCTTAGTAATATGGTCACAACAATCACCCTGTCACAATGAATCTTTGTCCAGGTTGTGTATAGTTGATGTCCGGTAACACTGACAGCTTCTGGAACACTCGTAAACCTTTTAAATAATGCAGCCATATAGTCCTAGGCTTTCACCAACATCAGCAACCCAAATGTATCTGTGGACATACTCATGTGCATCCACACTTTTTCCTGGGGACACTTCTACGGTTGCTATGTAACCAGAACACACTAGGCTGAATAACTGTCTGTTTGACGCACTGGTTTATAATTTTGTTGTGAAATACACAACTAGACAGATCTTCTTTATAAAATCACATTATAGAATACGGGAATTAATGATGAACACACAAAGTAAAGTGCAACAGGGTTGTTCCTTTATTTACTGGCAAAAGAAATAATCTTCAAAGGTTGCGTTTGAGTAAAAAATGTTGTATAATGCTTTACTAAAGATGCCAAAATTTCTCATTTATTTGGTTTGTTTCTTTAAAGTTTGATTTGTTACTTAGGCTTTCATGAGATGTTTAAGATATTTATGCCCTTTTGTGCCAAAACATGTACAGTGCTTCAATGTTTACTATTAGCCAGTCTGAATGATGCATTGTTGAATTTATGTTGAAAATTTGTGTTGGGTTACAATATGGTATGCTACATCTCATTGAACAAAAATGTGTCACAGAAGAAATATACATGATATTTGAACTCTTGTTTTTCACACAGTCAATGTAAGATTATACAAATTATGTCTTTCACACAGTCAATGTAAGATTATTAAAAGTATCTTCCAACCACAAAACTTTGTTCACACTGGCAATTTCTATGACAAATAAGAACTAACACACATGTATTTGCGTAATAAGCAAATTGCAAATTTAGTAAGAATACCAAAGGACATAGGAGATGGCTACTTATTATAGTGAGTAATTATCTTAGGCATGCATTACAGAGGCAGCTTGTAGAGGAATACTTTGCCAATAGTATTATAACACTATTTTGGTGACACACATTGATGAGAAATAAGTGCTGCTATAAACATGATTCATATATCAACAGATTATCTCATGCAGTATAACACACATTGTAAGTATGGAATCAAAAGGAAGGTTGCAGCTTGCTGACTAAAATGTTAAAGTTACTATTATTGTCCACTATAAACACATGATAATCAAAAGGCGGGGTCACAGCATACACCAAAATCTAATACTACATACAGAAAATACGGGTGAATTATGTTGAACTCTGTACTACATTATGAAAACCTCATACTTCTGAATTGAAGATAGTCGTGTCACAGATCTAGAAGAAATGTATGTACACTGCTCAGCAAAATATTATGTTCTGGTCAATCCAGCCCTTAAACACCACTGATAAGCTTTGATTTATATTTATTTATGTTGAGTACTTGGCTGGAATGATTTCTGACCATGGCAAATCAAATGGACCCTATTTAGGTTTGACACCCCCCATCACTGGGGGATGCATACCTAAATCCCTTGCTGCTTAGAGGTGTGTACAGGCCAAACTTTCTCCCCTACCATTTTGCAAAATATGTGATATTGTGCTATATTGCAATCACACAGTGCAATGTTGTGCTTTTAGCATATCTTAGTTGACTCTACCCCTTCAATTTCAAATCCCTGTGTGCAAAGCTTAGTAAATGTTCTGTTAACACATTCAGCCTACAGCAAATATATGTTTTTGACACACTCCTTCCCCCCATATTATGTGTTGCTATGGCCTATGGCCTGTGTTGCTTTATTAACCTTCATCCCTCCTCCCTCTCATCTCCCCAACCCAACCCAATACATTCACTAAGCCCCTGCCATCCCATCCCTTCCACCTCTGTGTCGGTAAACTATACATAAAATCCTCAGAAGTTTGTTGAGGGTTTACCGCAATGGGTGGAAGAAGCTTATTTCAATTCTTATTTTTTTGTTTTACAGTTTTCCATTGTATTCTCAATGACCTAAAAGAAGAAAATGGTGCCCAACTCAGACACCCCCCCTCTGTTCTCACCTTTCTTCACCACTTAACTATTCTCACCTACACCTCAGTTCTAGGCTAAAAGCCGTCTTCAGCGCTATTAAATTAAATTGTCATTACATCCTGGAGAAAGTAGCATTTTGTTTTAGTGTATCAAACCCCAAATGTCTAAGGAAGTAGAAAATTGAAGCTGAAAACAATACCTCTTCCCTAGTGGAAAAAAAGGTTGATAATATCAGTAAAGAGTTACCTTAGGGTAGAAGACCCAATGCTCAATAATAATTTTAAATCTATGAATGAATTTGGATTGGTAGTTAATGATGGGTTAGGAGCTAATTCAGGTAAATATACTTCCCTATCAGTCATGTTTGAAATGCGTATATAATTGTTTCTTTTTTTATACTTCCTGATTCATCGTTTTAAACTTTTCTGTGGTCAGAACAGTGTTCTGTTCAATAGTGAATGCTATTACATAATGTTCTACAGACTTTCTAGATTTTAGAGGAAGGTCCTCATGGATTAAAAGAAAAATTATAAATTGTCTGAGGGCAAGAACATTTAGTATTGAGAATGTCAACGACATACAACTTGACCCCAGTCAGTAATCTGCCTTATATCACACTTCTTGGATTAAGATTTGCTCAACTGTAGTGATGCCTCATTTAATAAAATGTCTGTGATACAGGTCAGACTAATGACCAGTGTATGCGAATGTCACTGAATGACTCCCTCCTATATCACTGGACCTCACACAGGGTAAATGACTGTATGTTGTGAACGGGCTGAACTACCTTAACATACACATGACAAGGCTGACTGCACACACAGGCAAACCTTGGTCCCTCAAGGTGTTTGCACTTTGACAGTGTCCCTGACAACTGGCAGGTTGTGCCGGGGGAGCTGAGGTCTGTAGAGGTAAACACATGGGTAATATCCGTGGTCAGATGTTCATACTCAGGTGAAAATACAACTTTAGTTTCAAAAGACCCATAACGTGTCATGTTAGAGGATAGGGTCATGATTTGCTTGGTGCTTGCCGGGGAGATGCAAGTGTTGTCATCATTGTCTTGTATTGCGGACGCATTCAGGTAGCCCAACCATGGTTCCAGTATTGTCCAAACTGTGCCTTCAAAATGAAAATATAACAACTATGACTATGAAAAAGGAGGAACTGAAAAGAATTGGTGCATCTGTCCAGGACAAAAACTGTCAAAAAAACAATTGTTCTGGTTTTAATCTAGGTCCGAGCATGGTTGCCATGGGTAGGCACTAGCCCTGGGAGCAAATGGCCCTTAATTCTAGGTCTTGGCCTGTAGTTTTCTCAGAAAATACCTTCTATATATATGGGCCCCGTTGGCACATAGATGAGATCCCATACCACTCTAGATAAACTCTATTCACCATGTTGTATGTCTTTGACAAGGAAAGTTCCTAACATCCATTCTATTTATGTTATAGTATATCCTTAACAGGAATATTTCTGATTTTCTCTTTGTAAAAAGCAAAATCTTAAGTCGGGGCCAACAAATTAAAGCCCAGGCTCGCAGTGGTGGCCAGATGGCATACTCCCCAATCATGAGAACGTGAAAATACTCACTTCCACATATACAGCCCTGTGCTGAACTTGTCACATCAATGTCTGCACAGGTCCAGGTCTTTGTTGTGTTCCCATCTTGGAAGGAGCAGTGGTCATGACATGAGACTGTTATTCCACCATCTGTGTGGACAATATCTGCATCCCGGAACTGAAAAACTAAGGCACAAGAAAGATAAATTAGAAGAAAACTTGGTATAGGTGCAAACTTTGGAAAAATAAGAAATTCTGAGAAAGGTCTGTGAGGCTGTATCATAACAAATATTTATTACCATTCATGAGGAAAAAGAATCTAATAATATTTTGTCTTAATATCTTGTTCTCACTTGTGAATGAGCACATAAAATATGTATGTGTTAGTAATTTCCTCTATAGCCTGACTCCAAACCAATTAATAGCATTCTATATGATTACTATGTCAGTTGCTTAAACAACATGTGAATACAATGTAGATATAACTATTGTTTTATGTATCTAAACAGATAAACTCTATAACTGAACTCACCTTGCTTTTCACAGAGGCCATAGAATGAAGCAGCATTCGTGATGTCATGAAACCCATAGTATTGACCATAAGGATAAAACACAAAGTATCGTTCATTTATGTTAGAAGGTTCAGGATTCCCACTCGGCCATTTATACCATTTACTCCATGTGGTAATTGAGTTGTCCGTCCCCCGGATGTCCCAGGGATTCACCTCATCTGTCATTCCTATATTTACCTCACGGCTGCAATTTGAAAAACATCCCAAATATCAGACTACTGTGACAGTTTAAGTGTGCAAATACTAACATGCTTTTTAATCATCTCATAAGTTTTGGTCTGTAATGTTGTCTTTGGGAATGCAGGGGAAGACACTGGTGCTGGCCTAGGGGCCAACACCCCATGATATTGTGTGCAAGTCCACACCCCTTTTCAAGATTACCTTCCTAAGATCTTTTTATTTTTTAAGTATTTTCCACACAAAACCATATCTTGTTAAATTCAACCAATCTTATATTGTATTCTGAAACAATAGTTTGTTAGATATTTGTATATATGCATGACTTAAAAATGGTGAATGATAATAAGATACATAATTTGCATCATTTCTCAAAAGTCATAAACTATATCAATAGGCTGTAAAAGAGCATCAGACATATACTAATACTCTGATATCATCCTTAAGGCATAAACAACATTGTATTGCTATCCCGTCTGTACTTAATCTACAGATAACAAATCAACACATTCTCACCTGCCAGCAACTTTCAACATTCGCTCAAAATGGCGGATATTCTTAATATTAGCCAGGTTTCCTCCAGCACTGGCACATTGTGTGCGATGGTCTGTCCATAATGCCTTACCAACTACCCAATAACAAGACTGCTGGTTTGGTGTCAAGTCTATAAAACAATGATTAGAATTAAGGAAAAGTTGGTAAAGCCTTCTAATTCTGATGATTTTAAGGAAGAGGCTAATTCAATATGATAAATTTTCTTCAATCTCACAGATCGTTACAGTCACTTCTAAAAGCCACTCCAAAACAAAAAATATTACCCTAGCCATGAGACATATTGTTATGGCAAAGAGGGTCTTGAAGACACTTAGAGAACTAAATTCACATTTTAGCAATTGACACATTATGGTTATCTGTAGAAGTTGCAAACATGGCTGACTGTTGAGGAATCATGCTGCCATTAATATTGAAGTGTTCTAATATTTGCTCACCAACATCAATCTCACAGAGTATTGGGTACTTTGTCTCACAGTTCTGCAGATACCATTCCACAGCCCCGCCAGTAGCTATACAGTCCTTGGAAGCATCAGTAGTCGGTTCGGTTAGAAAGCCAGGCCATCTACCATTACCATTGATGAGTTCACCATCTGCCCAGGTGTAGTCACCCTCTGAGGATATGTCATTGCCTCCAATCCAGTAGTTAACTGCTAATCCTTGGACCTCTCTGACAGGTTGATAAAGAAATCAGCAAAATGAAGTTTCAATATTGAATGTATTATTATAGATTATTGTCTCTCCGATCCTGTGTTCAAGTCCTGCAGATGACAACTGAATACAAGGCTCTCATTAGTTGACCTATGCAACTCCTTTTACACCTGTTGTATTATACAATAATGCCCTATATTACATATGAACAGAGATTCATATGCATATGAACAGAGCTTCAAAAAGTATTGGCTTTACACAAACTCAGAAATATGATATTTCCACTCCAGCCCCAGTACGGTAGTGCTAATTTTCAGGAGGAGGGGCAGTGAGATATTGCGTGACCCCTATAGAGGGGTTGGCACGCGGCTTAAAAATTGGAAAGCCTATGCACCCTTTTAAGCAAAGTAAAGTTCTCCTTGAAAAGAGGTGAATTTTTTTTTTATTGTATTCCGAAAAAGAGACATATCCTACCTGAATCTATTAACCATAAGCTGTTCATCAAGAGTAGTTATCTTAGCTAGGTTACCATTTCCCAGTTTACAATAGGCATCTGCCTCATTCCATGTCATGAAGTTTCTTGCAGTAGATGGACTGAAATACATCTTATTTCGGGGACATACTACCTCATCTGATTGTAAGACAAAAGTGTATTGAGGCCCATCTAAATTTCAATATTATTAGTAACAGATGCATCCTCCATGTAATATAGCCAAAAAATGTGAAGTGCAAATAATAAAGTATGCATTTTTCAATTGCTTATAAGGCTCTATATACATTCCAAATATACAAGTGTTGTACCATATCTTTGTCTGTTTTAACTAGCAAATGGTGGTACATCATAAATAACAAAGACACAGAAAATGTAATACAGTGCTTTAGTCATAGCAGCAAAAGGTTCCATATTTATAACTTACCATATGTTTCGGCACCTCTCACAGGACGGATCAGGTCATTAGCCACATAACATGAGCGAAGGTCAGCTTTAGATATAGCCAATTGAGATTCTGTAAAGGGTTGTTAATGAGTAGATAATCATGTAATAACAGGGAATAAGCCTCCTGCAAATTTCTTTTTTTTCCTTTTTTTTTCTTTTGGCAGAAACCAACTCCTGTCTAGAGTTTAAGCTTGATAGCTACCCTCGCGTGGTATTATATACCATGGGAGGAGAACAGACATTAGACTAGGGTGAGTGTGGAGTTTTAATGTAAAAAGTGATACCCAGGGAATAAGTCTATATATATCATATTTGAAGGGAAAAATATTTTAGTAGGTAAACTATAATTATGATCACATATTTCTTAACAAATCATGATGTTCAAAAATATTTAGTCTACCAGGCTCCACTTCACAGACAAAGCTGTGTGGTGTTTCACAGGGTCCATCATAAAGCAAGTTTACACTTGGTCCATAAAGTGCACAGAGGTGTGCAGCATTGTTGGGGTCTGGGGGGCCCCACAAGCTGTTATCAGTTAGAGGAGTGCCATCCACCCATCGGTAGTTTGTGTTGGAACCATCGTCCTTCAGGCCTACCCACGGATAGGCCAGATACAGCACCCACTGGGTCCACCTGCAGTTGTAATAGTTCTTTTGGTAAGGTACCATTACAAACATGAAAATTGCTACATATTTTGGGCATTTGGCATGTATACAGCAATAGATAAAATTGTGACAGGTGACAAGGATGGAACTCACAACCCCAGTGTATAATTCCTGCACTGCTCCGTTGCACTACAGAAGTAGTGCTACAACTACCTCTGGAGTACCTTTCAATTTAGTGATTGGTATCAGAAATCATTTTCAACAGCCCAAAACCACTGAACTATCTAGTGCACTATATGTCAAAATGAACTCTTTTATATTACTTCCCCCCCCCCGACTCAAAAGGTCCATGTTTCTGAGTATGATATATATATATATATATCCACACATTAATTGGTTTCAGATGCTTGCCTCTCCTTTCCAATGTTTTCCATCTCAACAAAGTCATCCAGCTTGGCCAGATAGCCTCCTATGTTCTCACAGTCCTGTTTAGCGACATCCCAGGTAGCCTTGTAACGGGAGTAGTAGTAAGACGACTCAGTCAGTGAACAGCCTGGATCTGGGACTAGTCAGACAAGGGAGAAATATTACATTACATAAAGCCACACAAGATGATTAATACTTCATTTAGAATGTATATTGTAGAACAGGTATCACACAAAACCAAACATGTAGCTTCTAATTGATGGTTGTTTTTTTATTAGGGGTTTGGTTGACATTGAGCAGTTGGAGGGAATTGAGTTGGTGTGGCTACGTTTCAACCTTTTGAAAGGCCATTAGGAATGTCTGTATCCAGTAGAACCCCCCCCCCCCGCCACCACCAAATCAAATGTGCTCATTGATGCATGTTAGAACTCCCCTATTGATAAAACAAACAGAATCAATGTAATCAGGAGGGGACCTTAGAGATAAAAATAATCTCCTGTGACAACCAAAATCTCCTCGAGTGTTACAACTAGTTCCGTCAGCATATGAGCAGTCATGCAGAAAGGATGCTTCAGTTACAGCTGAGCAGCTCACCTCTATATCAAATACCATACTGTAGTGGATTAAATGCTTATTAATTTCAATAGTACCATTTACCCTGTATTATTTAAAAACCTGTTCGAATACAAATATGATTCAAATTGTTGTTTCAATACCCTCATTTAAGCTTATTCAAGACTTGTGCTTATATGAGACCCCTATGCGTATTTGAACCATTACGTTATTATTCCTTGTTCAGAATTGCAACAAATGTAGCTCTGCTATGTTCATAGGGGCAGTTGTAGGCATCTTGGTAATAATATCAAGACAGAAGATATCACACGGTCATAGCAACAGACATGGGATCATTTTAAATATGGTTCTTTTCATCTTAAGAGGTTAAAGGGGATATAAATAACTCTGTGAAGGGAAACTGTTTCATCTCTGATTACTTACCATGCACTTCAGCATCATTCACAGGACGGAAAATATCATTGGTGATATAACATGAGAGGAAGTCTGCTCTTGATATGGCCAATTCAGATCCTGAAACAGTATATGCCAAACTTTCATTCGTATGTATATATATATACACATATATATGTTATATATATACATATATATATATATATATATACATACATATATATATATATATATATATATATATATATATACATATATATATATATGTGTGTGTGTATATATACACATATATAATATACATGATTTTACTCAGCAAGATTGAAACCCTGAGTATTCTCACCTGCCCTAGTGTGACCTACCTCTATGTGGCCAGCTGCATGCGCTCAGAAATATGCTTCACTGTAGAATGGGGGAAAATGGGTACTAGTGCCAACCAAACAGGGAAATCTTCACTAAGTTAAAGCTAAGTTTAAAAAAAGGTGTGTTTCAACTCATGCAACCCTACCTAGCAAAGCTGGGCTGACCCTAGATTTTTTTTATCTAATTCTTACATAACATTTATATCATAAGTAATTTTGTGACAATATCAGGGTGAATTCTAAGACAACAAGTTCACACAATTGTCTGTGAGTCAGCACTGGAGTTTTCAGGTGCTTTTCGGACCATAGAACAAAAGATTTAAAAAAAATCAAAATCAAATATCCTACCAACTGTACCTGAGACACCTTTTTTTTTATTTGCCTAACAAGCTCCTCTTGCAGATTGAGTATCATTCCATGATAACATCTTTATCTAATTTGGTATTAAGTGCTGTTGCAGAACAACTCATTTACCTTGTTCCACTTCACAAATGAAGCTGAGTGGAATAGAGCAGCCTCCATCATCAATCAGGTTTATGTTCTCAAGGAAGAAGCCACACTCTTCATCGGTCCAACCGGGCTGACCAGGGTTCCACATAGTGGTGTCTGTTATTGGGGTACCGTCCAGCCAGTGGTAGATGGTGTTTGTGCCGTCAACGTCTCTCAGACCTATCCACAGCCTGGGGTCTGGCAGCACCCACTGCGACCTGTGTAAAATGTAATGGTTATAATAAGTGTCTATAAGTTTATTTCTGTGATTCAACTGAAACAAATATAATTGTATTTTATTTCTACATTTCTTGAAATGACAGAATTTATAAACTTGTAATAAATTGAAATGGAATTAACTGTTATAGTGAAGAAAGTGGCAACATAAAGCAGTGAGTGTAACTGTAGCTCTTTTTAAAAACAATTGCTGGGTTGGTCCAAGACATGTCATAGACAGTTTAGTGAAAAAACGGAGTCAGGAAAGGTCAAAAAATCCTCAACTCAATCATAAGATGCTCACCTTCCCCTCAACACATTTTGCATCTCAACATAGTCATTCAACTTGACGAGATATCCTCCAATTTTCTCACAGTAGAGTTTAGCATGGTCCCAGGTAGCCACAATACGTGAGTAGTAGTAAGACGATCCACTCAGTGCACAGCTCGGATCTGGGACTGGGTAAATAGAGAGGAAGTATTATATTAAATAGCTATTTATGTAGATGCCTGGCCTTTGTCCGGAAGCATGCCCCACTTTCATAAGCATTCATACACATATGTAAATATTAAATCTTTGCCTGTTTTTGCACTAGAAATGTAGTCTTTACCATGGTTGCTTTTGAAAAGGCGAGGAAAACTAGATTGATGTTTGTTCAGACTCGTAACGGGCACAATCCTATGATGCACCACTTTTAAGGACACCCTCTGGCTAGTGAATGAAAAAGTTCAAATTTCTCTATGCCAAATAAAATTTCAACAACAACAACATTCTGTACTCTACCCCAGGGCTACTGTTCTATCTGCATTTATGTAAGAAACTAGGTGTGTTTTAAGCCAAATCGTGCTTAAAAAATGAGGAAAGGAAGGTCTGATTTGTGATTTATTATTTTCTTTATGTTAAAAGTATTCAACGGTCATTTGGATGACTGACTCACTTTTACAGTAACGTGGAGTATCATGAAATTGTTTGATTGTTTTGTTAAAAACAATTTACTGAGGTCAAACAGTTAAATAGGCAATTGAGCTTGTTCTTCCTGAACAAAAATTTGATAAAATGGATATTTAAAGAAAAATATCTCCAAGATTCGCAAGGAAATACTAGGGTCGACCTGTTTTTGAATCTAAGGTTGGGTGACCTGAAACCCAACCCTAGATATTTTTGCCTTATCCCCACAAAAGTATTGAGCAGTTTATTTAGAGGGTTTAAACTATATGGTCTTTAAGGCTAGACGTTAGGGTTGCTAAAACAGTTAGCCTTTTCCCCACAAAAGTATTAGGCAGATCGATAAAAAAGATCTTCCTTCTGCGGTGAATTAGTCATCCTTTGTGTTCATATGCTTCCCTTTTTTAAAAAGCGAGACTTTTGAAGTGGTGACATCTCGTATCAATGACTGCATTCCAAAAATAATGATGTAGAATTTAAGCACTAGTCTATCATCTGGATCTTATCAATATAGGGCAGAAGGGTAACACACTCATAGAGTCTTATATCATATGCTAGGTTATAACTAGATAATTGAAAAAACTCTCATCATTGATTACTTACCATGCACTTCACTGTCATTCGCAGGACGAAAAATGTCATTGTTGATATAACATGAACGGAAGTCTGCTTTTGATATGGCCAAATCAGATCCTGAAAAAAAAGTGTGTATGGAATATTTCTATGTGAGAAAATGATTAAACCGCTGACCTCTCACAGAAATGACTAACACACCAACACTACCAAGCAATTGACTCTGCCTTACGTAACTGGATCAATGTGTTGGAATGGGGTTGGTGTAGGCCTGGTGCAGGCCTGCAGTGATTGACCACTGTATGGGTAATCAGAACCCCTATAGACTATTCCCATTGTTTCTGGCCACATATTGGACATCTATTGAAGGCTCTCATCACAAAACTGCAATTGGCATTCATAACCATTTAAAGTGGGAAATAAATAAACAAATCTTCTTGAGTTTTGGTCTGTTAACAGAGTTATTTCACAAGTTAAAGGTGGGGCCGGTTTTGAAATCCTGTGATCTTTGGCTAAATCTATTGTGCTGCTGTATTCTATTAAAAATACACAAAGGTTCATGAGTTTAAGTGTGAGTGAAAAGTAGCCCATTGGCCTGCAAACGCAATAACCAGCAATACAGACTTAAACGAATGATCCTTTGTGTTTATTTTTTACCTTTTCCAATTAAATTACCCAAATTATGATAGGGGGCCTACAGTAGCATTTTTCTAAGTCCTTCAAATGTAAACAAACCACCATTTCAATGATGTCACAGGGTAGTGAAATACGGCAGTCGTTTTGTTCATGGGATGTGTGAAATACAGCATTTTTTTAGTGATATCAATGGCATTGCTGTATTTCATAAAACAAATAGACAAATGCCAATGCCCATTGACACTGTCTCTGCCGTATTTCATGAGTGGGATATGCGCCACCGCCCAAGAGTAAAACGCACAAGAGAGGTATCAATGTAGTTGGAATTTGCATTTTTATTTTATCTTAAGCAATTCTATGAGAAAAAGACAGCTTTTTCTTTGCCCATTGAATACAGCTACATTGAATACGGCCTTTCCTATAGTTAAGCATAGTAAATATTGTATAAAAAAATAGAAAGTTTCAAACAATGACATGTTACTTACCCAATTCTACTTCACAGATGAAACTGTATGCTTGAGAACATGGAGAGTCATAAAGCTGGACTCTATGACCCGGTAGGTGAGCACAGAGATGTCCATGATTATTGGGGTCTGTGGGGTACCACATGTTGTTGTCAGTTAGAGGAGTGCCATCCACCCATCGGAAGTTTGTGTTGGAACCATCGTCCTTCAGGCCTACCCACAGCTCAGTGTTAGGCAGTACCCAGTTGGACCTACACAAGTTGCAATCAGTTAATAAATTTGTTAAGGTCATCTCCATGGACAATATCATAACAAGTAGGATTGAGGGTGAATGTAAGCATTTATTTACTGATAGATTCCAAAAAGTATTGAACATTTAAAAGATAAAGGAAAAATAGGGAGAGTTTTTGATCAATTTTGTATGCATTTTTAAATACATCTATAGACAATGATAATGAGCATATCAAGAAAAGAAAGAGACATATCTAAATAATCAGACCAGCCACTCACTACACTCATGAGAAAACAGATAAAGGCACTATGTACTTTTATAAAAAATACATTATGAATATTTCTATAGTAACTCCTATACTAGGGGTGGTAGGCTCGGACTAGAGACTGTCGGGGAACTGTCCAAACATCTGACTACTGGTAACTATAAGGATAGTATGACTTCCAGCTACTCTCCAAAGGAATGGACACAGTTTAAGAGCCTTATTTATTCAGCTGTTGAAGTAACAGGTACAATTGATCATGGCCTAACTCAGTTGGCTTATATAGCAGGCCACACACGGTGGGGACCTCTGGTTGTCCTGGCCGGATGGGGTTCATCTTGGCTGGGCAATCAGCAGAAACTGCACATTTAGAGTTGCACCCAGGCTCAGTAAGTAATCAGGCCGGGTAAGTTAAGAGGGCCGGGTTAGTAACCAAGCAGGAGCTGCAACCGCATAGTACCAGCCGGATCAAGCCTTATTCTTATTTGAGATCCCTTGGCATATTTAACTAACTATGGTTTACTGACATTCATGGACATATGATGCATGATGGCTATATCTTGTGACTTATTAGTTCCACTACAACCATGCTCCCCTATTAATTTCTTTCTTTTTATGTAACATCACCTAATGGTATTGTAGTTCAGAATAAGCATTTTTCCAGGCTCACCCTCTATGACGAAAAAAAAAAAAAAATATATGTACATATATATATATACATATATATATATATATATATATATATATATATATATATATATATATATATGTAAAGAGTATGAGTCAGTGGGTGAATATATGACCGTAATACATATGATTGATTACCGTAAACATATGTATATATTCCAGATTCTTCCCTCATAGTTGGCAAAATCTGTCACTAAACTCTAACTTGGGTAAAAAAGTATGCTGGTGTGGGAGCCAATGGCCTTTAGATTTAGGTCCCGACCCTCAGTTTTCTCAGGAATCACCTTCTCAGTATACTGTCTCCCCATAAAGTAATCAATTTCAAAGCCTTACCTTTCACTTGCTATAAATGCTAACTCAGCGACATCATCCAGTTTGATGAGATATCCGCCAATCTTTTCACAGTAGAGTTTAGCATGGTCCCAGGTGGCAGTGACACGAGAGTAGTAGTAAGACGTCTCACTCAGCACACGGCCTAGTTTTAGACAAACAGGGGAAAGAGAGGAAATGAGGGAAGACTCCCTGTTAGTCCTGCTATTGACCTCTAGGGGATATGAACAGCCTAACCCCCCTTAAAAATAGTTAAAATATGATTTATTCGGGTAATGATATCATGCACAATACAAACATTAATGTAGCATCTGCACTTTTCAGTTAGGGCCCCAAGCAAAGTGTAATAAGTTATTAGCAGGATGGGAACCCCTTACCTTAAGCTTCCTGCTAGCTAAACCACTTATTCATTCAAACCATGTTCATATGCACACAAATCTGTGAAGTTAATGCTACAAACCTTAAGGTGAATCTACCAGAGGTGGGCACACATGGTGTATGAATTATTCAGAGAATATTGATCACAAAAAAGGGAGCAAGCTGTGGCTAATTAAATAATTCAAGGTCTCAGCCCATGAGTCATAAAGTACGTGAGTTGTCATCACCAAATTCTTTATTTATGTAAGGTTCCAGTTCCTTGATCATCAACTGCTGAATTGTCTACCATGCATTGTTACCCAAAACACTGATCAATATCTTGGTGTTGTTTTAAAAGCCGACATTTGGCACTTTTATCCGCCACCAAACTATTCAAACTTTCTTTGCCCTCAACAGATCTGACTAACAGTGTTTGATATCATTTTACGGTTTAAACTTGTAAATCTAAATTGTAGATTTCATACTATAAACTCACCTTTATAAACACTCAAGAAGAAAATGAACAAGAGTTGGAGGGTTTTGTGTCTTTTCATGGTGTGGTTTTGTCCTTTCCTAATATAGAAATAAAAGGAAAACTATGAAAAAAGGAAAACAAATGCCATTTTAATTCTGAAATAGCTCTTACCACCAGGCATTTACAGCACTATTCTGGCCTATGTTTAATGAATTTTATCTCAATCTTTTTCAGACTGTTCACATACTTTTGGTAAATGACGTTGCTCTAGATTCCCCCAAGAAATGACATACATATAGTGCAGCAATGACCAGTGAGCTTTCCATAATGTACATTTGTCACAAATGTCACATTTGATATGAGAAACTCAATCTTTACAATAAGTATGTACATCAAATGGATATGCATGATAAAGGAGCCTTTACCTGTGGGATTTAGTTAGGGCTGCTTCCTACCAGGACGCCCGTAGAGGTGTGTGTCTGCAGCGTCTCTGTAGTTACTGTTGTGATGTGCCATGGTGGTTACTGTTATGGCTCTGTAGGTAACCAATACCGTATTAAATGTGCAGGTGTTGTATGGGAAAGCTTTACTTATTTACAGGCCGGACGGTTAGCAGGTTGGTGCCAGTCCTGGATTGTCGACACAATAATTACTATGACGTATAGTAGGACTATATGGCATCTTTGGATATTATCAATGAAAGAAATAGTATCTCCTTGTGCCCTAAAACTGCCTCACAATATTTGTCACTGAGAGTCTGCGTTTCATTTTCTTATTTCATACTAACACAGTGAGAGGTATATGCAGGAAGGAGGTATAGTGTAGACAATGCTTTGGCATATTAGCTTTAATCTCCATGCCTCATTGATTCCAGAAATGGAATTATCAACCTTTCTCTTCCTATCCTAATCCCAACCACAATTTGGCTGAATTGACTATACCTAAACAGACATGACATTTCTTCTCCATTGCTGCATATTAGAGCTAAGTTGCAGGTAGCACCAAGCAGCCCCATCATGCCTGTGGACCCAGGGTACCTACCTGATGTCTTCACCTCATTAATCTACCTTCAACACCCCCTCTGTCGAAGAGTTCCATCAATACCTGTCACTACCTAACGATGTCACATACGTCACTTGGGTATAAGGCACATGACTTGACTCATAAATTTACAATGAATCATCGCTATTCAAATCAGGTTTTTGAAGGTATATGAGTGGTGAGGTTGTGCTATCAAATTAATGTTAATTAGCTCTGAGTTGAGAACCAGCACTAAAACTGGGCAGTACAATGCTTTATTTTGCCCTCTGATCTCACTAGTCTAAGAAAATGGTTGGTATCTATCTCCTCCCCTTGTGCTCTAATTCCAACCATGATCTATTGGGAAAGGACATCACGTCACTCGTCCATCACTACGATATGGAGCTGAGTGTGCCTGCTGTCTCCCAGGGAGACCTGCAGCCCCAGGGCCCCTACCTGACCTGCCTTTACCACCTCATCAGTCTCCTTACAACACCCTCTCTGTCACCGAGCTCCGTCCATACCTGCCACTACCGGGCAACGTCACGTACATCACCTGGTGTCGGGTACGTGACGTAACACCACACAGCAGCCAATGTCTGTGCCTATAGATCAATGCAGCATGGAAGGGTGACTTTTCAGAAAAGTAAAAGGTTTTGAATATTTCTAAAGCATGACTGAAAAATACACAACCTCAAAATCCTGTATTCTCACATGTACTACCTGAAAGATAATTGTCCTAATATATGTTTGCAAACGTAGCCATTATAGACAATGTTATGCAGATTTTTCTAAAACCAAACGCACAAAGTCACCCTTTCTTGCAACTTTGGTCTATAGAGGCAATGTAGAGGTAAATGCTGCCACCTGGTGGGTAATATGGTATTCAGATATGCACTGATGGGTGTTCTTACTGCTATGTGGCTGATACTCTTAATGCAATAGAAACAGCTAAAATTATGAATTCTGTTGCTAGAAACTTCTTAAATAACCACTTGCACAATGTCAAGACAGACCTCTAGATTACGTACCCAAACTTAAATTAACATGAAAAGCTGAAACCTTAATGACAGTTGTGGATCAGGCGCATAGTATGAGATGCGAAAGAGCCAGAACTTGGCAGAGTCAGGATTTTTAGTTTAACATCCTAAGGATTATCACATACATACCAAGATAAGAGCGTTAATTCAAGCCTGCAGCAAGGTTTCTATTAGGGTACAGGTAGGCCTAAAACATGGCTCCCCGAGTCTCATTAACCCTTTCCCTGCTGGCATTGAAAAATGTCATTTGGGACTTAACCACCGGCCCTATGCCATGGAAATATGCAAATTGCAAGTATCTGCCCCCTGGGACAGTGGATAAGGAGTAAAATAACTTGTACTGGAGACAGAATTTACACATTTTTGACAAGGGGATGTTGTATTCATGTTAAATATTTTTGGATTCATTCAAAAATTCTTATTCTTTGTTTCATAGCAGGAGCTGTAACTTAGTGGTATTGCTGCCCTAGGGTAACAATTTTGCTGCCCTATGACAGCAGCGGTTTTTCAAGAGTATTTTAAATGCTGCCCAGAGGCAGCAGCGGCCCTTAAAGGGTTAAGAAACCTTTCATTTTGATGATAGCGATGAGCAGCGAAATGAGCGATGAAACTGGTAGCCTCAAACCTTAAAAATGCAAAATTACACTTTGAATAAATCCAAAAGCTGTAACACCAAAATATTCAGAGGATGGAGACAGACAGTGTCCAAAAGGGTAAGATGGCGGAGAGGGGGTCAGAAGGAAATTTTACCAAGTTTTTTTTTTAATGTGGGGAATAAAATTGTAGCCCTGATTGTCAAGACAACGTGGTGAGAGGTAATCCCCACCCCAGCTATGTGTGATTACAGTAAAGACCAATCTATTCATGCATCCCGTAGTGGTCTACAATTGCACAAAGAGTTTGATTTAGAAAGGCATCTAACATGGATCACTTTTAGCATCAATCCCTAATAGATTTCAACTCTTCATACTCCACCAGAGATTCTACCATTACTGTCCCTTGTCCTTCTCCATAACTGCTAATACCACAACATGCAATGTAATGCCTAGTACTTGATCTATATGAAGTAGGGTGGAGGTTAACTATGTGGTAGGGCAGATAATGTAGGTGAGATATGGGGTCCAGCTCACCCCAACCTCCTCCCCACCACCAATCTGTCACATCCTTGGCTACAAATGGACACCATTCCAGCAGCTGGCAGAGGACATAATCGACTCCTTTACAACTCACTGACCACAGGAGTAATCTCTTTATGTCCAGTCGGTCAATCTCATGTTGAACTGACCAACAATGTCTACCAAAAATAACTAGCAGACTGACATCAAGGCTAGGTCCTGGTGAGGAGACTGCAGGTACCCAGGCCATCTGTACATCCTCCTCCACCAATGGCCATGTGCCCTCACCTTATTATCTGACTTTAACAAATTTAAATAGCTATCCCTTTTTTACACTATTGATACACTTCCATCATCATCAATTCTGCTGAATAATATTGTCTGTACTTAATATGAGATGTCTAATGTTCCCCATCTGTACCCTGGTTCTAACAATCTTACACAGACATCTGATATTATTGGAATGTTCCCCCCATTTCTCAGAGAGCTCAAACCCTCCTCACTTCCCTCATCCTCATTGATCTCTGCTTGCTCCAAACCAGCTCCCTCCTAACAGCCGTCAACCTCCTGCCCCGGGTGTCATGTCAGGCACCACTCACAGGTTCAGCCCCCTGGGGATGGGACCAAAGTGGTGAGGGGTGACAAGGGGGTGATCCCTACCCCAGACCTGTGTGTTTATTCTAAAGATCTGGTCTACATCTGACAGTGCCAGTCTTAGGGCCATCTACATTTTCCAATTTTCTTCCTTCCCCACCTCCATCTCTGTCTATCTCTCAGGCTCAATGTCTGTGTGATTCACTATATTCCTCAAATGCTTTCCAATTGAAACATTTATCATTTCATTCACTTGCCAATCCAGCCACCTGTCCTTCAAGGTCTCCCTTTCAATGCTATTACATAGGCATTTAAGAATAAACACTGCATGACTGTTAGCATTAAAGCTAAATATGTACTGCTCAAAGTCACACTTTAAGCACTTTTAATTCCAGTATTTAAAGGTGTTGTGATGCTGACACTATAGTGACAGTAAGCCTATCTTTGACCACACTGTGCCTACAGTGTCAGTTTATGAACAGCTCAAAGAGAATCTGTGCACTCAAAGCCTTGGTAGGGAGTAGAATGTATAGGGGTGATAGATGACAAGAATTATTTTTAAGTTGTCTGCTATGGAAAAATTATTTTTTTCATCTTTTATTATTATTATTTTTTTAGATCCCTATTTCAGTTTTTCTAAAGTGTGTCCTGATTGGACATCCACAGGAAGCATGTTTTTAAAGTGGGTCCTATTCAGACGTCCAGGGGAACCACGTATTTAAACTGCGTCCTAATGAAACGCCCAGGGGAACCATATTTCTAAAGGGCGTCCTTATTGGACATCCATGGGAAGCCTGCTTCTAAAGTACGTCCTAGTCGGATGTCCGGGGGAACCACATATTCAAACTGCGTCCTTATAAGACGCCCAGGGGAACCATATTTCTAAAGTGCGTCCTCATCGGAAGTCCATGGAACCCATGACTCTGAGGGAGTGTTCATTTATTAATTACAGGGGGGGGGGTAATTTTTTACGCCCCCCCCCCCCCATCGAGAGCACGCGTAACGTTTCGTGCCCACCCTCGCCGAAGGCGGGTAACATTTTTCAGCCCCCCCCCCTTTGAACTATAGTAACAGGCATGCTTTTTTTGTAAAAAGGGGCGATGATTTTATGTGCTCCTGAAGAGGTGGCAGAATTTGTTACGCCCCTCAGGAGTGGTCAGACATTTTTTACCCCCCCTGTAAATTATAAATGAACACTCCCCAAGGTGCGGCCTAGTCGGACGTCCAGGGGAACCATGATTATTAACTGCGTCCTAAAATGACCCCCGGGGGAACCATATTTCTAAAGTGCGTCCTGATTGGACATCCATTGGAAGCGTGTTTCTAAAGTGCGTCCTAGTCGGATGTCCAGGGGAACCATATTTTTAAACTGCGTCATAATTTGACGTCCATGGGAAGCATGTATTTTAAGTGTATCACTTGGCACCTGTAGAAAACACTAGGTGGCAGCTGCGGGGAAAAAAACCTACTGAGCTAAGGGTGTCACTAACGCAATATTTCACTATTTCTGATATATATACATTCCACATAGAGGGACCAACTAAAACATAATGCATTACCTAAACATGTATCTCACAATAATTAGCAAGCCCTGATAACCATGGATTAGGTGATTTTCACAATAAAAGCTATAACCTAAACTGATATGAGAATATACTGTACAAGGACCCCTAAAGCTGACTTCCTGTTTGATGGGTGGCTCTCTTCAAAAATAGTTTGGCCGTTTAGGATCGATTCCTTTGGTTATCTAGTAGCTGAGTATGAGCAGGCTTGAAGTATTCATGTGGGATGGTTAAAAGAAGGTTTGCAAAAGTATGAATCTTGGCTACATGTAGGAAATGTGAGCATATTGCACTTGCTCGAGATGCGCGCGGAACCCTTATTATCGCTCACGCTGTGCGTTAGCTGACACAAGGAGAGTACTCCCCACAACAATAGCTATCTGTGCTTTTTTGGCACTTGTAAATATTCCTATTAGAAGCAGAGCTAGGTCCTTTAGATGATGTTGGATAATATATGGAGGTATCAGACTTTATAAGAATTTAAAGGTGTTGTGATGCTGACACTATAGTGACAGTAAGCCTATCTTTGACCACACTGTGCCTACAGTGTCAGTTTATGAACAGCTCAAAGAGAATCTGTGCACTCAAAGCCTTGGTAGGGAGTAGTATGTATAGGGGTGATAGATGACAAGAATTATTTTTAAGTTGTCTGCTATGGAAAAATTATTTTTTTCATCTTTTATTATTATTATTTTTTTAGATCCCTATTTCAGTTTTTCTAAAGTGTGTCCTGATTGGACATCCACAGGAAGCATGTTTTTAAAGTGGGTCCTATTCAGACGTCCAGGGGAACCACGTATTTAAACTGCGTCCTAATGAAACGCCCAGGGGAACCATATTTCTAAAGGGCGTCCTTATTGGACATCCATGGGAAGCCTGCTTCTAAAGTACGTCCTAGTCGGATGTCCGGGGGAACCACATATTCAAACTGCGTCCTTATAAGACGCCCAGGGGAACCATATTTCTAAAGTGCGTCCTCATCGGAAGTCCATGGAACCCATGACTCTGAGGGAGTGTTCGTTTATTAATTACAGGGGGGGGGGTAATTTTTTACGCCCCCCCCCCCATCGAGAGCACGCGTAACGTTTCGTGCCCACCCTCGCCGAAGGCGGGTAACATTTTTCAGCCCCCCCCCTTTGAACTATAGTAACAGGCATGCTTTTTTTGTAAAAAGGGGCGATGATTTTATGTGCTCCTGAAGAGGTGGCAGAATTTGTTACGCCCCTCAGGAGTGGTCAGACATTTTTTACCCCCCCTGTAAATTATAAATGAACACTCCCCAAGGTGCGGCCTAGTCGGACGTCCAGGGGAACCATGATTATTAACTGCGTCCTAAAATGACCCCCGGGGGAACCATATTTCTAAAGTGCGTCCTGATTGGACATCCATTGGAAGCGTGTTTCTAAAGTGCGTCCTAGTCGGATGTCCAGGGGAACCATATTTTTAAACTGCGTCATAATTTGACGTCCATGGGAAGCATGTATTTTAAGTGTATCACTTGGCACCTGTAGAAAACACTAGGTGGCAGCTGCGGGGAAAAAAACCTACTGAGCTAAGGGTGTCACTAACGCAATATTTCACTATTTCTGATATATATACATTCCACATAGAGGGACCAACTAAAACATAATGCATTACCTAAACATGTATCTCACAATAATTAGCAAGCCCTGATAACCATGGATTAGGTGATTTTCACAATAAAAGCTATAACCTAAACTGATATGAGAATATACTGTACAAGGACCCCTAAAGCTGACTTCCTGTGTGATGGGTGGCTCTCTTCAAAAATAGTTTGGCCGTTTAGGATCGATTCCTTTGGTTATCTAGTAGCTGAGTATGAGCAGGCTTGAAGTATTCATGTGGGATGGTTAAAAGAAGGTTTGCAAAAGTATGAATCTTGGCTACATGTAGGAAATGTGAGCATATTGCACTTGCTCGAGATGCGCGCGGAACCCTTATTATCGCTCACGCTGTGCGTTAGCTGACACAAGGAGAGTACTCCCCACAACAATAGCTATCTGTGCTTTTTTGGCACTTGTAAATATTCCTATTAGAAGCAGAGCTAGGTCCTTTAGATGATGTTGGATATATGGAGGTATCAGACTTTATAAGAATTTAAAGGTGTTGTGATGCTGACACTATAGTGACAGTAAGCCTATCTTTGACCACACTGTGCCTACAGTGTCAGTTTATGAACAGCTCAAAGAGAATCTGTGCACTCAAAGCCTTGGTAGGGAGTAGTATGTATAGGGGTGATAGATGACAAGAATTATTTTTAAGTTGTCTGCTATGGAAAAATTATTTTTTTCATCTTTTATTATTATTATTTTTTTAGATCCCTATTTCAGTTTTTCTAAAGTGTGTCCTGA
Source organism: Harmothoe impar (assembly GCA_947462335.1). Taxonomy (NCBI): domain Eukaryota; kingdom Metazoa; phylum Annelida; class Polychaeta; order Phyllodocida; family Polynoidae; genus Harmothoe; species Harmothoe impar. The sequence continues at coordinate 8,778,251 of OX381709.1, read as the reverse complement.
TTGGACATCCACAGGAAGCATGTTTTTAAAGTGGGTCCTATTCAGACGTCCAGGGGAACCACGTATTTAAACTGCGTCCTAATGAAACGCCCAGGGGAACCATATTTCTAAAGGGCGTCCTTATTGGACATCCATGGGAAGCCTGCTTCTAAAGTACGTCCTAGTCGGATGTCCGGGGGAACCACATATTCAAACTGCGTCCTTATAAGACGCCAAGGGGAACCATATTTCTAAAGTGCGTCCTCATCGGAAGTCCATGGAACCCATGACTCTGAGGGAGTGTTCGTTTATTAATTACAGGGGGGGGGGGTAATTTTTTACGCCCCCCCCCCCCATCGAGAGCACGCGTAACGTTTCGTGCCCACCCTCGCCGAAGGCGGGTAACATTTTTCAGCCCCCCCCCCTTTGAACTATAGTAACAGGCATGCTTTTTTTGTAAAAAGGGGCGATGATTTTATGTGCTCCTGAAGAGGTGGCAGAATTTGTTACGCCCCTCAGGAGTGGTCAGACATTTTTTACCCCCCCTGTAAATTATAAATGAACACTCCCCAAGGTGCGGCCTAGTCGGACGTCCAGGGGAACCATGATTATTAACTGCGTCCTAAAATGACCCCCGGGGGAACCATATTTCTAAAGTGCGTCCTGATTGGACATCCATTGGAAGCGTGTTTCTAAAGTGCGTCCTAGTCGGATGTCCAGGGGAACCATATTTTTAAACTGCGTCATAATTTGACGTCCATGGGAAGCATGTATTTTAAGTGTATCACTTGGCACCTGTAGAAAACACTAGGTGGCAGCTGCGGGGAAAAAAACCTACTGAGCTAAGGGTGTCACTAACGCAATATTTCACTATTTCTGATATATATACATTCCACATAGAGGGACCAACTAAAACATAATGCATTACCTAAACATGTATCTCACAATAATTAGCAAGCCCTGATAACCATGGATTAGGTGATTTTCACAATAAAAGCTATAACCTAAACTGATATGAGAATATACTGTACAAGGACCCCTAAAGCTGACTTCCTGTTTGATGGGTGGCTCTCTTCAAAAATAGTTTGGCTGTTTAGGATCGATTCCTTTGGTTATCTAGTAGCTGAGTATGAGCAGGCTTGAAGTATTCATGTGGGATGGTTAAAAGAAGGTTTGCATAAGTATGAATCTTGGCTACATGTAGGAAATGTGAGCATATTGCACTTGCTCGAGATGCACGAGAAAACATGGAAACAATAATTTGATTCTGCCTTTTTAAATTTGTTTCGACCTTTTATGGACCATTTTATGACGAAATTACCAAAATGCACTCTCAATAGACCAATAATCAAGCAGTTTCTGCACTCAGACATGACTCCTGGACTTGTAAGAGAAGTTTTACAGCACTGGGTAGCAGATTTCTTTTAAAAGACCCATAGGGGCTCGGTAACCAGACGCTTTGGAAATTCCAATAATCTCTAAAATGTAGTTGGGGAAGATAAAAAATGAGAAATAAGTCTCCAAATGGCATCAAAATGATTCAGCCTGTTCCTCATATGCATCAAAACTAGAATACAGATAGGTTGCATAAGTTATGTCAGTCTTTCAAACCAGAAAAAATGGAAACAATGATATTCTTTGTCTCGTAAATTGCATTTTGAGAATCTGAAGGTCTTTTTCTAAGAATTATGCCAAATTACACTCTCAATAGGGCAATAATTAGGCATTTTCTACAATCAGATATGACTCCTGGACTTTTGAGAGAAGTTGTGGAGCACTGGGTATCAGATTTCTTTTAAAAGACCCATAGGGGCTCGGTAACCAGACGCTTTGGAAATTCCAATAATCTCTAAAATGTAGTTGGGGAAGATAAAAAATGAGAAATAAGTCTCGAAATGGCATCAAAATTGTTCAGTCTGTTCCTCATATGCATCAAAACTAGAATACAGATAGGTTGCATAGGTTATGTCAGTCTTTCAAACCAGAAAAAATGGAAACAATGATATTCTTTGTCTCGTAAATTGCGTTTTGAGAATCTGAAGGTCTTTTTCTAAGAATTATTCCAAATTACACTCTCAATAGGGCAATAATTAGGCATTTTCTACAATCAGATATAACTCCTGGACTTGTGAGAGAAGTTGTGGAGCACTGGGTATCAGATTTCTTTTAAAAGACCCATAGGGGCTCGGTAACCAGACGCTTTGGAAATTCCAATAATCTCTAAAATGTAGTTGGGGAAGATAAAAAATGAGAAATAAGTCTCGAAATGGCATCAAAATTGTTCAGTCTGTTCCTCATATGCATCAAAACTAGAATACAGATAGGTTGCATAGGTTATGTCAGTCTTTCAAACCAGTAAAACTGGAAACAATGATTTTTTTGTCTCGTAAATTGAGTTTTGAGAATCTGAAGGTCTTTTTCTAAGAATTATGCCAAATTACACTCTCAATAGGGCAATAATTAGGCATTTTCTACTATCAGATATAACTCCTGGACTTTTGAGAGAAGTTGTGGAGCACTGGGTAGCAGATTTCTTTTAAAAGACCCATAGGGGCTCGGTAACCAGACGCTTTGGAAATTCCAATAATCTCTAAAATGTAGTTGGGGAAGATAAAAAATGAGAAATAAGTCTCCAAATGGCGTCAAAATGATTCAGCCTGTTCCTTATATGCATCAAAACTAGAATACAGATAAGTTGCATAGGATATGTCAGTCTTTCAAACCAGAAAAAATGGAAACAATGATATTCTTTGTCTCGTAAATTGCGTTTTGAGAATCTGAAGGTCTTTTTCTGAGAATTATGCCAAATTACACTCTCAATATGGCATCAATTAGGCGTTTTCTTCAATCAGATATAACTCCTGGACTTGTGAGAGAAGTTGTGGAGCACTGGGTGGCAGATTTCTCTTAAAAGACCCATAGGGGCTTGGTAACCAGATGCTTTGGAAATTCCAATAATCTCTAAAATGTTGTTGGGGAAGATAAAAAATGAGAAATAAGTCTCCAAATGGCATCAAAATGACTCAGCATGTTCCTCATATGCATCAAAACTAAAATACAGATAGGTTGCATAGGTTATGTCACTCTTTCACACCAGAAAAACTGGAAACAATGATTTTTTTTGTCTCGTAAATTGCGTTTTGAGTATCTGAAGGTCTTTTTCTGAGAATTACGCCAAATTACACTCTCAATAGGGCAATAATTAGGCATTTTCTACAATCAGATATAACTCCTGGACTTGTGAGAGAAGTTGTGGAGCACTGGGTAGCAGATTTCTTTTAAAAGACCCATAGGGGCTCGGTAACCAGATGCTTTGGAAATTCCAATAATCTCTAAAATGTTGTTGGGGAAGATAACAATGATATTCTTTGTCTCGTAAATTGCGTTTTGAGAATCTGAAGGTCTTTTTCTGAGAATTACGCCAAATTACACTCTCAATAGGGCAATAATTAGGCATTTTCTACGATCAGACATAACTCCGGGACTTTTGAGAGAAGTTGTTGAGCACTGGGTAGCAGATTTCTCTTAAAAGACCCATAGGGGCTCGGTAACCAGATGCTTTGGAAATTCCAATAATCTCTAAAATGTAGTTGGGGAAGATAAAAAATGAGAAATAAGTCTCCAAATGGCATCAAAATGATTCAGCCTGTTCCTCATATGCATCAAAACTAGAATACAGGTAAGTTGCATAGGTTATGTCAGTCTTTCAAACCAGAAAAAATAGAAACAATGATATTCTTTGTCTCGTAAATTGCGTTTTGAGAATCTGAAGGTCTTTTTAATATTAGGAATAAGAACAATATTTCTTCATGGTTATTTAGCAATAGGACTGCTGGATCAGCATGTATAAGGCTCAGTCTCATGAGTTTGTAACATTTCAAACGTCTTTGACCGGTGGCGTCTTTGACCGGTGGCGTCTTTGACCGGTGGCGTCTTTGACCGGGTATGTGATTGAAATGAAGAAAAAAGTAGTATATAGTAAAGAAATTTAAGCTTCAACTTCTTCATGTAATAAACAGTCTATGGTTGTTTTACCCAATTAAAAAGATATATTTTAATGCACATGTTAAGGGTTCCTTTTGGGCTTTTTTTCTTCAGCAGGTCAAAGACGTCACAGGTCAAAGACGACGCCGGTCAAAGACGTTTAAACTGTTAAAAACTCATGAGACTGAGCCAGTAACATAAATATATGAAATATATCAATTTTAGATAATGCCTCGAAATGTTGTGTTATAACATATTATACAAAATATTTACCCATTTCTTTACTATACACTACTTTTTTCTTCATTTTAATCACATACCCGGTCAAAGATGGCTCCGGTCAAAGACGGCTCCGGTCAAAGACGGCACCGGTCAAAGACGTTTGAAATGTTACAAACTAATGAGACTGAGCCATAAGGGTTAAGAGATGAAACAGATATGAATGGGTTGCCTGAACTTAAATTCCTAGGGATGTGAGGTCACGGAAATATGACTAAATATAGCTTTTTACTTGATATTACTCATTTTAATACACATTAGTAAAACATTCAAAATTGGAAATCTATGCTATGTCTCTCCATGGTAATTTAGCAACAGGGCTTGTGTGTTAGAATATATAATGGTTTAGAGATTGAATAGATATTAGTGGGTTGCCTGAACTTGAATTCCCAGGGATGTGGGGTGACAGAAAAATGACTAAACAGGGCTATTTGCCCTATACTACTCGCAGATAACACATTAATGAGACATTTAGTATTAGGATTAAGAACATCATTTCTCCATGGTTATTTAGCACTATGACTTGTGTATTAGCATGTATAAGGGTTTATAGATGGAACATATATAAATGGGTTGCCTGAACTTAAATTCGTAGGGATGTGAGGTCACAGAAATATGACTAAATGTGGCTTTTTGCTTGATATTACTTATTTAATACACAATGAAAACACATTCAATACTGGAAATGTATGCAATGTCTCACCATGGTAATTTAGCAATAGGGCTTGTGTATCAGAATGTTTAATGGTTCACAGATTGGATAAATATTAATGGGTTGCCTGAACTTGAATTCGTAGGGATGTGTGGTCCCGGAATAGACTAAATAGGGCTATTCGCTGAATACTACTTGTAGAATACACATCAATAAGACATTTAATATTGGATGTGTATACAATGTCTCTTCATGATAATTTAGCATTGGGACTCATGTATTAGCATGTAAAAGGGCTTAGAGATTGAACAAATATAAATGGGTTGCCTGAACTTAAACTCCAAGGGATGTGAGGAAATATGAATGAATGGGGCCATTTGCTTGGTACTACTTGCAGATAACACATTAAAGAGACATTTAATATTAAGAATAAGAACAATATTTCTCCATGGTAATTTAGCAAAAGGACTGTTGTATCAGCATGTATAAGGGTTTAGAGATGAAACAGATGTAAATGGGTTGCCTGAACTTAAATTCCAAGGGATGTGAGGTCACAGAAATATGACGAAACATGGCTTTTTGCTTGATATTACTCATTTGATTCACATTAATAAAACATTCAATACTGGAAATGTATGCAATGTATCACCATGGTAATTTAGCAATAGGGCTTGTGTATTTGAATATCTATTGGTTTAGAGATTGAATAAATATCAATGGGTTGCCTGAACCTGAATTCCTAGGAATGTGAGGTCCCGGAAATATAACTAAATAAGGCTATTTGCTCAATACTACTCGCAGATAACACATTACTGAGACATTTAGTATTAGGATTAAGAACATAATTTCTCCATGGTAATTTAGCACTATGACTTCTGTATTAGTATGTATCAGGGTTTAGAGATGGAACATATATAAATGGGTTGCCTGAACTTAAATTCGTAACAATGTGAGGTCACAGAAATATGACTAAATATGGCTTTTTGCTTGATATTATTCATTTATATATGATAACACATTCATTACTGGAAATGTATGCAATGTCTCACCATGGTAATTTAGCAATAGGGCTTGTGTATTTGAATGTATAATGGTTTAGAGATTGAATAAATATTAATGGGTTGCCTGAACTTGAATTCGTAGGGATGTGTGGTCCCGGAATTGATTAAATAGGGCTATTCGCTCAATACTACTTGTAGAATACACAATAATAAGACATTTGATATTGGATGTGTATACAAAGTCTCTTCATGATAATTTAGCATTGGGACTCGTGTATTAGCATGTATAAGGGCTTAGAGATTGAACAAATATAAATGGGTTGCCTGAACTTAAACTCCAAGGGATGTGAGGAAATATGACTAAATGGGGCTATTTGCTTGGTACTACTTGCAGATAGCACATTAAAGAGACATTTAATATTAGGAATATGAACAATATTTCTCCATGGTAATTTAGCAATAGGACTGTTGTATTAGATTGTATAAGAGTTTAGAGATGGAACAGATGTAAATGGGTTCCCAGAACTTAAATTCCAAGGGATTTGAGGTCATGGAAATATGACCAAACATGGCTTTTTGCTTGAGATTACTCATTTGATAAACATTAATAAGACGTGGAATATTGAAAACCTATGCTATGTCTCTCCATGGTAATTTAGCAACAGGGCTTGTGTATTAAAATATTTAATGAGACTGAATAAATATTAATGGGTTGCCTGAACTTGAATTTCCAGGGATGTGGGGTGACAGAAATATGACTAAACAGGGCTATTTGCCCTATACTACTCGCAGATAACACATTAATGAGACATTTAGTATTAGGAATAAGAACAATATTTCTCTATGGTAGTCTACCAGGGGGCGCCACCATGTACGCCAATATGGCCACCTCCATATCCCAATGTGTCTAAGCCGTATAGTAACCCTCATGTCCCCCCTACAGGAGTACATGCAGCACCTGCGCCCCCAGGAGGGAGTGTCGAGTCTACCAGGGGGCGCCACCATGTACGCCAATATGGCCACCTCCATATCCCAATGTGTCTAAGCCTTATAGTAACCCTCATGTCCCCCCTACAGGAGTACATGCAGCACCTGCGCCCCAGGAGGGAGTGTCGAGTCTACCAGGGGGCGCCACCATGTACGCCAATATGGCCGCCTCCATATCCCAATGTGTCTAAGCCTTATAGTAACCCTCATGTCCCCCCTAGAGGAGTACATGCAGCACCTGCGCCCCAGGAGGGAGTGTCGAGTCTACCAGGGGGCGCCACCATGTATGCTGAGTGTCTTCGCTGGCACCTCTCTGTCACCATGACGCCCGATGAGGTGCACCAACAGGGGGTGCAGGAGGTCGCACGCTTCAAGACACAGATCTATGAATCATTGAGAAGTCACATGTACAGTCATATAAAGTCGACTGAATGCATGAATGCATCCCTGAGTAACTCGCCAGTTCTCTATTCATGCATCATGATACGCTCCTGAACGTTCGGAATGATGCAGCAAGGCAGTGCCAGCAAGTCACTCGCTGATTCTGTATAGGTGCATCATGACGATAAATTTTACCTATACACATACAGCCCTTAACTCTTTAAGGACGGCAAAATGCCTTATAATGCATCATGCCTTTAGTCATCATGATGCATGACTGCAGCCCTGGCGAGTAACTCACCAGTGCTGTATTCAAGCATCATGCTGATCCTATGAGGTTGAGACACTCCCAAGGATCGGCATGATGCACCAATGTAGCACTGGCGAGTTACTCGCTGAGGCTGCATTGGTGCATCATGCCTATCCTATGGGGTTGAGATACTCCCAAAGGATTGGCATGATGCACCAATGCAGTACCGGCGAGTTACTCGCTGAGGCTGCATTGGTGCATCATGCCGATCCTATGGGGTTGAGACACTCCCAAAGGATTGGCATAATGCTCCAATGCAGCACTGGCGAGTTACTCGCGGGTACTACATTGGTGCATCATGCTGATCCTATGGGGTTGAGACACTCCCAAAAGATTGGCATGATGCACCAATGCAGCACTGGTGAGTTACTGGCGGGTGCTACGTTGGTGCATCATGCTGATCCTATGGGGTTGAGACACTCCCAAAGGATCGGCATGATGCACCAATGCAGCACCGGCGAGTTACTTGCTGAGGCTGCATTGGTGCATCATGATGACTAATGTCATCTTTTACTGATATCTATCCTTAAAGCGTTAAAACACTTGATGCATTGATGCAGCACAGTAATTCTCCAGTGCTTGATTCAAGCATCATGCCAACCCTCCAGGGTTGATACACTCCCCAAGGGTTGGCATGATGCACAAATGCCGCCCTGGTGAGTTACTAGTTGGGGCTGGATTGGTGCATCATGATGACAATTGTCATCTTTTAGCAACATCTGACCTTAAAGGGTTAACACATTAACAGGAGTTTTTGGTGTTTCAGGAGTCTCTACTGAAGGGTTACCATGACTTGTGTCGTGACGTCATCCGCCCCAAACTTAAAGACCTCTTCTACAGCATCCCCAAGTCTGAAATACGAAGATACATGCTTTACATCACATGGATTAACATTCTAGTGGTTAAGAATTTAAAAGGGGGAAGGAAATTTCATGCCTATCCCATTGCATTACTAGTGGGGTAAGCGTTAATTTGATACCGAATATGCCAGTTTTTGTCCATTTTTATCATGTTTTCATAAAATGCAAAAGGGGTAAAATCATCAAAACCTGATTTCTATGATACAAACACTCAGGAGTAACCATCTTATATCCTTGAGTGACCTTATTGTCAAACTTCACATAATGGGGTTTGTCAGGGTGGGGTGTTAGCTCATGCAGAACCCCCCACCCCCTCCCTGCTGTTAAAAAGCACCATCCTGAGGCTATAAATCAGTACACAGACCATGGGTATGAATAACTGCACAGACTGTGGGATTAGGTAGACCGTCTAGACACTGCCTTCAACACAACTCACACCTCGTCCATAACAAGGCATGTTTAGAAGAGGAAGGAGAAAAGTGGCCTATTGCTAAACCTTGCTGTCTGAGCCTCAGCAGGACAGAGTATATACCTCCTCTGAAGGAATTCGTGACCATCATACAGCAACACCATAGACCTATGCAGCAAAACAGGGAAATGTCTCACAACATGTTGTCTCATATTATTGTTATATATTTGTGTTTTTCCCATATGCCCATACCATAATATTTACATATTTTATAGATAGATATTGATTGTGTCAGATTCCCTGTAAGGACTGGGTAACGTATCCAGCCTCTTTGTACATCAAATGCTGAGTAATCAGCCAGCTGGCTGCTACAAAATACCCCGCAGTGCAGGCTTGATTTCAACTGCGTTGATAAATTATCCTGACCATGGAAATTTAATCTCTACGCTGGCCTTATGGTTACAAATACCGTAACATGTGAAATACACATTAACTCATGGCAACAAAAGGGTATATTGTAAATTTGAATTTAATCACTATACTTGAGAGGAATATGTACTGTTACTTGTTGGAGAGACCTATAGCACCTTCAGCACCACAAACTGTAGCCCCACCTGGTGGACATCTCAGCAGTCAATGAACCAATCAGGATGCAGTGTGGGGTGAGGGTGAGGCTCTGCATACCTCAGGGTGGAGGGCTTCCGCTGGTAACAGTCAGCCATTGGGTTCATGAATAGGGGTTGTAGAAGTAACAGTAGGGAGAGGTATGGAGGGAGTCATGAATAGGGGTTGTAGAAGTAACAGCAGAGCTGCAGTGGTTGCAGGTGGTGGGGGGGGGGCTGTAGTGGGTGAAGGTTTGAGTTGAGGCTTTACTGCCAAGCAGGTGCAGGTAATGTAGTGGAGCAGGAAGCTATCATTAACACTTCATTTACTGCTTGGATCTAATTAGCAGTGTATTGGTGCACCTGCCTTGAGTAATTGTTCTCACCAGAACAGTTACATTGAGGAGTTGTCATTATTTAACAACACACTATGGTTAGGGTGCTGGTGTTGAAAATTATTGAGTTGGAGATTTACTGCCTGCTGCTGTACTGCCATGATTTAGTTTGTTCTCACATTACTCGTTTCTAACTGGTTTCCTACGACCCCATTGTGCACAAGTTTAAAAGAAAGAGCTCGAAAAGGAAATGCAATGAAATAGCCTATAGTTATGTAGAAACATTTTGTCTTTAGATTCTATTTCTCACAATGTTCCAAATATATCAATAAAATAACTCATTATTCCCATCACATATCTTGTTCTTTCATTAACCTGAAATGCACTTTCTTGGAGGCCCAAGGTGCCTATGGCCTTGGTCAATAGAAGCAGTCCAGGTTGTATTATAGTGTTGTCTTAGAGCAGTGATGTATAAAGGTGCAGATGTGAACCCTGAAGCCGAAGCTGTGCAGGTTGTTTCTGTCCTCTTCTATCTGCAGCTTACAATGGATGAGATGTGGGGTGTGTAGAATGCAGCTCTACCCGGACCCCTAATCCCATATTTTACAGTGATGTATAGCCATGTGGCAGGGCAATAAAGGATTAGGGAACAATCTATGCTTCTGAGGGTTTGCTTTGAAACAGGATTACAGCTAGTAATATATTCTAGTGCATTCAGGTCAGGGATGTAGAATTCTATATATTGGATTAACCGCAGTATGCCTACAGAATATGAAGTAGTGGGTGAGCTGTGAGGTGTGTTGAATCCAGGTCCCTAATCTCATACACTACATAATAATGCACATGTTTATCCTTGGAGGTGGCCAATGGCTAGTAGCAACTACTTTAACTTGTGAGGGCTTGCTTTGGAACAGGATTACAGCTTGTAATATATACTAGTCAGGTATGTAGAATTCTATATATTGGATTAACCTTTCCATGCCTATAGAATATGAAGTAGTACAGAACTCTGAATCAAACTCTATATATCTTTCAGTAATGTAATGTCTACATGTCCTGAGTGTTTGTATCATAGAAATCAGGTTTTTATGATATTTCTCCTTTTGCTTTTTATGAAAACATGATAGAAAAGGACAAATACTGGCATAGTTGGTATCAAATAAATGCTTAGCCCGCTAGTAATGCAATGTGGTAGGCATGAAATTTCCTTCCTCCTTTTCAAGATCAATAAAGTGTGAATCCAGGTGATGTAAAGCATGTATCTTCGTATTTTAGCCCCCGAGATTAAAAGAATTGCTCATCATATTTTTCAGTCCTTGGTGATAGGAAACTTTTTTCCTTTGAGTGGCCAGAATTAGGCGATAATATTTGGGTCCACATTCTGAGGGTGTACAAATGTATTCAGTCACATCCTATCAACAATTTTGCGACCCCCCATTGTACATAATGGCCACTCCCTCATGAAAAACCCAAGTCTCTGAGAGCTACCTCCACATCTCAGACCCAACTTTGAAATTGCCTTATCTGAGACATCTATGGAAATATGGTGTCCATTGAGTAATATACTCAGACTTTTAGTAAGAGGATATAGTATTCATAGATGTGGATTATTCTCAATCATTTTAGTTTGAACATGAAGTAGCATTGAGCTTTGTACGGAAAGCCATTGCTATAAGAAATGCATTACCTAGTAATCTTACTATATGGATGCAGAATGGATACCTCAGATTAGGTAAAGGGTGTTCACCCTGCGTCCAACAATATATCACCCAAGGGTGGTGGCTTTGTGCTCTTATCATAAAGAACATTTATTATTTCTAAATCCAGATTGTACATTTCTGAGACCAATAGAAGTCAGTGCTCTACACTACTTTAAATATTCTATAGGGTTCTAAAGGTTGATCCAATACATTCTACATTTCTGACCTGAAAACTAGAGTCTATTGCAGGTTGTAATCTTGTTTCAAAGCAAGGCCTCACAAGTTGTGTCAGTTCCTCTTGGCTATTGCCCGGCCACATGGCTATACATCACTGTGTCGCATATGGGATTAGGTGTCCGGGTAGAGATGCATTCTATCAATCCCTACCCATACAGTCCACACCTCATACATTAAAATGGGGGTTGTAAAAGGCATAGGGTGGGTGGGTTTTTACTGGGTGTGACTTTGACCCACATTGACAGGCAGGTCCGGCATTGTACTAGTCTGTAGTGAGGGAGGGTCTTACTGCTAAGAGATCACTGGCACAATGAACACACCTGCCTCATGTATTAGTCTCCATTTAACTCTAAAAGGGCTGCAAAGTGCTTTAATGCTATGCCCTTTGTCGTCCTGATACATGAATGCAGTCCTGGTATTAACAAGTCAATGCTGGATTCAAGCATTGTACTAATCCTACCAGATACCTGAAGGGTTGGCATCTTGCATGAATGCAAACTTTGGTTAATGGACATTACATTCATTTATCTTGAAAAAGATATATCAAGATATGCAATATGTGGTCGTTAGTTCATTACAAGGCTGTCAAGGATATTGAAAATCAAGGGATATTTATGTGGTATGCTTAACTATACACATTAAATATGCCACATTTTGACATCTATGTCCACACACCCTCTCGCAAGGAGTCATGTCAGAGACCCTTATGTATATTACACGACCTGTACACATCCAATGTGTGGTAACTGATGCAGCACGAGTTACCTCTAAATTATAAGTAGGGATTTAGATGCTGAGACTAAGTATACTTCCTGTTAACACATTTGTTTGATGTTTATGTTGGGTCCTCTGAAGTTCAACGGAAATGATGGAAATTCATAGGTCAAGCAGAATGCACTTTCTTAGATACTTATTTCAGAAGAAACTGTATCTAATATTCAAGTGTTTCAATCCTTTCATTGCTTTGCATACCAAATGTATGCATACTGAGTTATAGCTTGTGATGACTAGGTGACATGGGCAGTGACAGTCTATAAGAACAGACAGTACATAGGAAGAGACAGTTCATGGGGAGATAAGGTCCATAGGGAAACAACCTCCTTGTGAAAAAACGGAGATACAGTCCATGCAAAGAGACTATGCATAAAAACATACAGACAGGGGAGTGAGGGAGGGTGGCAGAAAATGATTTACAAAGTGAGTAATACAGACATCAGTTTGACCTAAACCCTAACATTGGACTAACCTTCAATGTTTTCATTGTTTATTACAATGCCTCTTACTTACAGCACTAGTAATTCTGTAAATTTCCAGTGTAGTTGTAATTATAAGCCAGAGGCATAGCTAAGGGTGTCACTAACGCAATATTTCACTATTTCTGATATATATACATTCCACATAGAGGGACCAACTAAAACATAATGCATTACCTAAATATGTATTTCACAATAATTAACAAGCCCTGATAACCATGGATTAGGTGATTTTCACAATAAAAGCTATAACCTAAACTGATATGAGAATATACTGTACAAGGACCCCTAAGGCTGACTTCCTGTTAGGTGGCTGTCTTCAAAAATAGTTTGGCTGTTTAGGATCGATTCCTTTGGTTATCTAGTAGGTGAGTATGAGCAGGCTTGAAGTATTCATGTGGGATGGTTAAAAGAAGGTTTACAAAAGTATGAATCTTGGCTACATGTAGGAAAAGTGAGCATATTGCACTTGCTCGAGATGCGCGCGGAACTCTTATTATCGCTCACGCTGTGCGTTAGCTGACACAAGGAGAGTACTCCCCACAACAATAGCTATCTGTGCTTTTTTGGCACTTGTAAATATTCCTATTAGAAGCAGAGCTAGGTCCTTTAGATGATGTTGGATAATATATGGAGGTATCAGACTTTATAAGAATTTAAAGGTGTTGTGATGCTGACACTATAGTGACAGTAAGCCTATCTTTGACCACACTGTGCCTACAGTGTCAGTTTATGAACAGCTCAAAGCGAATCTGTGCACTCACAGCCTTTGTAGGGAGTAGAATGTATAGGGGTGATAGATGACAAGAATTATTTTTAAGTTGTCTGCTATGGAAAAATTAATTTTTTCATCTTTTATTATTATTATTTTTTTAGATCCATATTTCAGTTTTTCTAAGGTGTGTCCTGATTGGACATCCACAGGAAGCATGTTTTTAAGGGAGTGATCATTTATTATCAATAGGGGGGGTGGTCGGTTTGGGGGGGGGGGGGCAAAAAAATTTGGACCCCTTGACCGGGAGGGGGGCAAAAAAATTTGGACCCCTCTTGGGGGGGGGGCAAAAAAATTTACCCTGTTTTGAACCAAAAAGCCCGCGCGTTACTATGCTTCAAAAGGCCCGCGCGCGAGCCGATTTTCGACCCTTAGGGGGGTAAAAAAGTTTGACCCCTTGACGGGGGGGGGGGGGTAAAAAACTTCGCGCGCTCCGCACGGAAACCCTCCACCCCCCCCTGTTGTTAAAAAATGATCACTCCCTAAAGTGGGTCCTATTCAAACGTTCAGGACCACGTATTTAAACTGCGTCCTAATGAAACGCCCAGGGGAACCATATTTCTAAAGGGCGTCCTTATTGGACATCCATGGGAAGCGTGTTTCTATAGTACGTCCTGGTCGGACATCCGTCTGGAACCACATATTCAAACTGCGTCCTTATAAGACGCCCAGGGGAACCATATTTCTAAAGTGCGTCCTTATTGGACATCCATGGGAAGCGTGTTTCTAAAGTACGTCCTAGTCGGACATCCGTCGGGAACCACATATTCAAACTGCGTCCTTATAAGACGCCCAGGGGAACCATAATTCTAAAGTGCGTCCTTATTGGACATCCATGGGAAGCGTGTTTCTAAAGTACGTCCTAGTCGGACATCCGTCGGGAACCATATATTCAAACTGCGTCCTTATAAGACGCCCAGGGGAACCATATTTCTAAAGTGCATCCTCATCGGAAGTCCATGGGACCCATGACTCTGAGGGAGTGTTCCTTTATTAATTACAGGGGGGGGGGTAATTTTTTACGCCCCCCCCCCCATCGAGAGCAAGTGGAACGTTTCGTGCCCATCCTCGCCGAAGGCAGGTAACATTTTTCAGCCCCCCCCCTTTGAACTATGGTAACAGGCATGCTTTTTTGGTAAAAAGGGGCTATAATTTTACGCGCTCCTGAAGAGATGGCAGAATTTGTTACGCCCCTCAGGAGGGGTCGGACATTTTTTACCCCCCCTGTAAATAATAAATGAACACTCCCCAAGGTGCGGCCTAGTAGGAGGTCCAGGGGAACCATGATTATAAACTGCGTCCTAAAATGACCCCCTGGGGAACCATATTTCTAAAGTGCGTCCTGATTGGACATCCATTGGAAGCGTGTTTCTAAAGTGCGTCCTAGTCGGATGTCAAGGGGAACCATATTTTTAAACTGCGTCATAATTTGACGTCCATGGGAAGCATGTATTTTAAGTGTATTACTTGGCACCCGTAGAAAACACTAGGTGGCAGCTGCGGGGAAAAAAACCTACTGAGCTAAGGGTGTCACTAACGCAATATTTCACTATTTCTGATATATATATACATTCCACATAGAGGGACCAACTAAAACATAATGCATTACCTAAATATGTATTTCACAATAATTAACAAGCCCTGATAACCATGGATTAGGTGATTTTCACAATAAAAGCTATAACCTAAACTGATATGAGAATATACTGTACAAGGACCCCTAAGGCTGACTTCCTGTTAGGTGGCTGTCTTCAAAAATAGTTTGGCTGTTTAGGATCGATTCCTTTGGTTATCTAGTAGGTGAGTATGAGCAGGCTTGAAGTATTCATGTGGGATGGTTAAAAGAAGGTTTACAAAAGTATGAATCTTGGCTACATGTAGGAAAAGTGAGCATATTGCACTTGCTCGAGATGCGCGCGGAACTCTTATTATCGCTCACGCTGTGCGTTAGCTGACACAAGGAGAGTACTCCCCACAACAATAGCTATCTGTGCTTTTTTGGCACTTGTAAATATTCCTATTAGAAGCAGAGCTAGGTCCTTTAGATGATGTTGGATAATATATGGAGGTATCAGACTTTATAAGAATTTAAAGGTGTTGTGATGCTGACACTATAGTGACAGTAAGCCTATCTTTGACCACACTGTGCCTACAGTGTCAGTTTATGAACAGCTCAAAGCGAATCTGTGCACTCACAGCCTTTGTAGGGAGTAGAATGTATAGGGGTGATAGATGACAAGAATTATTTTTAAGTTGTCTGCTATGGAAAAATTAATTTTTTCATCTTTTATTATTATTATTTTTTTAGATCCATATTTCAGTTTTTCTAAGGTGTGTCCTGATTGGACATCCACAGGAAGCATGTTTTTAAGGGAGTGATCATTTGTTATCAACAGGGGGGGGTGGTCGGTTTGGGGGGGGGCAAAAAAATTTGGACCCCTTGACCGGGAGGGGGGCAACAAAATTTGTACCCCTCTTGGGGGGGGGCAAAAAAATTTACCCTGTTTTGAACCAAAAAGCCCGCGCGTTACTATGCTTCAAAAGGCCCGTGCGCGAGCCGATTTTCGACCCTAAGGAGGGTAAAAAAGTTTGACCCCTTGACTGGGGGGGGGGTAAAAAACTTCGCGCGCTCCGCACGGAAACCCTCCACCCCCCCCTGTTGTTAAAAAATGATCACTCCCTAAAGTGGGTCCTATTCAAACGTCCAGGACCACGTATTTAAACTGCGTCCTAATGAAACGCCCAGGGGAACCATATTTCTAAAGGGCGTCCTTATTGGACATCCATGGGAAGCGTGTTTCTATAGTACGTCCTGGTCGGACATCCGTCTGGAACCACATATTCAAACTGCGTCCTTATAAGACGCCCAGGGGAACCATATTTCTAAAGTGCGTCCTTATTGGACATCCATGGGAAGCGTGTTTCTAAAGTACGTCCTAGTCGGACATCCGTCGGAAACCACATATTCAAACTGCGTCCTTATAAGACGCCCAGGGGAACCATAATTCTAAAGTGCGTCCTTATTGGACATCCATGGGAAGCGTGTTTCTAAAGTACGTCCTAGTCGGACATCCGTCGGGAACCATATATTCAAACTGCGTCCTTATAAGACGCCCAGGGGAACCATATTTCTAAAGTGCATCCTCATCGGAAGTCCATGGGACCCATGACTCTGAGGGATAGTTCCTTTATTAATTACAGGGGGGGGGGTAATTTTTTACGCCCCCCCCCCCCATCGAGAGCAAGTGGAGCGTTTCGTGCCCATCCTCGCCGAAGGCAGGTAACATTTTTCAGCCCCCCCCCCTTTGAACTATGGTAACAGGCATGCTTTTTTGGTAAAAAGGGGCTATAATTTTACGCGCTCCTGAAGAGGTGGCAGAATTTGTTACGCCCCTCAGGAGGGGTCGGACATTTTTTACCCCCCCTGTAAATAATAAATGAACACTCCCCAAGGTGCGGCCTAGTAGGAGGTCCAGGGGAACCATGATTATAAACTGCGTCCTAAAATGACCCCCTGGGGAACCATATTTCTAAAGTGCGTCCTGATTGGACATCCATTGGAAGCGTGTTTCTAAAGTGCGTCCTAGTCGGATGTCCAGGGGAACCATATTTTTAAACTGCGTCATAATTTGACGTCCATGGGAAGTTCTCACTCTCCAAGCTGAGGCCTTGTTAAAACCTGTGATTTCTTCTATGTGGTAGCAACTTAGTGAAAGCTACATTCATAGTGCAAAAAGATCACCAGTTAAATAAGATATGTACATATTATGTTTCTGAAAAGAGGATAATTGAACACAGATCTAAATGGGTAAGGTTGCTAAAAGATATTGATTCATTCAGTTTAGTTTGAGCGATATTTCGAGATGCGGTTTCATGTTTAGGTAAGTAGGTTACACACAACCATTGCCCCTGGTGGCCTAAAAAGGACTAGGACGTCCCAAAGATCTTTGTTATTTTGCAGATACCTGAGGGCTATTTTCATAGCTAATAAGAAAAGGATAGAGCAAGGATTCATATTAAATAAATACAGCTTTCCTGTATAACCCTTCTGAAACATTGTAATATGTTCAATTTTGAGTAATGTCGTTCGAACTGTTTATGCAAAACGCTTTTCTCTCGAGAAACCTTAATAATAGTTTACAAGCTGTAAAAAATTGACATGCAGCCCAGAATTCAGACATTAATGCATGTGAAGACAAATATATACGTCCCTCTTCACATGTGAAGAGGGTGAGGGAAGGGAAAGATTCCTGCTACTTTAAACATTGAAGACACTTCTATGAGTAGAAACCCCTACCTCCAGGCACCAAGGGTCAGGTAATTGTATTGAAACTTCTCAACAAACTTGTTTGATATAATATTCCTGTTCTAACCAGTCCCAGATGCAGGCTGTGCGCTAAGTGGGTCGTCTTACTACTATTCCCGAATTCTGGCCACATGGGACCACGCGAAACTCTACTGTGAGAAAATTGGTGGATATCTCGTCGAGTTTGACGACTTTGTTGAGATGGAAGAGGTATTGATGGGAAGGTGAGGATCTTAAGATGAAGTTGAATTTGCTTGTTAATCATGATAAATAGGGATTGTGGGGGGGGGGGAGTCTAGAGCTATTTTAACATACACATTTTCATTGTTTTAGAGGAAAAGCTGGCCTATCCAACTGGAATGTCAGTGGTTAGAAGGTGGAGTTGTCACATGAAAGGGCTGATTGCATTAGAGTAATTATCAAAACAAAATTTTTTGGATGGTTCTGTCCAGAAATAGTCATACTGATAGATGGTCATAGTAAAGGGCTGGTCTCATGGAGAGTGTTTTAGTTGTCAGATATTTCTGAGGATGTGATGTATCAATAGCTGTAGCCTTAGATAAATGATTATAACTACCTGTCACAATACCTGGGAGGGGCATATATGGAGGGGGTGATTATAACATTGTAGATCTACAAACATGTATATGTGGGTACCCATAATCCCAGTGGGCACAGAACATTGAATCAACATTGATAACTGGTTGTCAATGTTGATTCAATATTGATTCAACATTGATTCAACCTTGAACTGACATTTGTGCCCACTGGGATGAACATCACTTATCATCAAAGGAAAGGGGCGCACAGAGGGGGGGCAGGTTAGAAAACAAGAGTGTACTTAAAGGGGAAGGCGCTCACTCTAATACGTACATATAGCAACATGTCGGTCGGGGGTCTATTTTCTGGAAAAAACATGTGTAAGCCCCCATTATGGTGATCCTGATCATTCATGATGGACATTTGACCTTGAGGGTGATAAACCCAACCACAGGACATTAAGGCTCCCTCCTCTCTGAGAGATGCCAATCCTTATTGTCCCCCCTTCCTCGACATGTTTAGTCATTGGCAGCTTTGACAAATCCTCAGGTATTAACTAGAGTTATCCTCCCTCCTTTCTGTACCCCCTTTGTCCTCTGTAACAAGTACCATAACTATTGCTTATTAAACAGGTCTCAGTGGGTGCCGCCAGAACCCAGGCTGTGGATAGGTCTGAAGGATTATGATGGATCAAACACAGAGCACCTTTGGCTAGACGGCACTGCTCTAACAGACACTACTTTGTGGAAGTATGGACAGCCTGACTCTACTGTGGATGAATGCGGGCACTTATACAACGATCGAAACCTCATATTAGATGGAAACTGTGATGCACCATTCAGTTTCATATGTGAGGTGGAACGCGGTAAATGAGATAAATTCTACTGGAAATTCCCGCATATAACTTTCATCTCCCATATAACCTGTACCTGACTTTGGGGGAGAATCCTATAACCCCACCTGTGGTCTGAAGATTGTGCCTTTCGTACTATACAATACTTTTTTAAAACTTGAATTACCCACCCCTACACTTTCAGAATATTGTACAACCCAAACAAGAGTTTGGTTTGCATAAAACCCATGAGTAATACACCGGAATTCACAGTAGTACCAAGTTTGTATACTATAAAACTTTAGCTATTGGTCGATCCCTTTTATCAGAATTAATCTTTTAGAAAATGTACATATATCAAACAAAGTGCCGGATATAAACAATAAATACACCTTCTTTTAGGATCTGAATTGGCCATATCAAGAGCAGACTTCCTGTCATGTTATATCACCAATGATATTTTCCGTCCTGTGAATGATGCTGAAGTGCATGGTAAGTAATCAGAGATGAAACAGTTTTCCTTGATTAACCAGTTTCCCTTCACAGATCAGATCCTCTGAGTTATTTATTCCCCCTTTAACCTCTTAAGATGACAAGAACCATATTTAAAATGATCCCATGTCTGTTGCTATGACAGTGTGATATCTTCTGTCTTGATATTATTACCAAGATGACACTGCCTACAACTGCCCCTATGCACATAGCAGAGATACATTTGTTACAACTCTGACCAAGAAATAATAACGTAATGGCTCAAATAAGCATAGGGGTCTCATATAAGCACAAGTCTTGAATAAGCTTAAATGAGGGTATTGAAACAAAAATCTGAGTCATATTTGTGTTTGAACAAAGTACAGGTTTTGATAAAATGGAGGGTAAATGGTACTATTGAAATTAATAAGCACAGCTACGCGAACATTTTAGCCACTACGATGTGTTATTTGTTATAAAGGTGAGCTGCTCAGCTGTAATTGTAGTGAGCTGATCATATCCTGACGGAACTAGTCATAACACCTTATTTTACTTGTCACAGGAAGTTAATTTTATTTCTAAGGTCCCCTCCTGATTACATTGATTCAGTTTCTTTTATTTGTGAGGGAGTTCTCATATGGATCAATGAGCACATTTGGTTTGGTGGTGGGGGGGGGGTTCTACTGGATACACATATTTCTAATGGCCTTTCAAAAAAGTTGAAATGTAGGCACACCGCCCAATGTCAACAAATCTCCTAATAAAAACCAATCATCAATTGGAAACTGCTTGTTTGGTTTTCTGTGACACCTGTTCTACAATGTACATTCTAAATATTAATCATCTTGTGCGGCTTTATGTAATGTAATATTTCTCCCTTGTCTGACTAGTCCCAGATCCAGGCTGTTCACTGACTGAGTCTTCTTACTACTACCCCCGCTACAAGGCTACCTGGGATGTCGCTAAACAGGACTGTGAGAACATAGGGGGCTATCTGGCCAAGCTGGATGACTTTGTTGAGATGGAAAACATTGGAAAGGGGAGGCAAGCATGTGAAACAAATTATTTTGTGGAAATAACTGTGTATATCATACTGAGAAACATGGACCTTTTGATTCAGGGGGGAAAAAGTAAAATTATTCACTAAAATTATTTGAATGTTATTGATGTACCTCTTCTTAACAGCCATCCTAAAAGGTCATTATATCATGAGGCAAAATTCTTTGACAAGGTAAAACTAGGAAAGATTATATATACACCAAATATGAGTGTCTAACATGGGTCTAAAGTTATTATATTTACTTCAACACTATTTTCAGTATACCTTAAGTGGAGAGAAAGGTTGCAGGGCGAAATATTTTTTGAATATAGCACTACTTCTGTGGTGCAACGGAGCAGTGCAGGAATTATGCACCGGAGTTGTGAGTTCCATCCTTGTGCCAGCGATATTCGCATGAGGAACTTGTGCGTATAAGGGCCGCTATTTGCACGAGGAAACGGGGAGATAGGTGACCAACGAGATATGGGACAAGGTTACGGCGAGAAAGGGGACATGGCGAGGGAGGTGACATGCGCGAGGACGTGGCGAGAGAGGGGACATGGCGAGAGAGGGGACATGTATGAGGACATTGCGAGAGAGGGGATATGCACAAGAATATAATGCACATTTCTTTATACATGTCAGCAAGTGACTGTGTAGTATGGTGGTGAGCAAGTCTGCCTCTTGTGCGGGGGGCCAGGGTTCAATTCCAGGGGGGGAATTATTTTTATGATCCTATTACCAATGTGGCGATGAGAGAGGCGACGTGATGATGAGAGAGGCGACGTGAGGATGAGAGAGGCGACGTGACGATGAGAGAGGCGTCATTGTTTTCACTTTATCTCCATAGATAAAGATAGAGATGCCGTCGCCTCTCTTGCTATTTCCTCATGTGGTTGCCTCTCTCGCCATTTCCTCGTGTGGTCGCCTCTCGCCAGTTCCTCCTGTGGTTGCCTCTCTCGCCGTTGCCTCCCCATTTTCTAGTGCGAATAAGGGCTCTTATACGCACGAGATCCTCGTGTGTATAGCGGCGGTTATACGCATGAGCTCCTCGTGCAGATATCATCGGCCCCATCCTTGTCACCTGTCACAATTTTACCTATTGCCGTATACATGCCAAATGCCCAAAATATGTAGCAATTTTCATGTTTGTAATGGTACCTTACCAAAAGAACTATTACAATTGCAGGTGGACCCAGTGGGTGCTGTATCTGGCCTTTCTGTGGGTAGGCCTAAAGGACGATGGTTCCAACACAAACTACCGATGGGTGGATGGCACTCCTCTTACTGATAACAGCTTGTGGGGCCCCCCAGACCCCAACAATGCTGCACACCTCTGTGCACTTTATGGACAAAGTACAAACTTGCTTTACGATGCGCCCTGTGAGACACCACACAGCTTTGTCTGTGAAGTGGAGCCAGGTAGACTAAATATATTTGAACATCATGATTTGTTAAGAAATATGTGATCATAATTATAATTTACCTACTACAATATTTTTCCCTTCAAATATGATGATATATATAGACTTATTCCCTGGGTATCACTTTTTACATTAAAACTCCACACTCACCCTAGTCTAATGTCTGTTCTCCTCCCATGGTATATAATACCACGCGAGGGTAGCTATCAAGCTTAAACTCTAGACAGGAGTTGGTTTCTGCCAAAAGAAAAAAAAAGGAAAAGAAAGAAATTTGCAGGAGGTTTATTCCCTGTCAGGGGCTGTCATGCTGCCCCTCTGTGAGAAGGAACCGCACTGACTCCTTCTCGGTATACTGATTACGTCTAGAGAGATTAATGACAGCCAATCTTTTCCTGCCACCGTATTGCCTTTCTTCGTCACTTTTTGGCAGAAGTTATTACATGATAATCTACTCATTGACAACCCTTTACAGAATCTCAATTGGCTAGATCTAAAGCTGACCTTCGCTCATGTTATGTGGCTAATGACCTGATCCGTCCAGTGAGAGGTGCTGAAACATATGGTAAGTTATCAATATGGAACCTACTGCTGCTATGACTAAGGCACTGCATTACATTTTCTGAGTCTTTGTTATTTATGATGTACCAAAATTTGCTAGTTAAAAGGGATAAACAGATAAAGACAGGGTGCAACACTTATATATTTGGAATGTATATAGAGCCTTATAAGCAATCGAAAAGTGCATACTTTATTATTCTTTTTTTTACATTTTTTTACATTTTTTGGCTATATTATATGGAGGGTGCATCTGTTATTAATAATATCAAAATTTAGATAGGGCCTCAATACACTTTTCTCTTACTTTCAGATGAGGTAGTATGTCCCCGAAATAAGATGTATTTCAGTCCATCTACTGCAAGAAACTTCATGACATGGAGTGAGGCAGATGCCTATTGTAAACTGGGAAATGGTAACCTAGCCAAGATAACTACTCTTGATGAACAACTTATGGTTAATAGATTCAGGTAGGATATGTCTCTTTTTCGGAATACAATAAAAAAAAATATTTTTAAGTCACCTCTTTTCAAGGAGAACTTTACTTTGCTAAAAAGGGCGCATAGGCTTTCCAATTTTTGAGCCGCATGCCAGCCCCTCTATAGGGGTCACGCAAAATCTCACTGCCCCTCCTCCTGAAAATTAGCACTGCCTTACTAGGGCTAGAGTGGAAATATAATATTCCTGAGTTTGTGTACAGCCAATACTTTTTGCAGCTCCTTTCATATGCATATGAATCTCTGTTCATATGTAATATAGGGCATTATTGTATAATACAACAGGTGTAAAAGGAGTTGCATAGGTCAACTAATGAGAGCCTTGTATTCAGTTGTCATCTGCAGGACTTGAACACAGGACCTGAGAGACATGAATCTATAATAATACATTTAATATTGAAACTTCATTTTGCTGATTTCTTTATCAACCTGTCAGAGAGGTCCAAGGATTAGCAGTTTACTACTGGATTGGAGGCAATGACATATCCTCAGAGGGTGACTACACCTGGGCAGATGGTGAACTCATCAATGGTAATGGTAGATGGCCTGGCTTTCTAACCGAACCGACTACTGATGCTTCCAAGGACTGTATAGCTACTGGTGGGGCTGTGGAATGGTATCTGCAGAACTGTGAGACAAAGTACCCAATACTCTGTGAGATTGATGTTGGTGAGCAAATATCAGAGCACTTCAACATTAATGGCAGCATGATTCCTCAACAGTCAGCCATGTTTGCAACTTCTACAGATAACCATAATGTGTCAATTACTAAAATGTGAATTTAGTTCTCTAAGTGTCTTCAAGACCCTCTTTGCCATAACAATATGTGTCATGGCTAGAGTAATATTTTTTGTTTTGGAGTGGCCTTTAGAAGTGACTGTAACAATATGTTAGATTGAAAAAAATCGATCATATTGAATAAGCCTCTTCCTTAAAATCATCAAAGTTAGAAGGCTTTACCAACTTTTCCTTAATTCTACTCATTGTTTTATAGACTTGGCACCAAACCAGCAGTCTTGTTATTGGGTAATTGGTAAGGCATTATGGACAGACCATCGCACACAATGTGCCAGTGCTGGAGGGAACCTGGCTAATATTAAGAATATCCGCCATTTTGAGCGAATGTTGAAAGTTGCTGGCAGGTGAGAATGTGTTGATTTGTTATCTGTAGATTAAGTACAGACGGGATAGCAATACAATGTTGTTTATGCCTTAGGGATGATATCAGAGTATTGGTATATGTCTGATGCTCTTTTACAGCCATTTGATATAGTTTATGACTTTTGAAAAATGATGCAAATTATGTATCTTATTATCATTCACCATTTTATAGTCATGCATATATACAAATATCTAACAAACTATTGTTTCAGAATACAATATAAGATTGGTTGAATTTAACTAGATCTGGTTTTGTGTGGAAAATACTTAAAACATAAAAAGATCTTAGGAAGGTAATCTTGAAAAGGGGTGTGGACTTGCACACAATATCATGGGGTATTGGCACCTAGGCCAGCACCAGTGTCTACCCCTGCATTCCCAAAGACAACATTACAGACCAAAACTTATGAGATGATTAAAAAGCATGTTAGTATTTGCACACTTAAACTGTCACAGTAGTCTGATATTCGGGATGTTTTGCAATTGCAGCCGCGAGGTTAATATAGGAATGACTGATGAGGTAAATTCCTGGGACATCCGGGGGACTGACAACTCAATTACCACATGGAGTAAATGGTATAAATGGCCGAATGGGATTCTTGAACCTGCTAGCATAAATGAACGATACATTGTGTTTTATCCCTATGGTCAATACTATGGGTTTCATGACATCACGAATATTGCTTCATTCTATGGCCTCTGTGAAAAGCAAGGTGAGTTCAGTTATAGAGTATATCTGTTAGGATACATAAAACTATAGTTATATCTACATTGTATTCACATGTTGTTTAAGCAACTGACATAGTAATCATATAGAATGCTATCAATTGGTTTGGAGTCAGGGTATAGAGGAGATTACTAATACATCCATATTTTATGTGCTCACTCACAAGTGAGAACAAGCTATTAAGACAAAATATTATCAGATTCTTTTTCTCATGAGTGGTAATAAGTATTTGTTATGATACAGGCTCACAGACCTTTCTCAGAATTTCTTATTTTTCCAAAGTTTGCACCTATACCAAGTTTTTTTTCTAATTTATCTTTTTTGTGCCTTAGTTTTTCAGTTCGGGGATGCAGATATTGTCCACACTGATGGTGGAATAACAGTCTCATGTCATGACCCCTGCTCCTTCCAAGATGGGAACACAACAAAGACCTGGACCTGTGCAGAAATTGATGTGACAAGTTCAGCACAGGGCTGTATATGTGGAAGTGAGTATTTTCACGTTCTCATGATTGGGGAGTATGCCATCTGGTCACCACTGCGAGCCTGGGTTTTAATTTGTTGGCCCTGACTTAAGATTTTGCTTTTTACAAAGAGAAAATCAGAAATATTCCTGTTAAGGATATAATATAACATAAATAGAATGGATGTCAGGAACTTTCCTTGTCAAAGACAAACAACACAGTGAATAGATACAGTTATCTAGAGTGTTATGGGATAGCTTCTATGGGCCAACGGGGACCATATGAATAAAAGGTATTTTCTGAGAAAACTACAGGCCAAGACCTAGAATTAAGGGCCATTGGCTCCCAGGGCTAGTGCCTACCCATGGCAACCATGCTCTGACCTAGATTAATACCAGAACAATTGATTTTTTAACAGTTTTTGTCCTGGACACATGCACTAATTCTTTTCAGTTCCTCCTTTTTCATAGTCATAGTTGTTATATATTCATTTTGAAGGCGGAGTTTGGACAATACTGGAACCATGGTTGGGCTACCTGAATGCGTCAGCATTACAAGACAAAGATAACAACACTTGCATCTCCCCGGCAAGCACCAAGCAAATCATGACCCTATCCTCTAACATGACACGTTTTGGGTCTTTTGAAACTAAAGTTGTATTTTCACCTGAGTATGAACATCTGACAATGGATATTACCCATGTGTTTACCTCCACAGACCTCAGCTCCCCCGGCACAACTTGTCATCTGTCAGGAACACTGTCCAAGTGCAAACACCTAGAGGGACCAAGGTTTGCCTGTGTGTGCAGTCAGCCTTGTCATGTGTATGTTAAGGTAGTTCAGCCCGTTCACAACATACAGTCATTTACCCTGTGTGAGGTCCATGTGATATAGGAGGGAGGCATTCAGTGACATTTGCATACACTGGTCATTAGTCTGATTTGTATCACAGACATTTTATTAAATGAGGCATCACTACAGTTGAGCAAATCTTAATCTAAGAAGTGTGAAATAAGGCAGATTACTGACTGGGGTCAAGTTGTATGTCGTTGACATTCTCAATACTAAATGTTCTTGCCCTCAGACAATTTATACTTTTTTCTTTTAATCCTCTAAAATCTAGAAAGTCTGTAGAAACATTATGTAATAGCATATTCACTAATGAGCAGAATACTGTTCTGACCGCAGAAAAGTTTAAAATGATGAATCAGGAAGTATAAAAAAAGAAACAATTATATAAGCATTTCAAACATGACTGACAGGGAAGTATATTTACCTGAATTACCTCCTAACCCATCATTAACTACCAATCCAAATTTGTAGATTTAAGATTATTATTGAGCATTGGGTCTTCTACCCTAAGGTAACTCTTTACTGATATTATCAACCATTTTTTTTTTCCACTAGGGAAGAGATATTGTCTTCAGCTTCAGTTTTCAACTTACTTAGACATTTGGGGTTTGATACACTAAAACAAAATGCTACTTCCTCCAGGATGTAATGACAATTCAATTTAGTAGCAGTGGTGACGGCTTTTAGCCTAGAACTGAAGTGTAGGTGAGAATAGTTAAGTGGTGAAGAAAGGTGAGAACAGAGGGGGGGGGGTGTCTGAGTCGGGCACCATTTTCTTCTTTTAGCTCATTGAGAATACATTGGAAGACTGTAAAACAAAAAACAAAGAATTGAAATAAGCTTCTTCCACCTATCTCGGTAAACCCTCAACAAACTTCTGAGGAGGATTTTATGTATAGTCTACCGACACAGAGGTGGAAGGGATGGGATGGCAGGGGCTTAGTGAATATATTGGGTTGGGTTGGGGGGATGAGAGGAAGGGGAGATGAAGGTTAAAGCAACACAGGCCATAGGCCATAGCAACACATAGCACCGGGGGAAGGAGTGTTTCAAAAACATATTTGCTGTAGGCTGAATGTGTAAACAAAAAATTTACTAAGCTTTGCACACAGGGATTTTAAATTATCGCCCAGTGATAGGGAAGGGGGGGGGGTCAAACCTACATAGAGTCCATTCAATTTGCCATATTCACAAGTCATTCCAGTGATGTACTTAACATTTTAGGGGTGAAGATTCAGTTTGCAATACTTTAAATCATCATTTAAATATCATTCAAAGCTTATCATTAGTGTGGGAACACAATGTTTTGTCTAGTAGTGCATGTATTCTTTTTAGATCTGTGACCCGACTATCTTCAAATCAGAAGTATGAGGTTTTCACAATGTAGCACGGAGTTCAACATGATTCACCCGTATTTTCTATATTTAGTATTAAATTTTGGAGTATGCTGTGACCCCGCTTTTTGATTATAGTAACTTTAGCATTTTTGTCAGCAGGCCCCCTAAAACAAAAATATTTCTCATCAATGTGTGTGTCACCAAAATAGCGTTATAATACTACTGGCATAGTATTCCCCTACAGGCCGCCACTGAAAAACATGCCTACGATAATTATTTACTATAGTAGGCAGCCATCTCCTATGTCCTTTGATATTCTTACTAAATTGGTAGTTTTTTTTTTGCATATTCATGTGTGTTAATTCTAATTTATCATAAAAATTTCCAGCGTGAACAAAGTGTGGTGGTTGGAAGATAATTTGTATAATCTTACATTGACTGTGTGAAAGACATACTTTGTATAATCTTACATTGACTGTGTGAAAAACAAGAGTTTAAATATTATGTATTTCCCTATATATTATGTATTTAAGAGTTTAAATATTATGTATTTGTGACACTACTTTATTCAATGAGATGTTGCATACCATATTGTAACCCAACACAATATTCAGCATAAAGTCATTTAATTACAATGCATCATTAGGACTGGCCGATAGAAATCACTGAATATGGAAGCACTGTATACATGTTTTAGCAAAAACGGGCATAAATACCTTAAACAACCCAAAAAAGCCTAAGTAACAAATCAAAGGTAAAAGTAACAAATCAAACAAATGAGAAATTTGGCATCTTTAGTAAAGCATTATACATCATTTTTACAAAAAATGCAACCTTTGACGATTTTTTTTTCACCTGTAAATAAACGAACAACCCCGTTGCACTTTACTTCATGAGTTAATCATTGATTCCCAAATTCTATCAGGTATTTTTATATAGAAGATATTTCTGGGTCTGTATTTCACAAATGATGACGGGCCTGGAAGCAAGGCTGAGAATAGAAATGGGAACAGGGTCATTTCTTGGCCGTGTCTCAGACCTGGTAAGTCCAATGTTAGGGTTTAGGTCGAACTGATGTCTGTATTACTCACTTTGTAAATTATTGTCTGCCACCCTCCCTCTCTCCCCTGTCTGTCTCTTTGCATGAATTGCATCTCCTCATGAACAGTCTCTTCTTATAAACTGTCACTCCCCATGTCATCTATTCATCAGAAGTTATGATATATACCTTAGTATGCATACATTTGGCATGTAAAGCAATGAAGGGATTGAGACACTTGAAGATGAGATACAGTTTCTTCTCAAATAAGTATCTAAGGGAGTGCATACTGCTTGACCTATTTGAGTTTATAACGTTTCTTTATTCCACAAAGTGATATTCTAAAGCATGAATTTCCATCATTTACTTTGAACTTCAGAGGACCCAACATAAACATCAAACAAATGTGTTAACAGGAAGTATACTTAGTCTCAGCATCTAAATTCCTACTTATAATTTAGAGGTAGCTCGTGCTGCATCAGTTACCACACATTGGAGGCTGTACAGGTCATGTAATATACATAAGGTTTACTTCCATGTGTCCTTGTGAAAGGGTGTATGGACATCGATATGAAAATGTGGCATATTTAATGTGTATAGTTTAGCATACCACATAAACATCCCTGGATGTGGAAGGCATCCATCATTGCCTTTCGCATTACATTTTCAATATCCTTCTGGTATAGATGAATGCAATTATTCTTTGTGTATCTTTTGTGACTATCGATAGACTGACAAGGACAGCCTTGTAATGAACTAACGACCACATATTGCATATCATGATATATCCTTTTTCAAGATAAATGAATGTAGTGTCTATCAACCAGAGATTGCATTCATGCAAGATGCCAACCCTTCAGATATCTGGTAGAATTTGTATGACGCTAGAATCCAGCACTGGCATGTTGATAGCAGGACTGCAATGAAGGGTGTACCATTAATGCACTTTGCAGGCCTTTCATTTTTAAATGGAGACTAATCCATGTGGCAGGTTTGTTCATCGTGCCACTGATCTCTGAGCAGTAAGACCCTCCCTGACTACAGACTAGTACAGTGCCTGACCTGCCTGTCAATGAATCTGAAGCCACACCCAGTAAAAACCTATGCCCTTTACAACCCTCATTCATGACCCACCCCATCCCTCAATACCTCAGCCACTGGGGGCCTGATATCAGGAACTTACCACCCTGAGATATGCCGAGTCTCACACTCACCCCACACTGCATTCTGATTGGTTCATTGACTTCTGAGATGTCCACCAGGTGGGGCTGCAGTTAGTGGTAGTGTTAGCGGTGGTTCGGGTGCTGGTGTTGAATTGAGCCACTGTTGATTGCATTATCGTCTCGTGGTCTGCCATTTAACAGCCCTGTTCTCCTGTTAAATTGCAGGTCTTAAACTGTACCACCAGCAATTTGGATTCCAAAATTTTCATTCAATTAAATGTGATACTAACCAGTTACATATGAGCTTATTGTGTGAGAGGGACACAAGATTCGCTGCCATGAACCAAATATTATCTGCAATGAATTTGTTGTTGTTGTAATATTTATTGGCTAAAGAGTCTCTAATGTGCAGTAGGTTTTTCATTCAAGAGGCAAGAGGAGGCTATCTTTCAGAGATAACCGATAGAGTTCTACTTTACATACACATATCAGAGTCAGGGTAGCACAACTTTCTACTTGCAAGTGTCACAATTACCCTATAGCCACCGAGAAGTTTCTTAGTGATTAAAGTGTTACCTTATAGCAGTATACAAGATCCTGCCTAGTGATAAGAGGAAGGCAGGTTGTATTATAGTGTCACCTTATAGCAGTGATGAATGATGGCACAGACACAGGACATGTTCATACAGCCCACAGCCTCAGCTGTAGGGAGTTAACCGTAAGCTGCCAATTCTGTCCTCTTCTATATGCAGCTCATAGTGCATGAGGTGTGGGGTGTGTAGAATGCAGATCTACCAGGACCCCTAATCCCATATTCTTCACAGTGATGTATAGCCATGGAGGCAGGACAACTGCCCCTGTACAAGAAACTGCCGCAACTTGTGAGCCCTTGCTTTGAAACTGGATTACAACTGTAGGGGGTTGGAAAAAAGCTGCCATTTCCTTACTCCACTGTATAAAGCTGTTAATGGATGAGGTGTGGATTGTATGGTAAGGGATGGATAGAATGCAGCTCTACCCGGACACCTAATCCCATATGCGACACAGTAATGTATAGCCATGTGGCCGGGCAATAGCCACGAGGAACTGCTGCAACTTCCGACAGGATTACAACTTGTAATAAACTCTGGTATTCAGGTCATGGATGTAGAGTTCTATATATTGGATTAACCCTTAGACCCTCATAGAATATGTGATGGAAAACCTCCGCGGACCTGTAGAATATGGTACATAACCTCTGAGGCGCAGCCGAAGAGGTTATGTACCATATTCTACAGGTCCAAGGAGGTTTTCTCACTTATACTCCACCCACCATCTATAGTAGAGAAAGAAAATGCTATATGTCCATCTCTAAGTGAGATATTTACATGATTTTTGAAACTCCATTCCATGAGATAATGTGGGGTTTGAACCCACACCTGTCCACATTCAACACTGATCTCATCCAAGGCATAATAAGTCATATAGATCATTGACTGGCTCGCTAGCTCAGGTAACACCGCTGACTTGTAGCCTGAACATTGTGGTTTCCGGTCCCGACAGAGGCACACTTTACTGAGCTTTTTAAACAAAACGTTTTTACTAACTCCATGCTCTATCCTTTGTGGTACAAGAAAATGTTATATTACAATGCCCAATAACAAAGATGGAATAGTTCCCTTCATGCATCTCTGTGCTGGCCTGCTTTTTGGAACATAAATAAGATCTCATGTACCTGAAAGGCAGGCCTTGGTAGTGTAGTGGGTACCAGCTCAGCCTGTGGGTCAGAAGGTGTTCAAATCACCAAATGGCTGTGACCATTTTTAGAACTGATTTCTTCATGGATAAAACATTAGCTAAAAAACCAGTAGTTCATGTGATGTCCTTTGCATAGGTCTGCCCGATGGCTTACCTGGTAGAACGGAGGACTGCAAGCTGGAGGGTTTGTGCTCCTGTACTCAAATCCCAATACAAGCATGCTTTTAAATGAGAAACGGTTCTCATAACCTCCTGTCAGACTTGACCTAGTTCATATAACCTCCTGAGGAGGTTATACACATAACCTCCTGAGGAGGTTATGTGAAATAGGTCACTCCACCAGGCTGTTCCAGGTCACCTGGTGGTCTGAGAGAGGAGAATATGCCATATAACCTACAGTAAGAACAATAGACCAAACACCCAGGCAGAGTATAAGGAGTAGTGTAGAGCAATGACCTTAATAGCTACCGTACCGTCGCGTTTTAGCGCCGGGGCGCTCTTCAATTTGGCGGGGTCTTCAAACCCAAGACAGGCGCTTATTTGAGATCCTGTTTTAGTGCTTCAGGAATATTTCAAGACTCCTATACCCCCGGCGCTTATACAAGACCGGCGCTCTTTCAAGACCGGCGCTTTATCGCTACGGTACGGTATAAGTGACGTAGAATATGAAGTTGTATATATACCTCCTAACTGAGTAGTACTAACAGTCTAACAGGCTGGGTATATTATAGATATTCACAAAGGGACCATTTGCAATAACACTTTCCAGATACAAGATGCTTTTGTGATTGCTTCAGATTCTTTTTGGTAGTTGGCCAATAATTTGCTAGGGTAGTTATCTCTCTTTCTCCTGAAAACCCTGCGACCACCACAATAGGATATGCAGCAACATACATAGACAAAATAATGTCAACTCCCATTGATACCAGCTCTGAATTTTTTCTAGAGTGGGGTCTGGGGCAGTATCCCACAAAGCAACAGGCTGAGTGGGAGTTGATGAACTCTGCTGTATTAATATTTTAGTTTGACAGGAATATCTGCTAAACTTTGTAGAATGGAAGCAGAAACAAGCTTCTAAGAGATGCAAATCCTGCAGAGATTTTTTTTCTGAATTGCATATACATGTGGGTGACATATAATTGGTAATGTAAAACATGAAAGACCTTCATTACTTTTTCTTCTCTGCTATAGGGTTTTCCCTGCCATTTATGCATCTACAGGACCTAAATGAAAATACCCAGGTCTAATCCCAGCTCCTACCAAGTTTAGGACAAAACCATTTTCAAGACCTTAGCCCTTACTGGTCAGTTCTTTATGATAAGAGCACAAAGCCACTTGCCCTGGGTGATATATTGTTGGACGCAGGGGGAATGCCCTTTACCCAATCTTTGGTATCCATTCTGCATCCATATAGTCAGATTACTGGGTAACACTTTATTTTTAACTATGGATATCAGTACAAAGCTCTATGCTACTTCACGTTCAAACCAAAATGATTGAGACTGATCCACATCTATGAATAATACATCCCCTTACTAAGGCCACTCAAAATAATAAAATGGTTTCTCATCACCGCGCGCATCAAATCAGGTTTTGGGGAAAACTTTTTTTTTTCTTTTTGCCAAATTTTGATGAAAAACCTCATCAAAATGGACAAAATTGGTCATATTTGGTATCAAATTAAAGCTAATAATGCCAGCAATGTAGTGGTATAGAAATAACTTACATTTTCCCTACCTTCAAAGATCAATTAATTCTTAACCAATAAAATGTGAATTTTGGCCAAAGAAGCCCTTAAATTATCCTATACATTTTGGCCTGCGAGTAAAAATAAACAACAAAAAAATCGTCCCTCGTCAGATTTCTCAGACCTTGGTGATGAGATACCACTTTTTTTTTTGAGTGGCCTAAAAATCTGAGAATATTACTCAATGGACACCATATTTCCATAGATGTCTTAGATAAGCCAGTTTCAAAGTTACTCCTGATATGAACTTGCTTGCGGAGGCTTGGCTCTTTCAGGAGGGAGCGGTCATTTTGTACAGTAGAGGGGTTGATGCTAAAGAGGAGAACGGGCACAAAATTGTTGATGTGACTGAAAACATTTGTACACACTCAGGATGTGGACCCAAATAATATCGCCTAATACTGGCCACTCAAAGGAAAATAGTTTCCTAACACCAAGGACTGAAAAATATGAAGGCCGATTATTTTAATCTCGGTGGCTAAAATACGAAGATACATGCTTTACATCACATGGATTCACATTCTAGTGGTTAAGAATTTATGGATCTTTAAAAGGGGAAGGAAATTTCATGCCTATCCCATTGCATGACTAGTGGGCTAAGCGTTAATTTGATACCGAATATGCCAGTATTTGTCCATTTTTATCAGGTTTTCATAAAAGCAAAAGGGGAAAAATAGTCGAAACCTGATTTCTATGATACAAACACTCAGGAGAAACCATCTTTAATCCTTGAGTGGCCTTATTCTCAAACTTCACATAATGGGGTTTGTCAGGGTGGGGTGTTCGCTCATGCAGAACCCCCCCCCCCCTCCCTGCTGTTAAAAAGCACCATCCTGAGGCTATAAATCAGTACACAGACCATGGCTATGAATAACTGCACAGACTGTGGGATTAGGTTGACCATCTAGACACTGCCTTCAACACAACTCACACCCCGTCCATAACAAGGTATGTTTAGTTACGCTGCAACTCTCAGATGGGGCCGGGGGCTGTCTGAGAGTTACGGACGGAAGGGTCAATTTTCGATTGACTTTCTTAAAAAATTACCCAGATGTACCAAAACATGAACGAGTCTTAAAGCATTGACAGACAACGGTTTGGCTTGGTCAGATACCTGATATGAAGTGTGCATTGTGTAATAGAGGAGTTAGATGATGTGCTTGACGCAGCAGGCATCCACGGGCCGCCATTGCAGGGTTGCAACTGGTTGCAACTGCACGTGTTTTACCGTTTTCGCTTTTTCTGCACGGGTAACTTCCGGCTCTCTCTCCCGCCGCAAGCAGACGACACTGGCTGCATCTTTCGTGGGTAGAACTGATGGCTGTCTATCAGTCTTGGGTACGTATCTCTATCAATATGTTTTTAGACAGTGCTTCGCCAGGAGAATTTGGTGACTTTCACTGCACTATTTTAAACATTACAGGTAAAATAGACAAATCAACACGTCCTATATTTGTATGTTACTTTGACTCAGCCCCCCCCCCCCCCCAGGATCACGATGTAGGCACTAGGTCTAGCTATGGCTAGCACCTGATTTTGACATGGCCATTTGTCATACTCTACATGGGACATGGCGTTTAGTAGGGCCCATGACAGGGGGGTGCTGTGTGACTTGTCGATTTAAAGAAATCCCCATGCCCAGCTAATAAGCCAAGGTTATTTTCAGTCATGATAACGTTTTAAACTTTGTATAATTGTAAGGAGTGTTAAAGAAACATTATTTAACGTTAGGCCTACCCTAGGCCTATATCACGTTATAAAATGTTGTACAGGGTAAATTGGGGCAATATTGCGCACCTGGCTTATATGACACATTTTGGTATATATGACGTGACAGAGAGGGAAAATGATGAAAGAGAAAATGTAAAAATAATTTCTTATAGTAGTATAAGCACAGAATACGACCATTAGAAAAAAACACCATTATACAGCATTTCTTCTACCTTTTATGGGGTAGGCCTATTGAAATGGTTAGGACACAATGTAACCGTTTTCTCTTTTTTGTGGTACAATTTTAATTACTTTTCCTTATTACATGAAATAATAATCATCATCAAACTCAAGGTAGAAATTATAGAAGAAATCAGGGATATTTCTAGGGCCGCGCAGCGCGCAATACACGCATTTAAGTGCAAAATGGCGCATTAAAATACCCAAATGTGCGCCCATTGGCGCATAAGGCATCATGGTATACTAAAATTTAAAAAAATTATTCCCCAAAATATGTGCCATAATTCTCAGATAGGGAGTATAGCATATCATTGGAAAGCTGAAAATAGCCGGAATTTAGTCATCTAAATCTCAAATAGATCTACTGAGAATCTGAATTTTCCTAAATTTTCGAATGAAAAAAATAGTCCCTCCTCCTTTGCCCACTTTTGAAATATTTTTTTTTATTGATTGTCTTCCGTTAGCACCTACATGCTTCCTATTGTAATAAACGATACTTTGCTCCTCTATGATATTGTTATAGTATCAAGTAAAAGAACAAAGTCCACACAGTTCGGATCAAGTGTTACAGGTTGCGAATCAATAGGTTTATTCAGTAACCTAGACAGGCAAAGCTCTAATGGTGCGAACTCCCTATAGAGTTCGGAACAGGTCAGTAGGCTGATATAGCCGCAGTGATCTCGGGGTCTCTTCACCAGCGTGGCTCAAGAGTAACCGACGAGTACCATCAGATGCTGGGTATATATTGGCAGCCAGCCTGCGCGCGCACACGCAGACCGGAAGCCTATAGCGACCTCTGTCCATACCCCAAGCCCGAAGCAGGTGCTGCCACCTGCCGTCGGACTGAAGGGTTCGGACGGAGTTCGCAACACAGCATCCAACAGAACCCGTCATATAAAACCCCGTATAACCCTAGCCCCTACACTATCATATTGCTCTCTATCCTTTCCCTGGTCATGCATAGTACCCATTGGTTATGACAACATGTGGTCAGGGAAAGTCTCTAGGCCTATGGTTTGAAAAAAACAAAAGCGGGGAAAATGTTTTTTTTTTAGATTTGCTAAATTTCCCTTTGATTGTTTTCCATCTTTTATATACTATTTTGTTCCACAGTGGTCTATTTTATTCAAGGTGAGGGGAACAGTACTTGGAAATTTTAATGTAAAATTATTTTTGTGGGAGCACAGCAACTTTATTGTTAAATTAATATTTCTAAGAGAAAATAGTTAATGGCCCATTAACTTTGAAAATGGCGCATTATTTTTTCTAAAGATGCGCCATTGGCCCATTGCATAAAACTCTAGAAATATCCCTGCAGAAATGGTTGCATATTGAATTTTACTTGTACCTAATATGGCAAGAACATAACCAAGAATTTTGCTTTAAAATCTCAACCTGGGGAGAACTGGGACACTCTTGACTATCGGGGAGAACTGGGACACTCCGGGTGATGATTTATTGTGCTTTAATTATTTTTCTCTTAGACCTATGACTGAAGCTAATATGTTACATATGATCATATTGAACGTAAAGTAAAGCAAAATGATGTTTCATTGGTTAATAATCACACTATCTACACTGTCCCAGTTCTCCCTGGTGTGTCCCAGTTCTCCCCAGGTAGTGTCCCAGTTCTCCTGGAAGTGTCCCAGTTCTCCCTGGAATTTCTCAAATTTTCAAAAGGCCCTAGACGGGAATCATGGCAGGCTAGGATAAATCTAAATAATCCAAATGAAAGGTCTATTGGTAGCCTTTCTTCATGAAACAAAGGCATTTGGTTATTTTTGGCATTGTAGAAATCACAAGCAAACATGTTATGGTTTTAATTTAGTGTCCCAATTCTCCCAGCGCTCCCCTATTACTAGCTAGGCCTACGGTCGCCCCGCCCCGCCAACGGTCGCCCCGCCCCCCGTCGCCAATGGTTAACTTGTGCACTATAACCTCTACTTTACTGCCGTTGGAGCTCACTGGGTTCTGAGCCTGGGCATAATTACTGTCCATGTCTCTAATTCTTCTGTTAACACATATATGTGGGTGTGATACAAATGAGAGTTTCCTTGCAGCTATTGTACTATTGAAATAAACACAAAAGAGGTGTCTATGCCCTACACATATTTTTCTTGTGTTAAGGTTGATCGCTACTTATGCAATATGGAGTACTGCGCAGCTTTTTGCACATATAGATTAAACCTGTCAGAATGAGCCAATATTAGAGGACCGGATACATATACATTCCCACTAAGCCATACTAAAATATTGGACAATTCCGAGCAAAATTGAGCATTTTATTGCACTTTGACTATTTGATATATTTGGAGCCAGTGATATTTGATAATTTTAACATATCTTAGAATATTGGAATTATTTACCTATAAATCATTATCGAGATTGATATAGATCTCATGACTGTGCTTCAAACAAACAAGAGTATCAAATATATACAATATTGACCCCGATCCTAGGCTTTTAACGCATTATTTTGGCCTTTAAATATGAGATTTAGACAGTTTTTTTCCGATTTTTTAACTTTAAAGGCCCAAAACCCTAAAAATATGCGCGGGACCCCCTATAAAAATTACCTTTTTATGTTAGCAAAAGATCTAAACTATTTTTTGAGAAAGTAAAAAAAAAAGTATGGATTTTTTTTGCTAATATTTAAGATTTTGTTGAAAAA
This sequence comes from Harmothoe impar, assembly GCA_947462335.1. Lineage (NCBI taxonomy): Eukaryota > Metazoa > Annelida > Polychaeta > Phyllodocida > Polynoidae > Harmothoe > Harmothoe impar. The sequence continues at coordinate 8,739,999 of OX381709.1, read as the reverse complement.
TTTAGCATTAAATTTAATCAATCGTCCTATAACCACCACTTTTTTTTTACAAAAGGGTTATTTTTAGACCATAATTTTATTTTTCCCATTTACAGACACATTATAGGATTATTCATTTAAAATATAACATTGATGTGGGCAGTGGTTCACTTAGAAAAAAAATCGTGAAGATTTCCCAATTTTTGGTATTTTTGGCCAAAAATAGAAAATACTTATTTTTTCAAAAATCTGTATTAAAAAAAGTAGCCCGGGACCCCCCCAATTTTTTCCATTTCTTAATGATCTAAACTACCATGAGGCAAAAAATTAGGAAATTCTATGGATGAAAAGTTAAGAGTAGCGATCAACCTTAATTATATCAAAACTTTGAATCTTTTACCTTTTCTAGCATCCCCAATAGATAATTCTCAAGATTCTTCAAAGCATGCATGTGTATTTCCATAATTATGATTAAGATCAACATAGAAATTATGCAATTCATTCCCTCACTTTGTACATAATGCATGCTATACTGACACCACCTACAGGGAGAATCCTGAATCAGGCCCTGGTTGATGTGTCTAGGGCTGGCATACGTCAGGCTATGGTTAGAACATCCGCTACCTTGTCACATAGAACAGTCTGCGGACGACTTGATTTCTTGAGTGCATTTAACCCTGGTGAAACCAAATGCCATATCGTTCCCCATACTGTCCCCAATTATTAGGGAAAGCCATTTCATATTTTGTCGTATTAAAGGTTACTTTATTTTCATTTGAGAACATTGATGATAACTGTATCAGGACCTAGATACAGACCAAAAAGAGAGAAAAGAAGACTACCCACGTAACAGCCGCCACTGTAGGTGGAGGCGCATACCTTTCCACAGATTGGGCCCCTTGTGCTGTATGGTTTAAAAGGTAAGTTCTGCTAGGGATGTTTAGTCTCTTAATTTAATAAAGTATGGAAAAAATCGCATAAGAATGAATATTGGCTAATATACTGCTTGTCATATACCAAAGGAAAGCTTTTGATGTGCTGTACACAATTATAGCAATGTAACAACAATTTTTTTATGTGCGGCTTGCGACCCATTTCATTGAAACAGGTCACATTATACTTACATTTTTCCAATAAGCCTACTTATATTCATTCTACAGCAAGTGTTAAGATATACATGAAATTGACGTGTAATACATGGTTTTTCAAACAATATTTATAATAATATGTCCAGCAATATAGGGACAGTGCCCCCAGCCCCCCCAATAATGTACAGTACTCCCTTTTCCACTCAGCAGCATATCATTTTGCATGTCATTATTTCAAGCATAAACAGTATAATATTTCCTCATATATCTATCCCCTTTTCAGAGAGATGAAATTCAAGTCACGGAAAAAAGTGCATCTTGCGGAAGAGCAAAAATGTATTGCTTGTGCAAGAGGCTTCAAAACAGTGAACCGTCATTCCACCGGTGTTCTCATAGACAGAAAGTTAATTGTACAGAACCTTCATACATCGGCACGGAAGGTACTGAGCTTGCTGGGCTACCCAGTAACTACTGCTCTCCCAAAGCGCATATGTGAGCCATGTCTGAAAATCACGAGGCACATTGTGACAGAAAAGGTGAAGCTCACCGAAAGCACCACTGCGCTAGCATGCCTAATAGAAGAAAGTGGAGGGTCTTACCTGAAGGTATACTCTTATTCAGTTTTACCACCCAATTTGCCATGCATTGATATAATTTTTACTTACCAGCTGCTTAGGTGGCTAACAATATTACATGAATTAAATAAGATATTTTCCTCACAAATGTCTACTGCCTAACGATTCATACTATACTCATTTCTTCTTTTCAATCGTTCAGGATGCACTGGCGGCAAAAGCAAACAGTATGCGTATAGCGGCCCAGTTCAACAACATTGAAGGTTGCAGTGTATCGAGCCTGGAGGTATTCTGTTTTGTATTTTTTGGAGAATTTATATGGTTTAGAACCCATATTTGCTATATAGTATTTATACATGATATATAAAATCTCCAGCCTCTTTTCAATCATATCACTGTGTCTATGGACGGACAGACAGTGTGGAGATCAGGGCAGTTGAAATCTGTATATGCTGGATGAGGGCGGTGGGTCTGCTGATCAATGGGGATCTGCTGGTATGCACTTAAAGAGGGTGGTGGGTCTGCTGATGAACAGGGGTCTGCTAGGGTCTGCTGTTATGCACTGGATGAGGTAGGTGGGTCTGCTGATCACCTCCCTTGAGGATGGTGCGTATGTGTGTGTGGGGAGGGGGTCCTCATTCATATTTGAGCATCAGCCACTAAATTAACAGGTTAAATTTTGCATACCTATAAAATTATTTCCACATTGTCTATATTTTACTTTATATCTGGATTGTCAACAATTTTACTGTACCCTGATTCTCTTTTATTAAAATTTTTGGTATATGGATAGGGTTAACCTGGATGATGATCTGCAGGCTTATGAATAACTCCCAAAACTGATACTTTTAGGACATGCTAGCTTCAGACAAACCTGTTGGAGATACAATGGAGATGGACAAGGGAGCAGATACACCAGACCCACAGGTAGAAAAACATAATATAGCGGATACCAGACAGAAATTGTTGATGCCTATTCAAGTGATATTTTAAAGAGAGGTCAGACTAATATACTTGTGCCATGTGCATGGATGTGGTAAAGTACCCCAGAATTACCTTCACTTTAGTATGTGCTGAAACTTTCAGGACACCTTACCCCCGTTGACTCATCCCACTCGTAAAAGGAAAGCAACATCTCCCCTCTTCACACCAGTAATCACAAAGCGGACTTGCACAAAAGATGTCACAAATGTACACTGCGAAAAATCACATGCATCTGTAAGTTTATTGTTCCATTATTTATGCCAGACAACTAGATATACCTAATTTAAATTTTAATGTGCTATGGGTCATGTAAGAACATCCTTAACTGTAGACTATTTGTAGGAAATGTCTTAATTTGTGTCAATACACTACTTAGTACTGTATCTTTCATACAGCTCACTTTTCTATGTGTTGAAACTTTCAGCAAAGTCTATCCACTTGTAGTCCGCCCACTCGCAAAAGGAAAGCAACATCTCTCCTCTTCACACCAGAAATCACAAAGCGGACTTGCACAAAAGATGTTACAACTATACACAGTGAACAATCACATGCATCTGTAAGTTTTTTGCTCCATTGCTTTTGCCCAACTACTACAGATACCTCATGTGAATTAAAATGTTCTTTGGGTGATCCAAAAAGAACCTTGACTGTAGCCTCTTCATATTATATGTGTGAATTTGTGTGAATACAGTACTTGTTCCTGTATCTCCCGTACAGCTCACTTCTGTAAATGTTTAAACTTTCAGCAAACCTTACCCACTTGTAGTCCTCCACCTCGCAAAAGGAAAGCAACATCTCTCCTCTTCACACCAGAAATTACAAAGCGGAGTTGCACAAAAGATATCACAAGTATGCACAGCGAAAAACCAAATGGATCTGTAAGTTTTATGTTCCATTGCTTTTGTCTAACCACTAACGATACCTCATGTGAATCTCACTGTTCTATGGCTGATGCAAAAACAACCTTGTATAAAATTTGTAGTCGTCCATATACAGTACTTATTCCTATATCTTCCTTTCAGGAAACCGTACCCCAAGCCAGTCAGTCATCTGCTAAGAGGGTGCCTTTCTGTCGGCCTTCCATGGTAGGAGATAGTATTTAGAAATGGATATGGTAACCAATATTAGCTATGTGATCCAATTCTTATTGAGTAGTAGTAGAGTACAAAATTCGTTGTGCTTTCCACATGTCTACATGATGGGATATATGCACATATTCCTCTCCTCTGCAATGGGTATAGAAACATGATTCACTTCCATTCTGATTCATGAGCAGAACACTGCAATGTTATTCACCCATTTCAGGTGCCTGTCAAGCGAAACTTTCGCAGTGTAGCTGGGGCTGCAATGTATATACAGAAAGGTATATATCCAACAGGCATACGACAGCTGTATCACAGGTCAAAGGGGTTCAGAGCAGCAGTACAACAGGTACCTCACTTCCGGGATCTCTGCATGCCAAGGGCACATTAAATTTTGGTTCCACTCACATTGCATGAAGTAAGACCAAAGCGATCCAGAATTATATTCTTTTGTTTTTGGGTAAGGAAATTGGCTTGAAAACATAACTGACATTGATAAAATAATTTCTTAACGAAAAAGTTCTGCTTGACAAAATATGTACTATCCCAATTAATGCCAGGAAAATGCCAAATCTCCGTACCTAAGTATGCTAGAAAGACATGGCACCTGCACCAAACTGCTGTCTTGACATGTGCATGTAAGAGAAATAATACAGCAGCCTATCCAAGTATGGAAATAATTAAAATGAAAAGAACAGTGAACAAAATCCTTAGAGAAATTATCTGATCGCACCTCATGGAACAGCTTGTTTCCTCTATGCTAACACCAAATGCACTTTGCACTTTACTTGCACTTGCACAAAAATTGGACAGGATGTGGAGCAGGCATGTCTAACAGAGATCATGCGTCGCTCCAAATCTGCTGGACTTTGCAGTACACAAAGGTTAGTTTCATTAAGATACAGTCTATGTTTACACTTACCTATTGCTGTTATGAAATGGTGCAATTGATTCTAATTGTAATTGTGTCAGTTCATTGTGTCATTCTAATTGTAATTGTGTCAGTTCATTGCGTCACGTCAAAGACTAAACTTCCCACTTCCATGTACCTGGTTGCCATGAAATGTTAAGCTGTGTTGTAAACACTTGCTGGACAAGCCCTCAACCTGGTTACTACAGAAAGGGTGAATTATGACATGCTGCAAATAATGACACCCCTTTCTCATGCTTTAGGAAAAAGGATATGGAACCAGGATCCTGGAAAATAGCCTTTCACTATCACTAATCCATCTGTTTGTAATCAAGTATAACGAACCATACCAGGAAAAAACTGATTTCATAAAGAGCATTTGTCCCATAGATAAGTCAATATTATAAATAGCACATTTGTGACCTGTTTTAACGAAATGGGTCGGAAGTCGCACTTTAAAGAACATAGATATAGCCTCTTTAAGTAGTATAGGGTGGAAAAAATTTAATTTTTGAAAAATGAGTTTTTGACATTTTTCTAGCATATGAATAGTTATCTTATGGAATAATAAGGTACAAACCAGATTTCAACTCCCATTATTCCAAAAATGATGGTCACAGGATTTATAATTCTATTCTATAATATAGTTAATATCTAATTTAAATGTTAATTATCTCATTTTAATTAAATTCCATTTAATTCAGCAAAAATGTATCAAAAATATTGCCAAAGGGTCAAAACTGGCCAATATACTACATGTAACATACCAAATGAAAGCTCTTGATGAGCTGTACACGAATATGGCAATATCACAACATTTTTAATATGCGACTTCCGACCCATTTCGTTAAAACGGGTCACATTTGGGTCAGGGAAAATGTACCTCAGAAAATAATATGGCCCAAAAGAGGAGAAGGACCACAAACCCATATTAACTTGATAACTTATTACTTGTACCATTAATCACCATATGTCACCCGTTTCAATGAAATAGGTCAGAAGTCGCACCTTTAAGAGCCTAGATATGGCCTCTTCAAGTAGCATTTTTTTTTACATTTTTCTAACATATGCAGAGTAATCTTTTGGGTTACTAAGTTACAAACCCGATTACAACCCCCATTCTTCCTAAAATGAGGACCATATGATTAATAATTGTATTGTATGATATAGTTGATATCTAATTTAAATGTTACTTTTCTCAATTTAATTAATTTCCATTTTAATCAACCAAAAAATAGAGTCAATATAGGCTAATATACTACTTGTAATATACCATATGAAAGCTCGTGATGAGCTGAACACGAATCTGGCGATATCTCAACATTTTATATGTGCGACTTCCGACCCATTTTGTTAAAACGGGTCACATATTACATATTACATTTTGAAAACTTTAAATATTAATTCATATTCGAACCCCATCTGATTTCCCTTTTATCATATAGGTGCTGCCCGACCTTGTTCGCAGTGAGGTTGGAGCAGCTGTATCCTCTACAACAGCCTTCACAGGGAACCCCACGAATAAGACTGTAGAAACATATTCTTGGGGCAGTAGCATAGAGGAGGTGCAACAGCATTCTCCTCTCCTAGTGGCAATGCTGGCAGGTGCCACAACAACGAAAGGGCATCAAAAGTCTTTAACCAAAGGCAGGAAAAAAGTTCGATCAGTCAAACCCCTGATTGGGAGTATTATCTCCCAATTACTCTTCAACAAGAAGAAAGAGCATAACCTTGTCCAGAAAATGAATGCCATGATGATGTGGCGCGCACGCACCAGGCGGACGGTAGGGAAATTTGTATACAATACATTCCATTGTAGGACCAAAATACCCGCTGTTGTAGAGTACAATGTGTTATCAGACATATCCTTTTCAAAATTGCAATTTTTTCCCAGATCTGGGCTGAGTCCATGGCTAACTGGGTGACCTAGTTAGGTTACTATATAATAAGCACATGTTGAGGTTAAGGGTGAGGAACATCGATGGAATATGCACTGTATTGTCTTATATCAGTTCAGTATCTGCATGGTGGCTTGCATACATTAACTGTATTTGCATATGTTACAATATTTTCACATGGACAACCATAACGAGGGGGTGTACCTTCAAAGTTCAGAGAAAACTCATTATGACCTTGGCTCACTTTCACCCTGAGTCATTATTGAGACATAATTATATTTACAGCTGTTCACAAGATTCAACCGCCTCAGTTTCTGCGTCTCTGAAGGAACTGCCCGGGAATCAATCGACACCCTGCGTACCAACTTTGATGGTAAAGTGAAATTATGGAAAGCTGAGGTGGAGCGTGCTATTCGTCAGGATGTAGAACACACTGCTGAAGGTAAGTCTAGCTTATATACTGTGCTGTAACATATTGCACAGGGATAGATCCCTGTCCGGCAAAAGGAGTGGATGAGGCAGATGTAATATGATGATATTAGAAGCTTACTAATGTTCCAATAGGGTGTGTCTTTTGAAAAGGACAGAAAGTAGGAAGTGCCTTTGTGTTCAGGTCCATATGTATATTTTAGAGCAGAAATAGCTACCATTTTGTCTTACGATAAGTGGTGAGATCTGTTTCAGAGGCTGCTAGATTTCTGAAGGCATGAATTAAGTGTGGGAAAAGAAATTGTATCAAAGCCCGGTATTGCAGTCATACATTTATCTAAAGCTAAACCTTTTTTTTATGATCTTGTTATTTTTAGAAGACATGTGTGGATTCTCGATTACTTTCGATAACGTGAATCAAAGGACAATCAGTACCCATCAGCATGTAAACAAACCAACTGCAGTTGACCACAACATGGTGCAAGCATTTGCTTCCAAAGACAGGGTACCGTCCTTGCACCTGGACGATACACCACCAACACCTGACCAGATCCGTGAGGTAATAAATGTCATGCATGGCATGAGCTGCCTATATCAATGCAATAGTTCTTGTCCTTGCAAAGCACACCACTCCATCCGATTTTCTGTATGGACAATGGGAAATGGGTTATACAGCTGGTGCAATTATAGTTCTATGTTAGGATTTTGCCTCTCTCCGATACATCCATTAACTTCTTCTGTGTTATTTGACAGCTGTCAATTGAAAATGTCCTCCCAAGCCAGGAAGACATAACCAAACTCATAGAAGAGATGAAGGTGCTTGTCACAAGAGTCCTGAAAGAAAACATGGCTGAATACAAGGATGCCGTTGTGACAGCGCACATACCCCACCAGTTCTCAGAAGAGTCTGCAAAAAAGAGTGAGATAGTATGTTCCCTTCTGTTTTTAATGATCATTTTTCAGGTTAAGCTTTTCTGTTCATATGACATTCTTGGTGATTATCATACATGGAATATAGTTGAGTCTTTTGAAAGATTGCATTATACCAGTATCATGTAAAGGTTGTAGCATCATATATATCAGCTCATATCTTTAAAGATAAGTATACCTGTATGGCCATGTATGGATACACGTTATACACTACGTAGACAACATTTTAGATAGAGTCAATATTTTCATTAATGGAGTTGTCCTGCTGCAGTGACACTCTTGACATATAATATACAGAGGCATATCATAATAAATATTGCATTCTTGAAACAAAAAGGTTCCACTGGGAGTACTTGAAAAAGACGAGAACAAGACCGGCGAAATGGCCGAATGCATGGAGCACTACCAAAAGTTTGTACCCTCCAAGGGAGAAGACAACCCATTAACACTTATTTTATATGGCGATGGCTTAAGCTGGGAGAGGCTAGAGGCGGCACTGCGACTACGGAGCAATTCGGGTACCAAACTAGGCCGTCTGGAGGGTCTGGAGGGTAGCGGTCAGGAGTGGCACTTGCGTCTTCTCACTCTGGAGGTATGTATGGGTTATAAACAACTTAGTTAAGAAGATTTGTATGTTGACAGCTGGCTGTTATGCAGAGGATCACCCATGACATTTCTTCACATTTCAATGATATATTGTACATGGTGAACTATCACCAATATGGGATGAGGCCTACAATAAAATATGGTGCAGAACAGGCTATACATCATGTCAAGGTACAGTAAAAGTGAGGTCCCCTCACTCAGCTGCATAGTGGTCTTGAGTTCAAAGGGGCAGAAGGCTCCCCCCATAGCTGTATCAGGTATTTGATAAAACAGGATGCCATAGATGCCCATGAGTGTACGTGAGGATTTTCCAAAAGTGCAGGGGGAGTTGACATACTTAGTACCTACATTATATATTACTTTATTTGTAATCTATTTCTGGTGTGTAATTCTCAATAATTGTTAAGAAAGGGGCAAAAAGGTGTGACCCCGTTTGTATAACTCATGTTTCCATACCTCTTCTAGGACACGTTCTCTGAGCTGTATGTCCGAAACAGTGGAAAGCAAAAGGGGACACTGACAAACTTGAGGAACAAGTTTGGATTCACTGGCGTGACAGGAGATGTGAAACACAAATTTGCGCACTCCTATGAATTCCTCCAAGTTGTGACAGAAGCATACATTGTTCTAGCAGCAAGGAAAGCAAGGGAGGAAAGCATTGAGGAGCTGACAATAGATGAAGTCAGCGCTGCTATTGTTCGACATTGTGTTGTGGCACCAAACACCACTGATATCAACGAGACGGCTGTCCCAGATGATGTAGAGGAGTTCCCGTACTGCATATGCAGAGATGACTGGGGTGGAAAGATAGTCAAATGCAACAATATCAACTGTCCAGATGGGAAGCTGTTTCACTGTGACTGCATTGGGATGGACGAAAAGGCCATACCACCTAAATGGCACTGCAGCATAGCCTGCTCAACCGAGGACCATGGTGCAAACCTTCTACGCAAGAGCAAAAAGCGCTCCAATGAGCCAACCCTGCAAGATCCCCAGCTAGATTCTGTCCTGGAATACAGTAGAGCTGTAATGTATAGGGGCCTATTTCTAAAGGCAATGAGAGATGCGGTTAAAGAGAACGATGGGCAACGAATGCTGATGCATTGGAGATTCATGATGCCGCAGTTCTACACATGGCATCATCCCAAGTACTTTATTATGGCACAGAAGCTTCTGTTGAGCACTGCGGGAGGAGTGTCAGAGCGTCTCCGATCGGTGCTGACAAATTCTAGGACTGTGAATAGCAAAGGGGGTTCGGGTAACAACATAGCAAAGGACCTGAAGTGTGAGCAGTTCAACAGGGCATTCAAGGGTGGGTTCATTTATGCCCAGTTTCATTCAAATTCTCCTTTTGTATATAACTGTATATCACCTTATCCTTTCTTCAGCTTGAATGAGAAAAAGTTATCTAGACGTTGAAAAAATTAATGATGATAACATTTGCTTGACCTTTCTCTTCTACAGTCAGCTCTGATGCGTCGGGAGGGAAACTGACAAGACCTACTATTGAGCGACACAGCCAACTGGTTGGTGTGGGTAAAGAACTGGAGGCCGTGTATGACACACAGGTATGTACATGAAAAGACATCAATTCTAATTTTTACACTGTGTGCAGCACAATCTGCACTGAAGTGGGAGGTTTTCAGTTTAGACTTACAAATTCATTTGGCCGCGGAAAAGAATCAGAGTTACTTCTGCATACTACCTATGCCTGTCTTACACTGTAGAAGAGAAATGATTTGCCTTTGGGAGTAGACGTCTAATACCAAAAATAACCAGACATATTGCTCCATACATGGCACAGGTTGCAGGCATCACAGACCAAACTTCCTCAAAGACGAAGAAAGTCAAGCACGATGCTGATGTGGCAGAAATCGTAGAATATCTCCAAGATGAAAAACTACTGAGCTACATTCCAGGGAGAAAGCATGCCAGCTTCACCAACTATGCCCTCTTCACCGGCGTCCGTGACAAGGCCGGCTTCAAGAAAAGATTCTGCCTCCACAGGGAGAAGATGGCCCGGACGTTGGAGCTGCGAGCAAGGAGAGCTGCCCGTAATGAAAGGCAGAATTAATTCACATCATAGATATTAACTAGCTCTATGAGGCTTTCTCATACTTATTTGTATGCAGAGCTTCCAAGCCTGGGTACACCTTGCTTGGGGAGCTAGTCCATTTGGATACAGCGAGTCTTCCAAGTAATATGTGAATATGAACTCTCTTTTGCTGCTTTCTTTGGTTACTGCCGGTGCAAGTACCATCCTGGACAAACATTGCTATATATTCATTGTTACCAGGAGATTAAATAAGGCTGTCTTACGTGCAACACCAAACGTTCCCCGTTGTTATGGTTAGATATCTCACCCTCCTTATATAATGCTATTTCACATCACCCTGTCTGTATTTCAATTGTATTGTTGTAGGAAAGGTAAAGAAATTCATTCTCATTTTGGATTCACCATGTAATGCCATACTGTGTTATCCTTGTAATGTGTAATTTTATACAACATATATATATATATTACAAATTTATATATATATTACAAATTTGTTATTCTGAACGTCTAATTATTGTGAAACCTTTAAAATTAATATTCATAATACAACACATGTATTATTTTCCCATACAAATCGACATTTATTAGTATTTACACTTAACATTTATTTACCTGATGCATACAAGCAATTCTACAATATCTAGAACAAAGTTGCCTCAGAAGTCAACTTTTGTCTTCTAATAGTAGGATCCAGAAGGATATTCAGGCTCATAGTTCAGATAATATATGGCACTTTATATGCATTCCTTGTGTAATATAATTCAATAAGTACTAAAGTCACCTTTTACCACAGTTCAACATATTTTATTAGAGACCATTCTACATCAATTACAGTGTATGAACAAAACTATCTTTTGGATATATAGCTGGGTATACCAAGTGCACTGAACAGATAGGTCATTTCCTATACCCATCAGAACATGACATGTTATTGCAGAATAGATACACATGGTAATAGAATATTCAATCCAGAAGTATGAGGTTATTGATCATGAAGTGAAGGGTGCAGTGTTTGTACTTGCAACAGTACATGATAAGAACAGTTTGTATTAGCTAGTTCCACCCGTAACATATTTTAACACAGGACATGTAGCCTGTGCATTTCATACATGGTAATTTACTACTGTGCTGAGAGTTCTCCCTTGACATAGCAAAAGGGCAGTCGTGAAAACCGTGGGAAATACACATGTACCTCTCTCTGCTATTACAGTTATAGATTCCTGATCACTGTATATGCAGACAATTTAAAACGAATAAAAGACTTAATTTAATGAACACTTGCATTATAGTTAGCTCAATGTCTATTCGACGGGGTACAGCTTATTTCTCTGTCCGAGTAATTCTTTGCAATAAGAACACATTCTAGACAGCCTATCTAAGACTGCCCAAATCGTTGAAGTCACAAGTATTTGCAGCCCACATAACAGTGCTCCACACACAATACTAATATGCAAACTTGCAATGTAGCTTGGTCTGAACTGGGCACAAACTCTTTAACTGCACGGACACTGCTGCTGGCAGAAATTACAGCACTCACACAAGTGACACACACACTCTGCACACTGCCCTTGGCAAACTGAAGGGTCCTTCGGTGCGGCAGGAGATGTTCTGCAGAAGGCATCAAGTATCTTATCCCTGTAGCATTGGTCGTGCACCTGAAGGCCACAGACTGAAGCCTCTGGTTTTAGAGCTACAGATTTTGGTGTAACATATATAGTAGCTGTACCTTTAGCACCAGGTCCACGGGCACACCGGCCGACCATTTGCCACAAGTCCATCATGGTCTCAGGGACACCGTACAGCACCACATTGTTCAACTCTGTTATATCCACCCCCATCCCAAGTTTGATGGTGCTGAATAACAGCCTAATCACAGAGTCAGCCTTTGGGAAGTCTGTTTCAACACGTTTAAGAGCATCCTCTGCACAAGCGGAGTGGTACATGTCGACCACACGATCCTCCATGATGGCCTCACCAGTGACATAGGCCTTGCCAGCATACTCGAGTTGGTCCAATGCCCAGAGATAGAGATTGCTTGTCTCCTCTTTGCTGATACAGAACACTACTGTCTTGCTGAAGGCTGGGCCTTCCACTAGTAACTGGTCGACCACCCACTGTAGGGACTTGGGGGTGTGTGCCACGACATGGACCAGAATCTTGATGTTGGGTCTGAAATGTACAATAAAATGAATTGAAGACAAAGTGTAAACTATACCAAAAAACTAAGATCTACTTGAATCGCAATAAGTCACAATGTACTTGTAATAATTGGAGTACATTGTATCGCTATGGACTAATTGAAAAATAGTTATGTTTCTCAGGGGGGATGGCAGGATGAGACCACTCATTTCTGACGAATGAATCAAGTGAGGCTAGGTTAAATGTATAATCAAATAAAAAAGTACTGTTACTGTATGTAAAAATGAACCATCTGTGTATGGAAGTGTGTTAATGATACAATGCAATGTTACAACATCTACTATCAAGCACATACCTATCGGGTGTTCTGGCAACTGTCAGTGGCGAGTCAAGCCCAAAGAATTCAAACAGGTCATCTTTCACGGCCTGTGTGGCTGTGCCTGTTAACAGGAGCAGTGGACCTTCAAGACATGAAGTGAGCTCGCAGACCCGACGGTAAGATTTACGGAAGTCTTTACCCCTACAATAAAAATCAAGGAATGTAAAGAATGCCAAAGACTAGACACAGTAGACAGTAAAGCTTGCAAGAAGAAGCAATGTACAGTTGATAGGAACCATCTAAGCTCTGTTTCTGACCCTGACAGGTAATATTTCACACAATTTTACCAATGAGGAAACTCCCAAACGCTGCACGCTCAAAAGTGTATTTTCCGATATACCGTAAATTCCCGCGTACTACCCGCGGGTTGTACACGAACCAATCTCAGCTTTCATTTGATACCAGACATGCCTATAAAGGGTGCGGGTAATACGAGGGTTTTTATCATAATAGAACAGTACTAAAATTGACATTTTCAGATCCAAAACCGGGTTATAAGATTCTCCTGAGTTGGGGTTGCGGGTTATACGCGAGATGCGAGTAATATGCTGGAATTTACGGTAGTTCAAACTGTGATCCATGTAACATGGCCCACAATTGTTGGGGAGGTAGGTCAGCCATTATATAAAGCAGTTGGAGATGTAGATGAAATAATAAAAACATTTTTTTAAAACATGGGTTTAACGTCTAGTTACACTCAGTGTTCAGTAGGAGAAATACATACCATGTAGTAATACAATGACATTCATCTACCACCAAGACTGTCACCCGGTGGTGACGGAGTTTGAGAAAACGTCGAAAGGACTTGGTAGCCACATATTCCGGTGTGGCGAACCAGATTTGCTCATCCTCCTTTATGATAACTGTGAAGAAAAATGGGAAAAATTAAATAAGGAAAATATAAAAATGTTTTGCCTTATGTAAGAGAGGCGATAAACGAGGGGGGTGCACTTATTTAGAGGAAGTGAAAAAGTGCTGTCATATGTTAACAACACTTTCATCTAGTTGGAAACGGAGTTTTCTACTATACGAAGTATGCCAAGTTTGCGGGGATCACTAGTGGGAGAGCACTTGTTATGTTAAATCCTGTATACTGTATTCGATGTAAAAACCACCCTGTTTCAGGTCATTTGAGTTCTTACAATTTCAACTGTGTCAAGAAATCTGACAATTCAAGGGCGCTGATAACGTAAAATATGGTATCATTCAGGCCCTCAATGCAAGGATAAACATTTGAACTAAGCTTTGTCTAATTACTGATGGAATAAATAAAAAATGATGGTGATGTTGTGGCAGGGTAAAAGAAAAATTGGCCCAATGGTAGAGAGATACATATTGGGCCTTATTCCAGTCAGTCAACTTTTGTCTTCTAATAGTAGGATCCAGTAGGATATCCATAATATAATCTAGGACATGACTTAGGGATAAATGAGAACATACGGTCAGATGTTAGATGCACTGCCTTGATACCAGTCTGCTGCAGCCGTTTTACTTGCTCATCAATGATAGAGAGGAGTGGGCTGACAACCAGCGCAACGTGTACAACACCGGGGAAAAGAATATCTTGAAGAAGCGGTTGCAGGATATATGTCACTGACTTTCCAAACGCCGTTGGAAGAACGCAGAAGATGTCGGTCTGACTAAGAGTTCCCTCTATTACTTGCCACTGCTCGGGCTTCAGTTCTGCACCACTGGGTAACAGAAGGGGATACGCTTCTTGAATCTGCTGGAAAGCAAAGAGGTTCTGTGTCGAGGGAGCGTAGGTTGCCATCTGGAAGTAAAAACAGGATTAAGGTTTGTATGTTTTGTATTAGGTTCATATAGACCCAGAGTGTAGGGGATACAGCCTGTTTTTATTCAGCACAAAAAACTTGCATCTTTCGTGTGGGATAGATTGGTGTGATATTGAATATGACAATACTCTGGGTTAGCGGTAGGGCATGATATTTGTTAGCCAGTCTGGCGAATTTGTATCATTTCTGATTAGCCAGATTGGGCATGAATTAGCCAGAAAACCCAGTAGGGTTACTAGTCAAATATGGGTCCTTAATAAGACTTACACTTTCCCCATTTTTTCATGCTACAACGTCTATTCAAAAGTGTGGAACTAAATTTGTGTATGATTTTCTTGTCCATGTTTGTACGATTGCAAGAAGAATATAGAGATCCGGGTCCCACTGTGACAGCCTCTCTAGAGAAATATCAACCTATTTTGAACCTCCAGAATTCATAGCAGATTTTTAAAACATAAACTCCTGCCATATCATGCCCCATAGGCCCCAAAATGTTTTATGCTAAATTGGGAGCAATTGGGTGTACTTGGTGGGTACATGTTTAGTGGGGCGAAGGCCTATGAACTATAAGTTCTCAAATGTTTCCTGAACTATGCAAAATAAAATGGGACATAGATCAAAGGAGGGTGGGGGGGCCTCACCATTTTTTGGACAAGGGTGTGCGGCTGGCCCTTTGACAACCGTTATCCTTGGTGAGGGGATATTTGTCAAAAGGGACCCTTCCTTAGGGGGATTTTGGAAAAAATGCCTAGATTTCAGCAATTTTTCTCAATGAATCACCCTTGGTGAGACGGATTTTGGTTAAAAAAATTACGCTTGTTCCGAGGAATTTTGGCGAAAACTCTCCGCACACCTGTGTATACAAAATATACTTAGTGCCGCCTCCGGGTCTACACGCCGACCACTCCTTGGAGACAGGGTAGTAGAGTCACATGGTAGATCTAGGTAGATCTAGTACACGGTCAGTCTCACACTGTACTGCTCACATAGTTATTTATAGAGTGTGGAAGGTATATGACAAATAATAAGGGGGACTGGAGGTTATACTGCTATCCCACCCAATACACATGTTTTAATTATCCCTTGCATCAAGATAATAATTTGTTTGTAAATTATGTATTGCACTACAGCACATTCAAACTGGTGCAAAAGTGAAAACCCAGCCCTATGGTATTGGGCAGGAAGAGTGGGGGCAGGGTCAATAGTTGCAGTAACCTGCACCACTCAGAGTCTTTGAAAACATTCTGTATGAGTGCACCGAGCAGGAACAGAGTCACCTTTACAAGTCTGGCGAATGACTAGCGCTAACCCTGAGAATAGACTATTTGGCTTCTAGATTTTCAAAAAAACTCCCGGGTACTACTTTTGTTCCAATGCCTTGCTCTAAGATCTGAAATATTTAGGCCTACAGACTACATATTTCCGAAATATTTACTCCCTAGAGACCGTCCATAAATGACGTCATACCTTAGACGAGTGGTGTTCAGTATCTTTGGTCATACGGAGGGGAGGAGGGTGGAGCCACCGATACATTAGGCGAGACACTAGGCTACTAAAGGGGGGGGGTCGGACGTCATTTTTAGAGGTGGGAGCGTGGGTTACAAATAATGGGTGTGGACAACTAAATTCGACACAGCGACATGGGCATTTTTTGGCTTAGGGGGCCATCCATTGATTACGTATGCATAATTTTGGCCACAATTCACCCCCACACCCCCCCTGTTGCACCATGTAGCTACGCATTGGGATACCCCCCCCCCCATGCGTACATACTCAAATCTCTTGGACCCTCCCCATTGCCAGCCAGCCTCCGGAGGGAGGGGTAGGGTACCGGGAACAGGGGGATGAAAATTAAGAAGTGCATTTGAGTACAAAATGAAAGAGGAGAAGACAGTTGCCCCCCCCCCCCCCACTAAAAAGAAATAGGCCTATACTAAAGGAGTGCTCATTCATTAAAAACAGGGGGGTGGTGAGAGGCGGGAAAATGTTTTACCCCCCCCCCCCCGAGAGTACGTAGAATGTTTCACGCCCCCCCTTTGATCTACAGACATTTCTTTTGCTAAAAGGGGGCTGATTTTTTTTGCGCCCCCCCCTTAGGAGGGGTCAGAATGTTTTACATCCCCCCTCCTCCCTCAGGAGGGGTTGGAAGTTTTTACACACCCCCCCTGTAAATAATACAGTCTAGGTCCTCATGACGGCCATCTCGTACATTAACCTGTTATGTAACCTACACTAGGCCCCTGTACCTCTCAATTTCTCAGTGTCTAGGGTACCTGGTGTAAGGTTTCACTGTCCCCATTTAAGACAGTAGACCCCGACCCCTCAAGCTATACAAGGACCTTGTGTGTAGAATACCCCCAAGAGTTGAAAATTGTTCTTATAGTGGTAGATACAAGCCCCCCCCCCCCCCCTCCCGAACTAAAAAAAGAAGAGAAGAAATTCTAAGGTTCAGATTGTGAAAATGTTAAAAAGGTACAGCCTGCCTTACAGCAAATACACTTGTTAGGCCTACTGGCTGTGTCTCACGACCTTGAGCCAATGTTTTTGTCTCTGACCGGGCGCCGTCTCTGACCAGGTGCTGTCTCTGACCGGGTGCCGTCTCTGACCGTATGTCACTTGGGGAGTATATGTTCTACCAACAGCAGGAGGCTAATGATAATAACATAACAGATGCCATAACGTTTTTACAAATCCTTATATATATTAGTATATTTTAAAATTTAAAAGACACTTTTTTCTGACACCAAGTCAGAGACGGCACCTGGTCAGAGACGGCACCCGGTCAGAGACAAAAACATTGGCTCAAGGTCGTGAGAGACAGCCTACTACGAGATGATGTCTAGGGACTATAGGGGTATGTTTCTCCCGGAAAATTTTTGAATTCTGGTTGCGTTTTGGGGGGGAAAAATACCCCTTTTGGTCCAAAATAAGCAGGAAAACAACCCTAAAGCGTACACAATGCGTATCCCAAAATGGGCCTAGACCCCCCCCACCCCCCTGTACACATCTGTACGCATTTGGCTTGAACCCCCCACCCCCTCTTGATGCGAACGTAATGGACGGCCCCTTAGTGACATGCGACATGAGGAATATAAGAGATAGTGACATGGGACATAGCTTTTTCTTAAAATCGACAAGGCGACATTGCCATTTCTTAAAATCGACAGTGAAAATCGGCACCCCCCATCCAGACCCCCCAAATAGGCCCAAATCAATAAAATTCCTTAGTGTGACTAGCGACATGGGTTTTCTCTCAGTGACATGGGACATGGACTTTTCTTAAAATCGAAATGCAACAAGGGAACCACCCCTCCCCCCCACCATCTATTTACACAAAATGTTGAGGTACCATAAAACTGACTCTAGGATTTGTAAACATAAGTCTGATTAGGGAGTGATCAATTTTTAACAACAGGGGGGGGTGGTTCCCGCGTGGAGCGTGCGAAATTTTCAAACTTTTTTACCCCCCCCCACCCTTATGGCCGAAAATCGGCCCGCGCACGGGCCCTTTGAAGCATAGTAACGTGCGGGCTTTTTGGCTCAAAACAGGTTAAATTTTTTTGCCCTCCCCCCTAGAGGGTTCCAAATGTTTTTGCCCCCCCCGGGTCAAGGGGTCCAAATTTCCCCCCCCCAAACCCACCACCCCCCCTGTTGTTAAAAAATGATCACTCCCTTAGAGTAAAGAAAGCGATCTGTAGGCCCCAAAATTGTTTACCCCTCCCCCCCTTAGGGGCCATCTATTAATTACGTACGCACATTTTTGGCCAAAATAGACCCCCCCACCCCCCTGTTGCACCATGTACGCATTTGGACTACCCCCCCCCCCCATGCGTACATACGCATTTGACTTTTACCCCCCCCCCCCCCCACTGATAAAATAAAGGAATTTTTAAAAGTTTACAATGCAACTTTAGGGTTAATGGGCACACATGTAGGGGAGGGGGTAACTGCGTTCCCTCTGCTCAAAACACCCCAATTTCCTAGACAGAAATGTAACGCTTTTTGTGGAAAAACTGACTTTTAAGGCAAAAAGAACACCTTTCTAATGATAAAAAGAAGCATATATGATTATTACAGTGATATGTCACATTCAAATATCACCAATCCTGCGAAGCCATGTGAATTTATGAGCTTTGGTACAAAAAATATTTATAATTGTACTTACTATTTATCTACTTTCAGTGAAATTCCCTGATTAAAGCTTCACAAACACCCCTTTTTTTATAACATCCACGGACCTATGTAGGAAGAAAATACCATTTTCCTGTATTTTTGGGAACGTAGGTTGTCTACATGTACGACGGAGAGTGCAGGGACCCAGGGGGGGGACTCTTTTTTCAGGATCAGATATCTCCTGACCATCCCCACTACCAATAGGCTTAAAGCAACCTAGCCCCCCCCCCAAATATTGAGAAATTCCCCTGGCACCTCCAGCCCCCCCCCCCCTCCCCGACATGAAGAGAATCAACCTATACCTCCCCACATGCTATTAAGAAAAACGCCCTACACCCCAGCCGTGCAAAAGTATTTGCATATTATAATTTCAAACATGTGCATGCACCAACCTATATAGAGCAGCAAACTAAATCCAATGTTCCTCTTAATAGGGGATTACTTGGCTAGTTGTTAGTAGTTGTAGTTGATTATTCTATTTGGCATAAGAATTCACATACATGGGGCGTTTTTCAACCAATACCAAGGAGAGTCAATTGAGCGATTTTATCTCAAGAGTTCATAGTCTAGGATTTACTTAATCTATGACGATAACTATCCACAATCTAGCTTGTTTTATATTCTATGAATGATATAGCCTTCATAAAGTCTGCTCGTGATTCAGTTCTTTGGGTATCCGGGGTGAGCTCGTTGCAGAGTGTAGAAAGAGGGGAGGGGGGTCAAAAATATTTTGCATGTTTGGAAAATCCAAATTTTTTTTTTTTCACAATTTGGTTTGATATTTAGACCTAAAAAGGTACCAATTTTAGACAAAAATGACCAAAAAATCGGCCCTATGCGTACACAATGCGTATGCCAAAATGGGCCTAGACCCCCCCACCCCCCCCCCCCTGTACGCATCTGTACGCATTTGCCCTGACCCACCTAGCCCCCCTTCATGCGTATGTAATTAATGGACGGCCCCTTACGGCCAAAAATCGGCTCGTTCACGGGCCCTTTGAAGCATAGTAACGTGCGGGCTTTTTGGCTCAAAACAGGTTAAATTTTTTTGACCCCCCCCAAGAGGGTTTCATATTTTTTTGCCCCCCCCCCGGTCAAGGGGTCCAAATTTGTTTGCCCCCCCCCCCCCCAAACCCACCACCCCCCCCCCCCCTGTTGTTAAAAAATGATCACTCCCTTAGAGTAAAGAAAACGATCTGTAGGTTGATGTTGTGATGCGTTTCTTTACTTAAAAGTTAAAACTGTTCAGTTGTGGAAACGTGACAAAGTTATCAATACATACCTCGTACTCCTAGGGTCTCTTGAACTGTGGTAGTGACAGTGCAGAGGCAGAAAACTAGAAATACAGCTAGTATTTCTGCTAGTCTCGTCTGCTTACGCAAATCCGGAAGTAATGCAGCGGAAATTGAAAGTAAAAGTTGTGCGGTACGGGTAAGACACCGTTGCAACGCTAGTTTTCTCGCCGCAGCGTTCAATAGATCAAGACTCGCAAATCAGGTCCACTGAAATGGCTAATTGTGGCGGAATCAAGTACCATCCTTCTGTCCCATTATGAATCAACGGTGGGCAATAGCATTAAGGTCATGCATGCATATTCTTAAGCTGATTGACCTATCATTAAGATCAGGGGAATGCGAACAAAAATCGACTCGCATTTGGACCATAGTTGCCAAAGCTTTCTGGACACCTCCGTTCTATACCCACAACGCTAGTGGCCGTGGGTATTGCAGGCTATACTAGGTATGTTTAGAAGAGGAAGGAGAAAAGTAGCTTATTGCTAAACCTTGCTGTCTGAGCCTCAGCGGGACAGAGTATATACCTCCTCTGAAGGAATTCGTGACCGTCATACCGCAACACCGTAGACCTATGCAGCAAAACAGGGAAATGTGTCACAACATGTTGTCTCATATTATTGTTATATATTTGTGTTTTTTTCCCATATGCCCATACCATAATATTTACATATTTTATGAATAAATATTGATTGTGTCAGATTCCCTGTAAGGACTGGGTAACGTATGAAGCCTCTTTGTACATCAAATGCTGAGTAATCAGCCGGCTGGCTGCTACAAAATACCCTGCAGTGCAGGCATGATTTCAACTGCGTTGATAAATTATCCTGACCATGGAAATTTAATCTCTACGCTGGCCTTATGGTAACAAATACCGTAACATGTGAAATACACATTAACTCATGGCAACAAAAGGGTATATTGTAAACTTGAATTTAATCACTATACTGGCGAGGAATATGTACTGTTACTTGTTGGAGAGACCTATAGCACCTTCAGCACCACTAACTGTAGCCCCACCTGGTGGAGATCCCAGCAGTCAATGAACCAATCAGGATGCAGTGTGGGGTGAGGGTGAGGCATATCTCAGGGTGGAGGACTTCTGCTGGTAGCAGTCAGCCATTGGGTTCATGAATAGGGGTTGTAGAAGTAACAGCAGAGCTGCAGTGGTTGCAGGTGGGGGGGGGGGGCTGTAGTGGGTGAAGCTTTGAGTTGAGGCTTTGTTGCCAAGCAGGTCGGGTTAATGTAGTGGAGCAGGAAGCCATCATTAACACTTCATTTACTGCTTGGATCTAATTAGCAGTGTATTGGTGCACCTGCCTTGGGTTATTGTTCTCACCAGAACTGTTACATTGAGGAGTTGTCATTATTTAACAACACACTATGGTTAGGGTGCTGGTGTTGAAAACTATTTGGAAATTTACTGCCTGCTGCTGCTGTTGAGGTTATAATTAAACTGTTCTGCCATGATTTTGTCTGTTCTCACATTACTCTTTGTAGGACTAACTGGTTTCCTACGACCCTATTGTGCACAAGTTTAAAATATTTATCAAAATGTTCCAAATGTATCGTATTAATAAAATAACGCAATATTCCCATCACATATCTTGTTCTTTTATTAACCTGAAATGCACTTTCTTGGGCCCCCTCTTTGGATTTTGGTCGAATAAAGCATATATCATCCTTAATATTGTAGGCTTGCCACTGAGTAAAAGAAAAGCTCGTCATATTTTTCACTCTTGGTGATGAGCAGTTTTTTTTTTGAGTGGCCAGAATTAGGCGATGATATTTGGGTCCACATCCTGAGGGTGTACAAATGTATTCAGTTTCATCTTATCAACAATTTTGTAGCCGCTTTCCCCTTATGCATCAACCCCCCTATTGTACATGATGGCTATTCCCTCATGAAAGACCCTAGTCTCTGCTAGCTACTTCAACATCTCAGACCCATCTTTAATACTGCTTATCTAAGACATCTATGGAAGTATGGGTTTCCATTGAGTTATATACTCAGACTTTTAGTAAGAGGATATAGTATTCATAGATATGGATCAGTCTCAATCATTTTAGTTTGAACATGAAGTAGCATTGAGCTTTGAGAAGATAGCCATAGCTATAAGAAAAGTATTACCTAGTAATCTTACTATATGGATGCAGAATGGATACTTCAGATTAGGTAAAGGGTGTTCACCCTGCGTCCAACAATATATCACCCAGGGCAAGTGGCTTTGTGCTCTCATCATAAAGAACATTTATTATTTCAAAATCCAATTTGTACATTTCTGAGACCTATAGAAGTCAGTGCTCTGCACTTCTTTATATTCTATAGGGTTCTAAAGGTTGATCCAATACATTCTGCATTCCTGACCTGAATACTAGAATATATTACGAGCTGTAATCCTGTTTCAAAGCAAGGCCTCACAAGTTGCGTCAGTTCCTCGTGGCTATTGCCCGGCCACATGGCTATACAGCACTGTAGAATATGGGATTAAGGGTCTGGGTTGAGCTGCATTCTATCCATCCCTATCCATACAGTCCACACCTCATCCATTAAAGGCTTCATACAGTGGAGTAAGGAAATGGCAGCTTTTTCCCACCCCCTACAGTTGTAATCCAGTTTCAAAGCAAGGGCTCACAACTTGCGGCAGTTTCTTGTACAGGGGCAGTTGTCCTGCCTCCATGGCTATACATCACTGTGAAGAATATGGGATTAGGGGCATTCTACACCCCACACATCATCCATTATAGAGCTGCATATAGAAGAGGACAGAATTGGCAGCTTACGGTTAACTCCCTACAGCTGAGGCTGTGGGCTGTATGAACATGTCCCGTGTCTGTGCCATCATTCATCACTGCTATAAGGTGACACTATAATACAAACTGCCCTCCTCTTATCACTAGGCAAGATCTTGTATACTGCTATAAGGTAACACTTTAATAACTAAGAAACTTCTCGGTGGCTATAGGGTAATTGTGACACTTGCAAGTAGAAAGTTGTGCTACCCTGACTCTGATATGTGTATGTAAAGTAGAACTCTATCTGTTATCTCTGAAAGATAGCCTCCTCTTGGCTCTTGAATGAAAAACCTACTGCATATTAGAGATTCCTTAGCCAAGAAATATCACAACAACAGATAATAATTCATTGCAGATCATATTTGGTTCATGGCAGCGATTCTTGTGTCCCTCTCATACAATAGGCTCATATGTAACTGGTTAGTATCACATTTAATTGAAGGAAAATTTTGGAATCCAAATTGCTGGTGGTACAGTTTAAGACCTGCAATTTAACAGAAGCACAGGGCTGAAAAAATGGCAGACCACGAGACGATAACGCAATCAACAGTGGCTCAATTCAACACCAGCACCTGAACCACCGCTAACACTACCACTAACTGCAGCCCCACCTGGTGGACATCTCAGCAGTCAATGAACCAATCAGGATGCAGTGTGGGATGAGTGTGAGACTCGGCATATCTCAGGGTGGTAAGTTCCTGATACCAGGCCTCCAGTGGGTGAGGTATTGAGGGACGGAGTTGGCCATGAATGGGAGTTGTAGAAGGAACAGGGGGGGGGGTTTACTGGTTGTGGCTCTGGCCCTCATTGACAGGCAGGTCAGGCACTGTTCTAGTTTGTAGTGAGGGAGGGTCTTACTGCTCAGAGATCATTGGCACGATGAACACACCTGCCTCATTGATTAGTCTTTAGTCATTTAAATATGAAAGGGCTGCAAAGTGCCTTAAGGCTACAGCCTATGTTGTCATGATGCATGAATGCAGGCCTGCCATTAACATGCCTGTGCTGCATTCAAGCATTATACTAATCTTACCAGATACCTGAAGGGTTGGCATCTTGCATGAATGCAAACTCTGGTTAATAGACACTACATTCATTTATCTTGAAAGAGATATATCATGTTATGCAATATGTGGTTGTTAGTTCATTACAAGGCTGTCAAGGATATTGAAAATCAAGGGATATTTATGTGGTATGCTTAACTATACACATTAAATATGCCACATTTTGACATCTATGTCCACACACCCTCTCGCAAGCAGTCATGTCAGAGAAACTTATGTATATTACACGACCTGTACACCTCCAATGTGTGGTAACTGATGCAGCACGAGCTACCTCTAAATTATAAGTAGGAATTTAGATGCTGAGACTAAGTATACTTCCTGTTAACACATTCGTTTGATGTTTATGTTGGGTCCTCTGAAGTTCAACAGAAATTATGGAAATTCATAGGTCAAGCAGAATGCACTTCCTTAGATACTTATTTCAGAAGAAACTGTATCTAATCTTCACATGTTTCAATCCTTTTATTGCTTTGCATACCAAATGTATGCATACTGAGGTATAGCTTGTGATGACTAGGTGACATGGGCAGTGACAGTCTATAAGAACAGACAGTACATAGGAAGAGACAGTTCATGGGGAGATACAGTCCATGCAAAGAGACTATGCATAATAACAGACAGACAGGGGGGAGAGGGAGGGTGGCAGAAAATGATTTACTAAGTGAGTAATACAGACATCAGTTTGACCTAAACCCTAACATTGGACTAACCTTCAATGTTTTCATTGTTTATTACAACAGCACTAGTAATTCTGTAAGTTTCCAGTGTAGTTGTAATTATAATCCAGAGGCAAAGGACACAAATCATTGGGGCCCACTTTAACAAGTTCTAGCATACCACTTTTATGAAAAGCAAATCATTGCATCAGTCAGGCAGTGCATATAACAACCAATTACCAGTGTATCCCCCTCAGATTATAACCTCCAATAGGCACAGACAGGCACTCCTCATGCTAACTTATAAGGGATTAATGCTCTGTTATCATTGCTCTACTACCCAGATGCACTCACACAATGGTTATTTAAGCCTGTGAACGTTGAGCATGAGAGTCTGATTTAAGACTTGCGTGACTGCCAGCTGAGAGCACAAGGGTCTCCCTAAAGAAGCTGAGGCGAGTGGGCGTACCTTAAAGCTTCTTTTGAAATTTGTTAAAATTAAACTTCTGTCAGATATAACTCCAGTATCAGGTTTCTGGCTTATTTAGGAATTATTCATGTCTCCTACAGGAGAAGGAGTTTATTGAACACATCTGACTCCAGACTTAACTAAATATGGCATCGAGGGTAGAGCCTTCCTTCATAATCATGGAGGATGCTTTGTGAAAGACATCACACATTAGAAATTGAAATATATAAATCTGTGTAAATTCCTCACTATATGATTGCTGCAAACAAGATTGCTAATGAGACAACTTCATATAAGTTTTAATTATATTAATTTTTCAATAGAAAACATAAATGCCCTGAGTACAAGTCAACCTTTCTGTTCTTATTTCATAATCATATTGGAGAACTGCTAAACAGCTATACTAGATTTGTCTTCAGAAATCCCTGATAGTAACTGGATTCATACCAGGAAACAATAATCATTGTGTATATCATTTGTAAGCATAATATTGTGTACACTGCACCTGCATGTAAAGTTTTAATGCCAACATTTTATATCAACACCCTGCTACCTATCAGCACAGACTTTTGTGTATTGGACTATTGGACTAAGATCTGTTTGACACCTCCTGTACTGGCGACTACATCCCCCACCCGCACTCTCTTAAACCGGTTATATCATAAAGGTCTGAGTAGATGAGTCATTATTCCCTCCATGTGGGGCAGCTGATATCTCTTCATTCTGACAACTTTAACGCTAGTAACAATGCCCCGTCCTCCCCTCCCACACAAATACACTGTTTACCATACCCTGAGAGTGTAACACACCGACCAGTCTGTATGGATGTAGTCTCTCGCAGTCAGACCTGCCCACCCGTGTCCCCATGCCGAGCAGGGTCTGACCCAGTGCCTTATCAGGGCTGGGGACGGCGTTGGCTTAGCAGTACTGTCTCCAAGCATATATTGGTGTATACCACCACCATTACGTAACATCTGCTGGAGAGTGACAAGCATGGGCGCTGACTGGTCACGCTATACTCGCAGAGCATATACTTTGCCACGGTTATGCTTGAAGAGTGTAAGTGCACGCTGCTGCTGGCCCCCAGTCTGTACTCATACAGATGGGGCCCGAGTCTAGTATGGATGAGGCTTTCTGCTTGTCATGTAGAGCAGCTCATGTCCCATCACACTGACAGCTGATGAGCTGCTTGTAAACCTTAGTAATATGGTCACAACAATCACCCTGTCACAATGAAGCTTTGTCCAGGTTGTGAATAGTTGATGTCGGGTAACACTGACAGCTTTGGAATACTCGTAAACCTTCAAATAATGCAGCCGTATAGTCCTAGGCTTTCATCAACATCAGCAACCCAAATATATTTGTGGACATACTCATGTGCATCCACACTTTTTCCAGGGGCCACTTCTTTGGTTGCTATGTAACCAGAACACACTAGGCTGAATAACTGTCTCTTTGTAGGACTGGTTTATAATTTTGTTGTGAAATACACAACTAGACATATCTTCTATATAAAAGCACATTATAGAATACGGGAATCAATGATGAACTCACAAAGTAAAGTGCAACAGGGTTGTTCCTTTATTTACTGGGGAAAAAATCAATCTTCAAAGGTTGCATTTGAGTAAAAATGTTGTATAATGCTTTACTAAAGATGCCAATATTTCTCATTTATTTGGTTTGTTACTTTAACCTTTGATTTGTTACTTAGGCTTTCATGAGTTGTTTAAGGTATTTATGCCCTTTTGTGCTAAAACATGCACAGTGCTTCCATTTTCAATGTTTACTATTGGCCAGTCTGAATGCAGTATTGTTGAATTTATGTTGAATATTTGTGTTGGGTTGCAATATGGTATGCTACATCTCATTGAACAAAGTAGTGTCACAGAAGAAATACATAATATATAAACTCTTGTTTTTCACACAGTCAATGTAAGATTATACAAATTATGTCTTTCACACAGTCAATGTAAGATTATACAAAGTGTCATCCAACCACAAAACATTGTTCACACTGGCAATTTCTATGACAAATAAGAACTAACACACATGTATTTGCGTGATAAGCAACTTGAGTGCCAATTTAGTTAGAAAACCATAGGAATTTTTTGTGTGTAAATAACAATAAGAAAGGGGATGGCTACTTATTATGATGAACAATTATTATAAGCAAGCATTACAGTGGCGGCCTGTAGGGGAACACTTTGCCATATATCATCACACTCTATCATATTTTGGTGACACACACATTCATGAGAAATACGTTTTGTTTTGGGTGGCCTAAGTGTTGCTATAAACATGATTCATATATCAACAGATTATCTCATGCTGTACAACACACATTGGAATCAAGAGGAGGGTTGCAGCTTGTTGACTAAAATGATAAAGTTACTCTTATTGTGTGGTATAACACACATGATAATCAAAAGGTGGGGTCACAGCATACTCCAAAATCTAATACTACATACAGAAAATACGGGTGAATTATGTTGAACTCTGTGCTACATTATTAAAACCTATACTTCTGATTTGAAGATAGTCCTGTCACAGATCTAGAAGATATTTATGCACTACTAGACAAAACATTGTGGTTTGGTCAACCCCCCTTCCCACACTAATGATTAGCTTTGAATGATATTCACAGCCCACCTACCAAAAGTACTGAAAATATTGCAAACTAAATCTTCAGCCCAAAAGATGTTGAGTGCATCACTGGCATGGCTTGTGACAATGGTAAATCAAATGGACTCTATGTAGGTTTGAGCCCCCCCTCCCTATCACTGGCCGATAATTTAAAATCCCTGTGTGCAAAGCTTAGTAAATGTTTTGTTTACAGATTCAGCCTGCAGCAAATATGTTTTAGACACACTCCTTCCCCCCGTGCTATGTGTTGCTAGGGCTTATAGCCTGTGTTGCTTTAACCTTCATCTCCCCTCCCTCTCATCCCCCCAGCCCAACCCAATACATTCACTAAGCCCCTGCCATCCAATCCCTTCCACCTCTGTGTCGGTAAACTATACATAAAATCCTCAGAAGTTTGTTGAGGGTTCACCGCGATGGGTGGAAGAAGCTTATTTCAATTCCTAGTTTTTTGTTTTACAGTTTTCCATTGTATTCTTAATGACCTAAAAGAAGAAAATGGTGCCCAACTCAGACATCCCCCCTCTGTTCTCACCTTTCTTCACCACTTAACTATTCTCACCTACACCTCAGTTCTAGGCTAAAAGCCGTCCCCAGCGCTACTAAATTGAATTGTCATTACATCCTGGAGGAAGTAGCATTTTGTTTTAGTGTATCAAACCCCAAATGTCTATGGAAGTAGAAAACTGAAGCTGAAAACAATATTGCTTCCCTAGTGGAAAAAAAGGTTGATAATATCAGTAAAGAGTTACCTTAGGGTAGTAGACCCAATGCTCAATAATAATTTTAAATCTATGAATGAATTTGGATCGGTAGTTAATGATGGGTTAGGAGCTAATTCAGGTAAATATACTTCCCTATCAGTCTTGTTCGAAATGCTTATATAATTGTTTCTTTTTTTATACTTCCTGATTCATCGTTTTAAACTTTTCTGCGGTCAGAACAGTGTTCTGTTCAATAGCGAATGCTATTACATAATGTTCTACAGACTTTCTAGATTTTAGAGGAAGGTCCTTATGGATTAAAAGAAAAAGTATAAATTGTCTGAGGGCAAGAACATTTAGTATTGAGAATGTCAACGACATACAACTTGACCCCAGTCAGTAATCTGCCTTATATCACACTTCTTGGATTAAGATTTGCTCAACTGTAGTGATGCCTCATTTAATAAAATGTCTGTGATACAAGTCAGACTAATGACCAGTGTATGCAAATGTCACTGAATGCCTCCCTCCTATATCACATGGACCTCACACAGGGTAAATGACTGTATGTTGTGAACGGGCTGAACTACCTTAACATACACATGACAAGGCTGACTGCACACACAGGCAAACCTTGGTCCCTCTAGGTGTTTGCACTTGGACAGTGTTCCTGACAGATGACAAGTTGTGCCGGGGGAGCTGAGGTCTGTGGAGGTAAATACATGGGTGATGTCCATTGTCAGATGTTCATACTCAGGTGAAAATACAACTTTAGTTTCAAAAGACCCATATATTGTCATGTTAGAGGATAGGGTCATGATTTGCTTGGTGCTTGCCGGGGAGATGCAAGTGTTGTTATCTTTGTCTTGTATTGCCGACGCATTCAGGTAGCCCAACCATGGTTCCAGTATTGTCCAAACTGTGCCTTCAAAATGAATATATAACAACTATGACTATGAAAAAGGAGGAACTGAAAAGAATTGGTGCATGTGTCAAGGACAAAAACTCTCAAAAAATCAATTGTTCTGGTATTAATCTAGGTCAGAGCATGGTTGCCATGGGTAGGCACTAGCCCTGGGAGCCAATGGCCCTTAATTCTAGGTCTTGGCCTGTAGTTTTCTCAGAAAATACCTTTTGTTCATATGGGCCCTGTTGGCCCATAGAAGCGATCCCATAACACTTTAGATAAACTCTATTCACTATGTTGTATGTCTTTGACAAGGAAAGTTGCTAACATCCATTCTATTTATGTTATAGTATATCCTTAACAGGAATATTTCTGATTTTCTCTTTGTGAAAAGCAAAATCTTAAGTCGGGGCCAACAAATTAAAGCCCAGGCTCGCAGTGGTGGCCAGATGGCATACTCCCCAATCATGAGAACGTGAAAATACTCACTTCCACATATACAGCCCTGTGCTGAACTTGTTACATCAATGTCTGCACAGGTCCAGGTCTTTGTTGTGTTCCCATCTTGGAAGGAGCAGTGGTCATGACATGAGACTGTTATTCCACCATCTGTGTGGACAATATCTGCATCCCGAAGCTGAAAAACTGAGGCACAAAAAAGATAAATTAGAAAAAAACTTGGTATAGGTGCAAACTTTGGAAAAATGAGAAATTCTGAGAAAGGTCTGTGAGGCTGTATCATAACAAATATTTATTACCATTCATGAGGAAAAAGAATCTAATAATATTTTGTCTTAATATCTTGTTCTCACTTGTGAATGAGCACATAAAATATGTATGTGTTAGTAATTTCCTCTATAGCCTGACTCCAAACCAATTAATAGCATTCTATATGATTACTATGTCAGTTGCTTAAACAACATGTGAATACAATGTAGATATAACTATTGTTTTATGTATCTAAACAGATAAACTCTATAACTGAACTCACCTTGCTTTTCACAGAGGCCATAGAATGAAGCAATATTCGTGATGTCATGAAACCCATAGTATTGACCATAAGGATAAAACACAATGTATCGTTCATTTATGCTAGCAGGTTCAAGAATCCCATTCGGCCATTTATACCATTTACTCCATGTGGTAATTGAGTTGTCCGTCCCCCGGATGTCCCAGGAATTTACCTCATCAGTCATTCCTATATTAACCTCGCGGCTGCAATTGCAAAACATCCCAAATATTAGACTACTGTGACAGTTTAGGTGTGCAAATATTAACATACATTTTAATCATCTCATAAGTTTTGGTCTGTAATGTTGTCTTTGGGAATGCAGGGGTAGACACTGGTGCTGGCCTGGGTGCCAATACCCCATGATATTGTGTGCAAGTCCACACCCCTTTTCAAGATTACCTTCCTAAGATCTTTTTATATTATTAGTATTTTCCACACAAAACCAGATCTAGTTAAATTCAACCAATCTTATTTTGTATTCTGAAACAATAGTTTGTTAGATATTTGTATATATGCATAACTTAAAAATGGTGAATGATAATAAGATACATAATTTGCATCATTTTTCAAAAGTCATAAACTATATCAATAGGCTGTAAAAGAGCATCAGACATATATACTAATACTCCAATATCATCCTTAAGGCATAAACAACATTGTATTGCTATGCCGTCTGTACTTAATCTACAGATAACAAATCAACACATTCTCACCTGCCAGCAACTTTCAACATTCGCTCAAAATGGCGGATATTCTTGATGTTAGCCAGGTTCCCTCCAGCACTGGCACATTGTGTGCGATGGTCTGTCCATAAGGCCTTACCAATTACGGTATAGCAAGACTGCTGGTTTGGCGCCAAGTCTGAAAACAATGAGTAAAATTGAATTAAGGAAAAGTTGGTAAAGCCTTCTAATTTAGATGATTTTAAGGAAGAGGCTAATTCAATATGATCAATTTTCTTCAATCTCACAGATTGTAACAGTCACTTCTAAAGGCCACTCCAAAACAAAAAATATTACTCTAGCCATGAGACATATTGTTATGGCAAAAAGGGTCTTTAAGACACTTGGAGAACTAAATTCACATTTTAGTAATTGACACATTATGGTTATCTGTAGAAGTTGCAAAGATGGATGACTGTTGAGGAATCATGCTGCCATTAATGTTGAAGTGCTGTAATATTTGCTCACCAACATCAATCTCACAGAGTATTGGGTACTTTGTCTCACAGTTCTGCAGATACCATTCCACAGCCCCGCCAGTAGCTATACAGTCCTTGGAAGCATCAGTAGTCGGTTCGGTTAGAAAGCCAGGCCATCTACCATTACCATTGATGAGTTCACCATCTGCCCAGGTGTAGTCACCCTCTGAGGATATGTCATTGCCTCCAATCCAGTAGTTAACTGCTAATCCTTGGACCTCTCTGACAGGTTGATAAAGAAATCAGCAAAATGAAGTTTCAATATTAAATGTATTATTATAGATTCATGTCTCTCAGGTCCTGTGTTCAAGTCCTGCAGATGACAACTGAATACAAGGCTCTCATTAGTTGACCTATGCAACTCCTTTTACACCTATTGTATTATACAATAATGCCCTATATTACATATGAACAGAGATTCATATGCATATGAACGGAGCTTCAAAAAGTATTGGCTGTACACAAACTCAGGAATATGATATTTCCACTCTAGCCCAAGTACTGCAGTGCTAATTTTCAGGAGGAGGGGCAGTGAGGTTTTGTGTGACCCCTATAGAGGGGTTGGCACGCGGCTTAAAAATTGAAAAGCCTATGCACCCTTTTAAGCAAAGTAAAGTTCTCCTTGAAGAGAGGTGACTTAAATCTTTTTTTTTTATTGTATTCCGAAAAAGAGACATATCCTACCTGAATCTATTAACCATAAGTTGTTCATCAAGAGTAGTTATCTTGGCTAGGTTACCATTTCCCAGTTTACAATAGGCATCTGCCTCATTCCATGTCATGAAGTTTCTTGCAGTAGATGGACTGAAATACATCTTATTTCGGGGACATACTACCTCATCTGAAAGTAAGAGAAAAGTGTATTGAGGCCCTATCTAAATCTTAATATTATTAGTAACAGATGCATCCTCCATGTAATATAGCCAAAAAATGTTAAGTGTGAATAATAAAGTGTGCATTTTTCGATTGCTTATAAGGCTCTATATACATTCCAAATATATAAGTGTTGCACCCTGTCTTTATCTGTTTATCCCTTTTAACTAGCAAATGTTGGTACATCATAAATAACAAAGACACAGAAAATGTAATGCAGTGCCTTAGTCATAGCAGCGGTAGGTTCCATATTGATAACTTACCATATGTTTCAGCATCTCTCACAGGACGGATCAGGTCATTAGCCACATAACATGAGCGAAGCTCTGCTTTAGATATAGCCAATTGAGATTCTGTAAAGGGTTGTAAATGAGTAGATAATCATGTAATAACGTCTGCCAAAAAATGATTAAGAAAGGCAATAAAATGGCAGGAAAAGATTGGCTGTCATAAATCTCTCTATAGGTAATCAGTATACAAAGAAGGAGTCAGTGTAGCTCTGTCCCACAGAGGGTCAGCATGACAGCCCCTGACAGGGAATAAGCCTACTGCAAATTATTTTTTCATTTTATTTCTTTTGGCAGAAACCAACTCCCAGTTTGAGCTTGATACATACCCTCCCATGGTATTAGATACTATGGGAGGAGAACAGATTTTAGGATATGATCGCATATTTCTGATAAAAACATGGTGTTCAAACATATTCAGTCTACCTGGCTCCACTTCACAGATGAAGTGGTATGGTGTCTCACAGGGCGCATCATAAAGCAAGTTTACACTTGGAACATATTGTGCACAGAGGTGTGCAGCATTGTTAGGGTCTGGGGGGCCCCACAAGCTGTTATCAGTTAGAGGAGTGCCATCCACCCATCGGTAGTTTGTGTTGGAACCATCGTCCTTCAGGCCTACCCACAGAAAGGCCAGATACAGCACCCACTGGGTCCACCTGCAATTGTAATAGCTCTTTTGGTAAGGTACCATTACAAACACGAATTGCTACATATTTTGGGCATTTGGCATGTATACAGCAATAGGTAAAATTGTGACAGGTGACAAGGATGGAACTCACAACCCCAGTGTATAATTCCTGCACTGCTCCATTGCACCACAAAAGTAGTGCTACAACTACCTCTGGAGTACCTTTCAATTTAGTGATTGGTATCAGAAATCATTTTCAACAGCCCGAAACCACTGAACTATGTAGTGCACTATATGTCAAAATGAACTCTTTTATTCTACTTCCCCCCCCCCGACTCAAAAGGTCCATGTTTCTGAGTAATATATATACAGTTATTTCCACACATTAATTGGTTTCAGATGCTTGCCTCTCCTTTCCGATGTTTTCCATCTCAACAAAGTCATCCAGCTTGGCAAGATAGCCCCCTATGTTCTCACAGTCCTGTTTAGCGACATCCCAGGTAGCCTTGTAGCGGGGGTAGTAGTAAGAAGACTCAGTCAGTGAACAGCCTGGATCTGGGACTAGTCAGACAAGGGAAAAATATTACATTACATAAAGCCACACAAGATGATTAATACTTCATTTAGAATGTATATTGTAGAACAGGTATCACACAAAACCAAACATGTAGTTTCCAATTGATGGTTGTTTTTTTATTCGGGGTTAGGTTGACATTGAGCTGTTGGAGGGCTGTTGGTGTGGGTACGTTTTGACCTTTTGAAAGGCCATTAGAAATGTCTGTATCCAGTAGAAACACCCCCCCCCCCCCACCCAACCACCAAACCAAATGTGCTCATTGATCCATATTAGAACGCCCTCTCAAATAA
Source organism: Harmothoe impar (assembly GCA_947462335.1). Classification (NCBI taxonomy): domain Eukaryota; kingdom Metazoa; phylum Annelida; class Polychaeta; order Phyllodocida; family Polynoidae; genus Harmothoe; species Harmothoe impar. Next base: position 8,705,576 of record OX381709.1, on the reverse strand, counting down.
AACAAACTGAATCAGTGTAATCAGGAGGCCTGTGCCTGTGCTGATATGAGACCCCTATGCTTATTCAAGCAAGTACATTCTTATTTCTTGGTCAGAGTTGTAACAAATGTATCTCTGCTATGTGCAGTTGTAGGCAGTGTCAGCATGGTAATAATATCAAGACAGAAGATATCACACGGTCATAGCAACAGACATTGGATATTAAATATGGTTCTTGTCATCTTAAGAGGTTAAAGGGGGAAAAATTACTCAGAGGATCTGATCTGTGAAGGGAAACTGCTTAATCAAGGAAAACTGTATCAGTTCATCTGATTACTTACCATGCACTTCAGCATCATTCACAGGACGGAAAATATCATTGGTGATATAACATGACAGGAAGTCTGCTCTGGATATGGCCAATTCAGATCCTGAAAGATTTTTTGATTACAGTATATACTGAACTTTGTTAAGTATATATTTATATATATTCATATACATTTATGTATATATATATATATATATATATATATACATATTTATATAATTTCATTCAGAAATGCCTCTAGAAACTTTATAGCTGCTTATTCCATGACATGATTCCAGACTGAAACCCTGAGTGTGACATAACTCTATTTATTTTTTATGGAATACGACAGCCTCATTGACTTAACCAAGGTAGGCCGTATTTAACACCCCCTGTTGAATAACCCTGTCCCGTATTTCACGGCCTGTGACGTCATCAAAATGGCGGTTTGTTTACATTTGAACAGCGTAGAAAAAAGCTATTTTAAGCCCTCCACCCCCTATGGGCCCTAATAATTTAATTTGAATCGAAAAAGATAAAAAATAAACACAAAGGAACACTCGTTTTAGACTCTTGACTAGGTTATTTCACTTGTTGGCCCCTGGGCCGCATTTCACTTGGCCTACGGTCTCGTGAAATACGGCCCAGGGGCCAACGCGTGAAATAACCCTGTCAACAGACTAAAACTTGTGGACCTTTGTCTATGTAGCCGGCTGTATGCCCTTGGAAATATGCTTCACTATAGAATTTGGGAGAATGATACTAGTACAAACTACACAGGGAAAGTTAAGGCCAAACAAAAAGGGTGTGTTTCAGGTTACCTGACCTTACCTAGGAAAACTGGGCCGGGCCTAGAAATTTTATTCAATATAATTTTTTGAATATTTTAAGTAATTTTGGGGCTATTTCAGGGTCAATTTGATAGTCCATGAGTCAACACCATTGCCAGGGAGTCAGCACAGGAGTTTCTGGTTGATTTTTAAGCCAAAGATTGAAAAAAAACTAGATTTTCTGACCATGTAACCTGAGACACACCTTTTTATTTATTTCTATCTAACCAGACCTACTTGCAGTTTGAGTATGATTCCATGACTACATTGTTAACTTTACTAAATTCATTTACCTCGTTCCACTTCACAGATGAAGCTGAGTGGTATAGCACAGCCATAGTCATCAACAAGGTTTACAACTGGCAAGTAGCCGCACCTATCAGCAACACTGTTTGGACGTCCAACATTCCACATACTGGGGTCAGTTATAGCAGTGCCGTCCAGCCAACGGTAATTTGTGTTTGAACCATCAATGTCAAACAGGCCTATCCAGAGTCTGAGGTCAATTTGCAGCTCCCACTGGGACCTGTGTAAATAATGGTTATAATACTTTTTAACGTCGACAAAGTGGTTAAAAGAGGTAGTAAGGGTAACTGTACTTCTGCAACTCAATAGCTGGGCCTAAAGGATATATATATGTCCTGGACATATTTATTGAATATATTAAATCAGAATTGACTAACACATTGTAAACTCCATTTTAAGATGCTCACCTTCCCTTCAACACATTTTGCATCTCAACAACATCATCTAGCTTGATAAGATATCCACCAATTTTCTCACAGTAGAGTTTAGCATGGTCCCATGTGGCCAGAATGCGGGAGTAGTAGTAAGACGACCCACTCAGTGTACAACCAGGATCTGGGACTGGTTAGGAAAGGGAACATGTTACATTAGATAATGGCAAACAAGAATATAATAGTTTATACCATGGTTATCCACTTTGGACACTCCAAAAGTGCATAACCAGCATGGATTAGAACTGGATAACCGCACTGCTATGACGTCACACATAAAAAACAAGATGGCGGACTTTGTTTACATCATGAACTACCGAGTTAATATAATGAACAGTTGAGATTACATCATGAAACTAGTCCCTTTGGAAGGTTATAGAAAAGAATTTGTAAGAAAATGTTAAAACTGTGGTATAAACAGATTAATACATGGCTAAGGTATTCGACTGTGCCTTGTGCCTTAGTCTTGGATAACCAAACCCTTGTGTTTGCTTATTCATGTATTATTCCATTAATAATGTGTGTAACACCATAACAACTGTGGTAACAACTGTATACCTAACAGGCCCAGTGGGGAAACTGTGAGCGGTGTCACCTGTGCAATTATATTAAGATGGAAGATATCACACAGTTATGGGAGGAGACATAGTTTCATAATGTGTGCTAATGTCACTTACCATGTATTTCAGCATCATTCACAGGATGGAAAATGTCATTGGTGATATGACATGACAGGAAGTCTGCTCTGGATATGGCCAATTCAGATCCTGAAAAAAGTTTTGTTTACAGTATATGCCAAACTTTGTTTAGAATATATTTATATATATGTGTATTTATATACATACATATATATATATATATATATATATATATATATATATATATATATATATATATATATATATATATATATATACATATATATATATATATATATATATATATATATATATATATATATATATACATATGTATATATATATATGTGTGTGTATATATATACACATATATAATATACATGATTTTACTCAGCAAGATTGAAACCGTGAGTATTCTCACCTGCCCTAGTGTGACCTACCTCTATGTGGCCAGCTGCATGCGCTCAGAAATATGCTTCACTGTAGAATGGGGGAAAATGGGTACTAGTGCCAACCAAACAGGGAAATCTTCACTAAGTTAAAGCTAAGTTTAAAAAAAGGTGTGTTTCAACTCATGCAACCCTACCTAGCAAAGCTGGGCTGACCCTAGAATTTTTTATCTAATTCTTACATAACATTTATATCATAAGTAATTTTGTGACAATATCAGGGTGAATTCTAAGACAACAAGTTAACACAATTGTCTGTGAGTCAGCACTGGAGTTTTCGGGTGCTTTTCGGACCATAGAACAAAAGATTTAAAAAAAATCAAAATCAAATATCCTACCAACTGTACCTGAGACACCTTTTTTTTTATTTGCCTAACAAGCTCCTCTTGCAGATTGAGTATCATTCCATGATAACATCTTTATCTAATTTGGTATTAAGTGCTGTTGCAGTACAATTCATTTACCTCGTTCCACTTCACAAATGAAGCTGAGTGGAATAGAGCAGCCTCCATCATCAATCAGATTTATGTTCTCAAGGAAGAAGCCACACTCTTCATCGGTCCTACCGGGCTGACCAGGGTTCCACATAGTGGTGTCTGTTATCGGGGTACTGTCCAGCCAGTGGTAGATGGTGTTTGTGCCGTCAACGTCTCTCAGACCTATCCACAGCCTGGGGTCTGGCAGCACCCACTGCGACCTGTGTAAAATGTAATGGTTATAAAAATTGTCTTATAAGTTTATTTCTGTGATTTCACGGAAAGAAATATGTTTGTATTGTTCTTCACATTTCTTGAAATGACAGAATTTATAAACTTGTAATAAATTGAAATGGAATTAACTGTTATAGTGAAGAAAGTGGCAACATGAAGCAGTGAGTGTAACTGTAGCTCTTTTTAAAAACAATTGCTGGGTTGGTCCAAGACATGTCATAGACAGTTTATTGAAAAAACTGAGTCAGGAAAGGTCAACAAATCCTCAACTCAATCATAAGATGCTCACCTTCCCCTCAAAACATTTTGCATCTCAACAACGTCATTAAACTTGACGAGATATCCGCCAATTTTCTCACAGTAGAGTTTAGCATGGTCCCAGGTAGCCACAATACGTGAGTAGTAGTAAGACGATCCACTCAGTGCACAGCTTTGATCTGGGACTGGGTAAATAGAGAGGAAGTATTATATTAAATAGCTATTTATGTAGATGCCTGGCCTTTGTCCGGAAGCATGCCCCACTTTCATAAGCATTCATACACATATGTAAATATTAAATCTTTGCCTGTTTTTGCACTAGAAATGTAGTCTTTACCATGGTTGCTTTTGAAAAGGCGAGGAAAACTAGATTGATGTTTGTTCAGACTCGTAACGGGCACAATCCTATGATGCACCACTTTAAAGGTCACCCTCTGGCTAGTGAATGAAAAACTTCAAATTTCTCTATGCCAAATAAAATTTCAACAACAACAACATTCTGTACTCTACCCCAGGGTTACTGTTCTATCTGCATTTATGCAAGAAACTAGGTGTGTTTTAAGCCAAATTGTGCTTAAAAAATGAGGAAAGGAAGGTCTGATTTGTGATTTATTATTTTCTTTATACTTTTTATCATTTTTTAATGTTAAAAGTAACTTGAATTATTCATGGTCATTTGGATGACTGACTCACTTTTACAGTAACGTGGAGTATCATGAAATTGTTGGATTGTTTTGTTAAAAACAATTTACTGAGGTCAAACAGTTAAATAGGCAATTGAGCTTGTTCTTCCTGAACAAAAATTTGATAAAATGGATATTTAAAGAAAAATATCTCCAAGATTCGCAAGGAAATACTAGGGTCGACCTGTTTTTGAATCTAAGGTTGGGTGACCTGAAACCCGACCCTAGATATTTTTGCCTTATCCCCACAAAAGTATTGAGCAGTTTATTAAGAGGGTTTAAACTATATGGTCTTTAAGGCTAGACGTTAGGGTTGCTAAAACAGTTAGCCTTATCCCCACAAAAGTATTAGGCAGATCGATAAAAAAGATATGCCTCACTCTCACCAAACCAATGCAAGTGAAAAATGGCCGTACATGATCGGTGGCCGTACATGATCGGTGGCCGTACATGATCGGTGACGTACATGATCGGTGATGTACATGATCGGTGACGTACATGATCGGTGATCTATTGACTGTCTTACCCTTTCTGAACATGATCAAACATAAATAAACCTTACCAAGGCGTACATATGATCTGTGTCTTGAAATGTAATATGTTAGAAATGTATAGATGTGACTATTAAGATAACTTTACATGACATTTAAATACCGATCATGTACGTCATGTGACGTACATGATCGGTGACGTACATGATCGGTGATTTATTGTCTGCCTTACCCTTTCTGAACATGATAAAACATAAATAAACCTTACCAAGGTGTACATATGATGTGTGTCCTGAAATGTAATATGTTAGAAATGTATAGATGCGAGTATTAAGATAATTTTACATGACATTTCAATAACGATCATGTACGTCATGTGACGTACATGATCGGTTATACATTGAGCCCCCCCCTCCTTTGGCTCCTTTCTGACCATGTTTAAAACATAAAACAATCATAGCAAGGTGTACATATGATGTAGGTCTAAATATGTATAATCAGAGACATGGGAAGCAGTGGGTAATGAGAAAATTTTACATGACATTCCAAACCGATCATGTACGTCATGTGACGTACATCATCGGTTGTACATTGAGCCCCCCCTCCTTTGGCCCCTATGAATATTTTGAGAGTGTTTTTTTCTAATAAACTACCCAAAGACACATTACAGCCTGTAGGTATGGGTAGATGAGTTAACTATCGTAGTGCAGGGGGTATTAGGTGGAATTTGTACTCTGCCGATCATGTACGGCCCCCGATCATGTACGGCCACCGATCATGTACGGCAAAATAATAGTTGCATCAATCTGGTGAGAGTGAGCCATCTTCCTTCTGCGGTGAATTAGTCATCCTTTGTGTTCATATGCTTCCCTTTTTTAAAAAGCGAGACTTTTGAAGTGGTGACATCTCGTATCAATGACTGCATTCCAAAAATAATGATGTAGAATTTAAGCACTAGTCTATCATCTGGATCTTATCAATATAGGGCAGAAGGGTAACACACTCATAGAGTCTTATATCATATGCTAGGTTATAACTAGATAATTGAAAAAACTCTCATCATTGATTACTTACCATGCACTTCACTGTCATTCGCAGGACGAAAAATGTCATTGTTGATATAACATGAACGGAAGTCTGCTTTTGATATGGCCAAATCAGATCCTGAAAAAAAAGTGTTCATGGAATATTTCTATGTGAGAAAATGATTAAACCGCTGACCTCTCACAGAAATGACAAACACACCAACACTACCAAGCAATTGACTCTGCCTTACGTAACTGGATCAATGTGTAGGAATGGGGTTGGTGTAGGCCTGGTGCAGGCCTGCAGTGATTGGCCACTGTATGGGTAATCAGAACCCCTATAGACTATTCCCATTGTTTCTGGCCACATATTGGACCGTATTGAAGGCTCTCATCACAAAACTGCAATTGGCATTCATAACCTTTTAAAGTGGGAAATAAATAAACAAATCTTCTTGAGTTTTGGTCTGTTAACAGAGTTATTTCACAAGTTAAAGGTGGGGCCGGTTTTGAAATTCTGTGATCTTTGGTTAAATCTATTGTGCTGCTGTATTCTATTAAAAATACACAAAGGTTCATGAGTTTAAGTGTGAGTGAAAAGTAGCCCATTGGCCTGCAATTGCAATAACCAGCAATACAGACTTAAACGAATGATCCTTTGTGTTAATTTTTTACCTTTTCCAATTAAATTACCCAAATTATGATAGGGGGCCTACAGTAGCATTTTTCTAAGTCCTTCAAATGTAAACAAACCACCATTTCAATGATGTCACAGGGTAGTGAAATACGGCAGTCGTTTTGTTCATGGGATGTGTGAAATACAGCATTTTTTTAGTGATATCAATGGCATTGCTGTATTTCATAAAACAAATAGACAAATGCCAATGCCCATTGACACTGTCTCTGCCGTATTTCATGAGTGGGATATGCGCCACCGCCCAAGAGTAAAACGCACAAGAGAGGTATCAATGTAGTTGGAATTTGCATTTTTATTTTATCTTAAGCAATTCTATGAGAAAAAGACAGCTTTTTCTTTGCCCATTGAATACAGCTACATTGTATACGGCCTTTCCTATAGTTAAGCATAGTAAATATTGTATGAAAAAATAGAAAGTTTCAAACAATGACATGTTACTTACCCAATTCTACTTCACAGATGAAACTGTATGCTTGAGAACATGGAGAGTCATAAAGCTGGACTCTATGACCCGGTAGGTGAGCACAGAGATGTCCATGATTATTGGGGTCTGTGGGGTACCACATGCTGTTATCAGTTAGAGGAGTGCCATCCACCCATCGGTAGTTTGTGTTGGAACCATCGTCCTTCAGGCCCGTCCACAGCTCGGTGTTAGGTAACACCCACTTAGACCTGCACAAGTTGCAATCAGTTAATAAATTTGTTAAGGTCATCTCCATGGACAATATCATAACAAGTAGGATTGAGGGTGAATGTAAGCATTTATTTACTAATAGATTCCAAAAAGTATTGAACATTTAAAAGATAAAGGAAAAATAGGGAGAGTTTTTGATCAATTTTGTATGCATTTTTAAATACATCTATAGACAATGATAATGAGCATATCAAGAAAAGAAAGAAACATATCTAAATAATCAGACCAGCCACTCACTACACTCATGAGAAAACAGATAAAGGCACTATGTACTTTTATAAAAAATACATTATGAATATTTCTATAGTAACTCCTATACTAGGGGTGGTAGGCTCGGACTAGAGACAAACATCTGACTACTGGTAACTATAAGTATAGTATGACTTCCAGCTACTCTCCAAAGGAATGGACACAGTTTAAGAGCCATATTTATTCAGCTGTTGAAGTAACAGGTTCAATTGATCATGGCCTAACTCAGTTGGCTTATATAGCAGGCCACACACGGTGGATACCTCTGGTTGTCCTGGCCGGATGGGGTTCATCTTGGCTGGGCAATCAGCAGAAACTGCACATTTAGAGTTGCACCCAGGCTCAGTAAGTAATCGGGCCGGGTAAGTTAAGAGGGCCGGGTTAGTAACCAAGCAGGATATGCAACCGCATAGTACCAGCCTAATCAAGCCTTATTCTTATTTGAGATCCCTTGGCATATTTAACTAACTACGGTTTACTGACATTCATGGACGCATGATCCATGATGGCTATATCTTGTGACTTATTAGTTCCACTACAACCATGCTCCCCTATTAATTTCTTTCTTTTTATGTAACATCACCTAATGGTATTGTAGTTCAGAATGAGCATTTTTCAAGGCTCACCCTCTATGACGAAAAAAAAAAAAATATATATGTACATATATATATATATATACATATATATATATATATATATATATATATATATATATATATATATATATATATATATATATATATATATATATGTAAAGAGTATGAGTCAGTGGGTGAATATATGACCGTAATACATATGATTGATTACCGTAAACATATGTATATATTCCAGATTCTTCCCTCATAGTTGGCAAAATCTGTCACTAAACTCTAACTTGGGTAAAAAAGTATGCTGGTGTGGGAGCCAATGGCCTTTAGATTTAGGTCCCGACCCTCAGTTTTCTCAGGAATCACCTTCTCAGTATACTGTCTCCCCATAAAGTAATCAATTTCAAAGCCTTACCTTTCACTTGCTATGAATGCTAACTCGGCGACATCATCCAGTTTGATGAGATATCCGCCTATCTTTTCACAGTAGAGTTTAGCATGGTCCCAGGTGGCAGTGACACGAGAGTAGTAGTAAGACGTCTCACTCAGCACACGGCCTAGTTTTAGACAAACAGGGGAAAGAGAGGAAATGAGGGAAGACTCCCTGTTAGTCCTGCTATTGACCTCTAGGGGATATGAACAGCCTAACCCCCCTTAAAAATTGTTAAAATATGATTTATTCGGGTAATGATATCATGCACAATACAAACATTAATGTAGCATCTGCACTTTTCAGTTAGGGCCCCAAGCAAAGTGTAATAAGTTATTAGCAGGATTGGAACCCCTTACCTTAAGCTACCTGCTAGCTAAACCACTTATTCATTCAAACCATGTTCATATGCACACAAATCTGTGAAGTTAATGCTACAAACCTTAAGGTGAATCTACCAGAGGTGGGCACACATGATGTATGAATTATTCAGAGAATATTGATCACAAAAAAGGGAGCAAGCTGTGGCTAATTAAATAATTCAAGGTCTCAGCCCATGAGTCATAAAGTACGTGAGTTGTCATCACCAAATTCTTTATTTATGTAAGGTTCCAGTTCCTTGATCATCAACTGCTGAATTGTCTACCATGCATTGTTACCCAAAACACTGATCAATATCTTGGTGTTGTTTTAAAAGCCGACATTTGGCACTTTTATCCGCCACCAAACTATTCAAACTTTCTTTGCCCTCAACAGATCTGACTAACAGTGTTTGATATCATTTTACGGTTTACACTTGTAAATCTAAATTGTAGACTTCATACTATAAACTCACCTTTATAAACACTCAAGAAGAAAATGAACAAGAGTTGGAGGGTTTTGTGTCTTTTCATGGTGTGGTTTTGTCCTTTCCTAATATAGAAATAAAAGGAAAACTATGAAAAAAGGAAAACAAATGCCATTTTAGTTCTGAAATAGCTCTTACCACCAGGCATTTACAGCACTATTCTGGCCTATGTTTAATGAATTTTATCTCAATCTTTTTCAGACTGTTCACATACTTTTGGTAAATGATGTTGGTCTAGATTCCCCCAAGAAATGACATACATATAGTGCAGCAATGACCAGTGAGCTTTCCATAATGTACATTTGTCACAAATGTCACATTTGATATGAGAAACTCAATCTTTACAATAAGTATGTACATCAAATGGATATGCATGATAAAGGAGGCTTACCTGTGGGATTTAGTTAGGGCTGCTTCCTACCAGGACGCCCGTACAGGTGTGTGTCTGCAGCGTCTCTGTAGTTACTGTTGTGATGTGCCATGGTGGTTACTGTTATGGCTCTGTAGGTAACCAATACCGTATTAAATGTGCAGGTGTTGTATGGGAAAGCTTTATTTATTTACAGGCTGGACGGTTGGCAGGTTGGTACCAGTCCTGGATTGTCGACACAATAATTACTATGACGTATAGTAGGACTATATGGCATCTTTGGGTATCACCAATGAAAGAAATAGTATTTCCTTGTGCCCTAAGACTGCCTCACAATATTTGTCACTCAGAGTCTGCGTTTCATTTTCCTATTTCATACTAACACAGTGAGAGGTATATGCAGGAAGGAGGTATAGTGTAGACATTGCTTTGGCATATTAGCTTTAATCTCCAAGCCTCATTGATTCCAGAAATGGAATTATCAACCTTTCTCTTCCTATCCTAATCCCAACCACAATTTGGCTGAATTGACTACACTTAAACAGACATGACATTTCTTCTCCATTGCTGCAATTTAGAGCTAAGTTGCATGTAGCAACAAGCAGCCCCATCATGCCTGTGGACCCAGGGTACCTACCTGATGTCTTCACCTCATTAATCTACCTTCAACACCCCTCTGTCAAAGAGTTCCATCAATGCCTGTCAATACCTAGCGATGTCACATACGTCACTTGGGTATCAGGCACATGACGTGACTCATAACTTTACAATGAATCATCATTATTCAAATCAGGTTTTGGAAGGTATAGGAGTGGCAAGGTTGTGCTATCAAATTAATGTGAATTAGCTCTGAGTTGAGAACCAGCACTAAAACTGGGCAGTACAATGCTTTATTTTGCCCTCTGATCTCACTAGTCTAAAAAATGGTTGGTATCCATCTCCTCCCCTTGTGCTCTAATTCCGACCATGATCTATTGAGAAATGACATCACGTCACTCCTCCATCTCTACAATATAGAGCTGGGTGTGCCTGCCGTCTCCCAGGGAGACCTGCAGCCCCAGGGCCCCTACCTGACCTGCCGTTACCACCTCATTAGTCTCCTTACAGCACCCTCTCTGTCACCGAGCTCCGTCTATACCTGCCACTGCCAGGCGTCGTCACGTACGTCACCTGGTGTCGGGTAAGTGACGTAACACCACACAGCAGCCAATGCCTCTGTCTATAGATCAATGCAGCATGTAAGGGTGACTTTGAATAATTCTGAAGCATGACTGACAAAAACACAACCTCAGAATTCTGCATTCTAACATATACTACATATACTGAAATATAAGATGTTTGCACACAAAGCCATTATAGACAATGTTATACAGATTTTTCTAAAACCAAACGTGCCTTTGTCAGGATAAAGTCACCCTTTCTTGCTACATTTGTCTATAGAAGCTATGTAGAGGTAAATGCTGCCACCTGGTGGGTTGTATGGTATTCAGATATGCAGTTATGGATGTTCATACTGCTAGGTGGCTAATATTCTGAAACAGCTAAAATTATGAATTCTGTTCTGGAGATTTTACCTAGTTTTTTTCAATGAGGGAGTTGCATCTTGTAGTGGCCTACAAGTACAAATGCCTTGCATGTGAATTGCACAAAGCATTTGATTTAGAAATGCATCAAATATGGATCACTTTTAGCATCAATCCCAAATAGATTTCAACTCTTCATATTTAACCAGAAATTCTACCATAACTGTCCCGTGTCATTCCCCATAACTGCTAATACCACAACACGCAATGTAATGCCTAGTAGTTGATGTATATGAAGTAGGGTGGAGGCTAACTATGTGGTAGGGCAGAGGGTAGGTAATGTAGGTGAGATATGGTGTCCAGTTCACCCCTATCTCCTCCCTACTGCCAATCTGTCACAGCCTTGGCTACAAATGGACACCATTCCAGCAGCTGGCAGAGGACATAATCGACTCCTTTACAACTCACTGACCACAGGAGTAACCTATTTATGTCCAGTCGGTCAATCTCTTGTTGAACTGGCCCGGGTTTACAGCTGCACCAACAATGTCTACCAACAATAACGAGGTGACTGACTGCAAGGTTAGCTCCTGGTGAGGAGACTGTGGAGGTACTGGGCACTGTACATCCTTCTCCACCAAAGGCCATGTGTTCTAACCTTATTATCAGACTTTTATTTAATTTAAATAGCTATCCCCTTTTTACACTATTGAAACATTTCCATCATCATCAGTTCTCCTGAATAATATTGTCTACACTCAATATTAGATGTGCAATGTTCCCGATCTGTATCCTAGTTCAAACGCTTCTACACATACATCTGATATTATTGGAATGTTCCCCCATTTCTCAGAGAGCTCAAACCCTCCTCACTTCCCTCATCCACATTGATCTCTGCTTGCTCCAACCCAGCTCCCTCCTAACAGCCGTCAGCCTCCTGCCCCGGGTGTCATGTCAGGCACCACTCACAGGTTCAGCCCCCTGGGGATGGGACCAAAGTGGTGAGGGGGGACAAGGGGGTAATCCCTACCCCAGACCTGTGTGTTTATTCTAAAGATCTAGTCTACATCTGACAGTGCCAGTCTTAGGGCCATCTACATTTTCCAATGTTCTCCCTTCCCCACCTCCATCTCTGTCTATCTCTCCTTCAGGCTCAATGTCTGTGTGATTCATTATATTCCTCAAATGCTTTCCAATTGAAACATTTATCATTTCATTCACTTGCCAATCCAGCCACCTGTCCTTCAAGGTCTCCCTTTCAATGCTTTCACATAGGCATTTAAGAATAAACACTGCATGACTGTTAGCATAAAAGCTAAATATGTACTGCTCAAAGTCACACTTTAAGCACTTTTAATTCCAGTAAATGCCACTTAACACCACTTAAATTTCATTATGATCGTTTTCATAATATTTCCATGGGATTAACTGAACTTAAAGGTACTTGAAGAATGACTAGCAATGTTGATTTGCTTAAATGCTAAGATTCATGCGATCAAAGCAAATAGATCTACCTCAAAGGCCGTCCTGACTAAGGTCATCAATCAAACAGCAAAGTGTGAACTCAGCTCATGTATCGTTGTGATGTGTATGTGTAGACTGTACACAGTAGCCTTTGTAGTGTGAAGGTGGGTAGGAGGGGGTCAAGGATTACACAAGGAGCTGACAGCCATTCGTGTAAAGAGGCCATACAAGTTGGGGTTGGATTTCCGTGAGCGTGGCAGTTTCTTGGAGGTTGGTGAACCTAACACAAGATTGAGGATCTAGTGACAAAATGATCATCCGGCCTCACCCCCTTACTCTGTGTACCTCCACCCCTACACACAGCCCAGTCGTGCACTACCTCATCTGGCAGAGTCAAGGAGTAGTAGTCTATCTGCAGCGCTACACCCACACCAGTCATGCCTCTTCACATCCCAAGTGCTGACCACATCACTAACCCACCCACTCAACCACAGACACATCTACTAACCCACCCACTCAAACACAGACACACATCTAGCAGGTCATGAGGAATTCACAGAATGGCCACGAGGGGGAGCATCAATTCCCACACATCAGCAGCTCCACAGTCAAGGCGGCACTCAACCTCCCGTCCCCTCCATACAGACAAACCCAGTACATTACTCTTTCATGAAGCTAATAGATTACTGTTTAGCTATTCTGTGTAGACAACATGCTCATCAGGTAGTAAGCTTATTGCAGATTAAAATTATTCAGCCAGAGTGAGTAGACAAAATTAACCGCGTTTCGATACTACAGATATGTTGATTCACCTAATGCTAGCAAAAGAATATTGCAAAGGACTGATTTCCGCTCACTGCATAGTGTAGAATTCTCAATATAATATGGAGCATCCCTATTGACTAGACTTTCCAAAATACCTTTTGGAATTGCAGCAAATTATGATGGAGGTATTGAAAGTTAGCTAACCTCATTACAAACATTGGTAACTACCAATAATGGGGAGTCTGGATCACCCTCCTATTTAAGCTTCCCCAGAACTGGTTGTTATTGTCTAATCACCTACTGCATCCGACAGCGAGCTTCTCTAGTGGGTCCTTCACAAGCAGAACAGCTTGGGCCTAGTTTCTACTAGCTCCAGTGTGACGTCTCAGAATAAACGTTAAATCTAAGAAAATCTTCCACTGATAACTGGGTTTATTTGATACCCTATGAGATTGTGCTGCTCTGCCACAGAGAACTATTGATTCTCACAATATAAGTTAATAACCAAAACATGCTAATCTTGACTCATATACCTGAAAGTGGTATGCCACACAGATGTCACATCTATTGTAAGGGCCTTAACTTTAAGCCAACATTATATTGCACCTACAATTTTTTGTGTCTAACCTGTCAATATCTACCTAATATTAATGTTCAGAAGTGAAATATATTGCACACATTATACATTTGGTATAAGGCAAAGCTCACAGATTGAGAAAATAGAGAAGGACATGTTTTGGTGCGAGGCATCTTAACAATAATTTTACCTAATTATCACCAGAGTTCAATTTGGTTCATCCCAGCTGAGATACCAACAAAAACTCTAGATCCTTGTTTGGAGCCCCATCATCGAACTGCCCACACCAGCAGGATGATGCATTAATTGGGGCCTGGTTAAGCACCGCCAATACACCTGAAGACCCCTCATAATGGGTCAAATCATTAGGGCAGCATATTACCTTTCCATGACTTATGGAGCAGATTGCATTCTTACACCTGTTTGCCGGCTAATACCAAGCACTTCAGATCTGAAAAGGTATGCACTTGACTGCCTCCTCCCTACCTCCAGCCAATCTGGGATAATCTGTGCAGGAGAGGATTTCCCATCATTGCTGCCCCGATCACCCGGGCTACCCACACAATGACATGATTAGTGCTGCCATATGTACTCAGAGGCTGTGTAGGACCAGCCATGCACTTAGCTGAACCTTGTGGGACTCTCAGATCAATGTTGTATCTCAGTCTTTTGTATTTCTGTAAAATGTGAACAGTTTTGACTAATCATCATAGATGATAAATTCAATATGTAAATATATAAACAGATCACATGCTTGCAAAATCTCATTAGTTACGTAGAATTTTTCATTGAGCTTGGCCCAGCTTCGGTAGTGAATGGCTTATTTTGTTCAAGATGTATGACCTTTTATGATTTGTGATGCATTTATTTTAGTTCTGAAATATGCTCATCAATGAGTCCAGACTAGTAATATGTTATGTTCCTATATCACAAAGCAAATTCTTGCCTCTTACTTCATGCTCATTCAATATTTAAGTGGATTCTTCATAGCCCCCTATCCTGCAGTCAAAAGTCTGCGGAAGTTATCATTTAGCAAAATGGGACCATGAGCATGATAGGAGAACTGTTGAGCAGGAAGACAAAAGTAGGCTGCAAGCGGGTTTCAATCTAAGAACAGTTACAGTTAAAACACATGGATGAAGGCAATCAGCGATGAGGGTGGAAACTACAGGATAAAAAAATCAACTCACCAGGATTGCCTCAGAATCATTGATTTAACGGTTAACAAGAAGCCAATCAGGTGAAGAAGATGGGGGTATCTGTCAAACAGCCGCTACACAAGATGGGAGTGTGCGTGGGAAGGGATTCACATCTAAAATTATCACATCCAATTTCTCTTCTCATGATGCTTTAATCAAAAATATATTTTTATATTCAGTCACAATTCTTCGGAGGCTATATAACAACTTAACCTTATACTCATTGAAATGGAAAGACTAAGATTGGTAGGTCAATACTTAATGAGTTGTTAGACTGTACTGACTAAGGTCAGACTATCAGTGTATAGGATCATATTATACAATGTCAACACAGCCTGTAGTTTTAAACTCAGAGGTGTCTTATGTGCCCAAGTACACAATCATCAACTTTCATAATTTGTTATTGTTAGTCCACTTTCTTATATTTTACTCTGTTTCTGAGATCTAAGGTATTTTAGCTTGAATGCATCATGCTTGCAAAATAAAAAGTAGCGCACCTGGTGACTGTAAACCAGTCTAATACTGATCTGTGAGTTGGGTGATTCCACTTTGTTTGTGGTATGGGATCTGCTGCTGCATTAGAGTAGAAACATCGTTCAATCAGACCGTGACATTTTGAATTGTAACATTCATTGTAAAATAGTTATTTAAGACATTTTTGTCATCCTGTTAATGGCAGCTGCAGAATTGATGGAGCATTGGAACAGGACTTTAACTACCACAGATAGACTGGGAGCTAACAAATACTACATTCCCTTCTACATTCCAACAACACCAGCTTGTGTGACAATGATATAAATCACAAATGCCATCAGTATCAAGTAACAAGAGATCTTGTCTTAATCATCAATAGCTTCTACCATAACAATCTTCCTCATTCTAACTAGGTGTGACCTAACATTTAAAGTCTAGCAGAATATCAATGTGAGGTAGGCTTGAGGCTAACTATGTTGAGGGGCATTGGGCGGATAATGTTGATGAGATATGGGGTCCTAGTAGCCCAACCTCTCTGCTCCCAATTTCTCACAGCTGTGACCTTTAAGCCATATTGATACAGTTCATGTAATGCTATTTATTGTAGAACATATGATCTGCATTTTACACAAATTGCATACATGAATTCATACATTTATGCATTATATGCATATAGCACTAACGGAATATGCAGTTGTTAAAGGATCAACTGCAGCACTGTTTGGATGGCTTGTGCTGCCCCTCTGGGAATCATTGATCTAGCAGGCTTCAGATAGCATGAAGGCCCAGACACTATAGGGAGTCCATACACGACACACACTGATGCTTTAGGTCAGATGTCTGCTGGGATTATAAACTACGCACAACAACTCCCTCCTTTGCCCTGCCCCTTCCCAATTCCCCAAAGAGTAAAGGACAAGACTAGATATTTTATTGACTATAAAAGGTCTGAGGCCTAAGACCTACATCAACCATATTATCCTGAATTTGCATAAATGAATATCTGTATTTATCTATAATTGATACTCCTGGAGTGACAAACAAGCCAACGCTGAACAAACTATCAGCCTTACTCTTATCTGTTTTGCTAAGAACAAAGGGCATTATTTCTGCAGGCTATGACTTTCAATTTGTTTGCAGTTATTTGGTACTACTGCTAATAAAAGACAAAGAGCTTTGAACATACAAAACCCCTTTGGCTGAGGCAATTGACTTGCAGACTGTGCCTGACCAGTGAGACCACCTGGGCACGCAGTTCACAGTTACACAGACTTCCACTTTAAGTCAGAGGGTGTTAGAAAGTGGAAAAGCTGGTTCCTGGTATCATTAGTAATCAAGTATCTGGTATAGATTAAAACCAGACCTAATTTTCTGGGAAACTGAACGTTTAAATTCTAGGTTAAATGAGAAAAGATGTCTGATCTCAGAATCTGATTTGAACACAGTCAAGTACAATCAAAGTGTAGCTTGCATCAACCTTGATAAAACTACTTCTACAAAGTACTAGAATTCCTAATGTATCAAATTTAACTCCATTAGTTACTAACTAAACATAGATTATTAAAGCATAAAGATAACGTGGTTTCACATACTGAAGAAATTAAAGATTTTCCTTTAGTATTGAAAATTGCACTGCACCTAATTGCAAAACCTGTTTTTGGTTTTATTTTCCAAATCCAATTACAAATCTGTAACTAGGTATTGCAGCCCGTCCAGCAATCAATGTGCTCTAAATTTTAGTTTGCTTTAATTTGTGAGGCCCATAGAGCTACTTTCTTAATTTCATTATGGATTGGTGAAAAACCAGGAAAATATGTTTTAATTAGCATTGCTCTCTGATTAACATCAACCATGCTCCATTGATTAAAGCTTTAATTTATATTCCCACCCATGTGTAAGGAGTCTCTCAAGTCTCTAAAACATCAGAGAGGAGCTGTTAGAGAGATTGAATGCATGCATTGTATTTAACCCAATAAATGATTCTGTTAAGGGAGCACACTCCAAACAGTAAAATATACTGCACTTAAATTGTGTTTTCATTAGTGATTGGATCATGTGTGTGCACATCAAACTTTTCTATTTTTAGCTTGAATGCAATATGACACTTCAGTACAAACATTACAATAGAAAACTCATGTTTCGCAATCTTGGCCATCACAGATGTTTTTATAGTCTTCTGATCTACCAAATCCGTGTAGCCAACTATGCATATCAAAGCCAGCCGGTGATCTGCACTCCATTATCAACTTTAAGAATTATCATTGTTCTTATTTGACTGTAGGTCCTGAGATCTAGTGCCCTTATACATCATACTTCTCAGTTCAAAAAGCAAGGCACCTGCCCACTACAGTAACTCCTACACCATATTTCAAACCCTCCAGTAGTTGATCCATGTGAGGCAGTGCAACCAAGCGGTGGAATTTTGCATGTGATGTATGACGGTCCTGTTCACCCCTCCTGCTGCCCGCTGCCCAGCTGTCACATTTTTGGACACAAGCAGACACTATAACATATGGTGACTAAGGACATAATGGACTCCCTTACGACTCATTGACCAGTGGAGTGTCCAGATGACTGCCCCAGTCAGAGAGATGCTGTCCAGCGGCCCCTCACAGCAGTAGTTGGGGATGTAAAGCATCATGAGTATAGCAAGCCATATCTAAGTTATAAAAGTAGCTAATACTGCAAGACAACAGTAGTATAATCATGAAAAGGATCATAATGATGTGATTTTATTGTTTATACAAATTTATATCTTGAAAACACCATTGTGTAATTTTCCCTTTGAAAGCCTTAATAAAGCATTCCATGAAAATACTCATAAATGTCACTGTGAATGGGAAAACCTCTCAACTCATCTTTATCAGTTACCTCAATTGTCAATTTTGCCTGGATGACAACCATTTAGTTATAGTTCTATTAAGATGTAGACAAACTGTAAACTGAGATGAATTGACAATGTATTGAAAGAACATCCCGGGGATCCTTTGACATTTAAAATGTCAATTCATTTGTTTAGGTCATCAATAAACTCATATTTGAGTTGATCTGTCATGTGTAGGCAATGCTGACCAAACCGGCTGGGAGGACTTGACGGATTGACCGTGTCAGCTCAATATCAAAGAAATGCTAGAACAAAATTGTCAGGCATTTTATCAGGGTTTTCAACATGAGCCAAACTAAAAATGATAAATTATACTAATATTTGGAGATCAGATGTTGAAAAAAAAAGAAAGAGATAGATTGCATGACTTTGTTGTGCCATCACCATCATCATCACTTAAATCATTGTAGTTAATAGACTTACCCAACCCGCATCAATGTATCATGCCAGCAAGGGACAGCATAGCATCATGCATCCCTTGATGTTTTACAGTGGCCAAAGGACAAAGGTACACCGTATCACTTAACCTTTAAAGGGCAGGACAGTACCACCTTTCTAATTTTGTTCTCCAGAATAGAAACCGGACATATGACTGAATATGTTAATGGAGACAAAACCACTGCACGCACCCTATGGTGGCCTCGGACATGACCTTTTGAGGCTGATACTTTATTATGGGGGGATATTAAATGGCTATTTTTGTTGTCTTTTTTGGTAATAAGCATAATGTAAATGGGCGGTAAAAACTCTAACACATTCCCCATTATTAAACAAATGCAACGCACACATGAGCACAAACTTCCCTGCAACCAGCAGCTTCTTGTGGACATTGTTCATTTTTATTTACCTGGAATTTGATCGGGAACTAATTGTTATTTTTATCTCTTGTAATGTTATTAACCTCAGCCATGTTTTAATGTTGTAGAAGCACTTAAACCATAAAGGACAGAAAAGTACTGGAATGCAATATGCCCTTGCTGGTAACTTACCGGTCAAGCACTATGTAAACCCTAGTGGCCTGATATTCTCCAAAAGCATCAGCATGATGCATGGATGCAGGCCTTGTGAGTAGTCTTACCTGGGCAGCATGCATGCAACATAGTATCCAAGGACTCCTTGTTTAGTTAAACAGCCCTTAAATGGTTACTGAAACCTGAGGCTGCCCCAGGCCCTGTGGCTGCCGGGTCATGTTACCTCCTCAGCAGGTCGTCTGTCTGCTTCTTAACATTAACCATGTTAAAGATGTCTTAAGGCTTCACATTTATGTGGCATGGTGAATATCTGTGCTCCTCTTTGGGCATGGCACTTAAATACTTTTTGTTTTTACATCCCCATACAGTATTTTAGAAGTTCATCGGCCCTTTCTTTCCGCCGTAATTCCATCCTCTATTTGGCATGAACTTTTTTTTAAAGATTTTTATTAAGGTTATATCCAGTATAGTGTGTAAATACACACAACCAGAATCTAGGCTCGGTTAAAAACCGATTTACAGCCTAGTCCTTCTTTTGTTATTTTCCCTATCTGTCTGCTCTAAATACTATAGGTGTATGGCGATCATATATATAAAGATCTATGCATTACAAACAAATTATACAGTACAAGATAACCTGAAATTCCACACAGCTGTCTTGGGGGGTGGTTTGGGGGGGGGGGAATGATAGGATGGGGCGACGAGGGGGGGGTTGTGGGGGGGGGGGTTTTGGTGGGTAGGGGGGAGGACGATAAGGGTGTGGGGGTGTGGGCGGTGTGCTGTGTCGATTTACCATACTGGGTATGATAATATAGATAGCAATGATAACATTACATACATTATTCTCTTTGTACAACTAATACATCAACATGGTGTATATAACTTGACATGATAAGTCTAGTAATATTTACTAATACTGCTCACCCGGGTTGATAATATAACAGGCAGGGTGGTCGCGCTTTATCATAATACAATATTTACCAAAGTCTTTTTCAAGGGTATATTCCTTTTGTAACTTATTCCATTTGCGTATGGCCCTATGATGAAAGCTATTATATACAACAGGATTCCTGGTATATCGTTGAATGTATCTAAGTCCATTTTGATATCGTGTATTTCTATTACCAATTTGTACCGTATCATTAAGCAACTGTATTTTATGAGCATAAAGTAACAAGTGTATATCTCGTCTATCATGGAGTGATTTACATCTACTTTCTCTATGCAATTGGATCGTATTTAACCTTGGGTGGGGTTCTAATTTGACCTTGTGAGCTATGCGCAGCGCTTTGTTTTGTTGGGCCTGAAACCTAGCTGAGAAAGCCACTGTATGCTTGTCCCATACAATATCAACCAGTCAAGTCGACCAGGGGGAGAATGGTAGTTTTATACAATTTGACTGCATCGTTTACATCTAGATATTTCCTGATATCTGCAAATTGATGTACCTTATTTACAACATTGAAATAAACATTATCCTCATGTTTTTTGAAATTCACATTTTCATCAAGGAGAATGAGAACTGTGCATGATATTATTCTGCCAATTGACCATACTTTGGCAAAACATCTAACTTGAGCAAATTGATGAAATACCATAAATGAAAAGGATAGAAAGAGTAAAATGGTTTTGGTCGATATGCTGGATTAATAAAAAAACAAAAAAACTTATCAGACCCAATCATCAAATATATATTAATCTAAGTGCAATTAGCAAGATTCTGTGTTTTTAGTCCCCAGGTATTTGTGGTAGGAATGCTGCTCCAATAACCATTAACCTGGGTCACATTTTGAGTTGTGAAAACACTTAACCTTCAAAGCAATGCAAAGTGCTTTAATGCATCATGCCCTCTGGTTTCTTGATGCATGAAAGCATGTACTCTTTGCTAGTGCTGCATCCATGCATCATGCCCCCACTGAGAGTGTATTAACCCCAGAGGCTCAGCATGGTGCTTGAAAGCACCCATGGTAAGTAGACTCTCTGTCATACATCAACCATAGAACCTGAATTACTTTGCAGCCACTAATGGTTTAAATAAAACCGGAGGCTGCACCAGGCCCTGTGGCTCCTGGGTCAGGTGACCCCCTCAGCACCGGCTCAGCCCTTAAATATGGGGTATCAACTATTTTAAGAATGTCTATAATAAGACTCTGTGCTTATTTGTTGTCATAATCTAGCAAAACCTAATGCATAAAGCTGACCTCTTAGCAGTGTTTCAAACCTGCAACATTGCAATGATGCATCAAAATAGCAACCCCTAATTAAACAAATCCATAAAGTAAAGCACTTACAGTATCAACTGAGGTTATTTTATTTCAGAAGTGAAGCCAAACATGAGCGACATCGTTAAATGCCATTAAATTCTTGGGACATTTTGTGTGGGCACATGTCTGCCTTCGGGTCCAAAAAAAGAAGGTAATTTTTCTATAAAGCTAAATACATTTTCCCCCACAGCAGACAGTGTAGATATGAACATGCTCTTTTCTTTTCATATTTCAGATTTTTCCCTTTTTTGCTGACATACTCATGACATGACATTTTTTATTTTTTTATTTTCCTATTTTCTATTTGTCCTGTTGTAACATAACACAATAAGGAATTAAATGAGGACATCCCAAATTATCAGGCTGCTCTAGCTGATGGTGGTCAGGAATTGGTACACATGTCACATATATATATATATCTGTATTGGGTGCCTATAGAAAGTAATTGATACACGTGTCAAACATAGGTACGGGTGCCCAGAGATAGGACAGGGTGATCAGGTGCATTGAGCAGTATGTACCCTAGTATTCCTTACATGCACAGCTGTCAAGTCTGATTGCAGCATTGATGACCAACTGTCAGGGTTTGTAGAGCTGGGTTAGTGTTCATCTCATGTGTATCGCATGTATCTGTCCCTGTTGACCTTTACATATAGGGAATGATTCCAGTGTGTATACCATCGACTAGCATTCCATGATAAACATGCATCAGATCACTCTCCTCTACATGTTTCCTCTAGTAGTTGGGGAGAAAATTCACCCTTCGTCAGCAGAATAACATAATCAGCACCCTATCCACCTGTCACCCTGTTGTTACTGCTTACAAGCTCCATGGTTCTGGGGGAGCAGCAGTCCTGCAGTAAATCTGTGACCCACACTCAAACAGACAGGTCTACATAGGCAGACCACCTGCTACTCCACCCACCCCATCAACCCAACAAACCCACTCCTAGTGGGCACAACATTCAGTCTTAAGTTGAATCAACATTGCAAGTTTTTATAAATGTTGATTTAATGTTCTGGGCCCATTTGGCTGAGGCCACAAAAATAAATAATGTATGGGTTACTGGACCCTAACGTGACCCTGAATTGAGGGGAGAAGCATTCAGAGGTGTGTACCTCCCTATTAAAGTACACTGCAAAAGCCCATGGCTGGGCCCCACTCTGAGCTCTAAGCTCTTAGTGGCTACTGATGACCTTCATCCCTTTAGTACAATAATTTACCAACTTACAGTGATCCTAGCTCTTCCAACAAAGCTTGCATACGTACTTTGTTGGATGAGGGCTGAATGTAGAACTGGAAATTGGTCGTAGCCTCCGAATGCTAGACTAGTCATAGTCATAGGCAGTGTCTCACAAACTTGGGCCAATGTCAACATCTCTGACTGGGTGCCATGTCTGACCAGGTGCCATCTCTGACCTGGTGCCATCTCTGACCGGCCTGAATATAAACAGTTTATTTAGGGCAGAAATTTGATAAAAATGGGCAACTAATTACTACTGTAAAGAGTTATAATATTCATTAACCTTTTCAACCAAATTCTATCTACATCTGCCCTAAATAAACCGTTTCCATTCAGGCTGGTTGGAGATGGTACCTGGTCGAAAATGGCACCCGGTCAGAGATAAACATATTCCATGTAAAGCGTTTATATAAGGGACCTTGCTGTGGTTCTATCCTCTCTCGTTACAGCATGAGTTCTGTACAGACAGCCCA
Source organism: Harmothoe impar (assembly GCA_947462335.1). Classification (NCBI taxonomy): domain Eukaryota; kingdom Metazoa; phylum Annelida; class Polychaeta; order Phyllodocida; family Polynoidae; genus Harmothoe; species Harmothoe impar. The sequence goes on along the minus strand of OX381709.1, from coordinate 8,681,757 downwards.
TTCCCAAGCACCAGGGGATGGCAGGACTATGATTTATATGTACATTATACCACTTTACTGCTGGTGATGCTTTGCTACCTAGAATATAAATGGTTTGATCATACTGCACATCCATAGTGGTGTTTCTATACACAGTATTCAATGTAATAATCAAACATTCTCTAATAAGCACTCACATCTCCTCCTGATCAGACTTTTACACTACAAAATACCTAAAATGTTTATTATGCATATCTTTACTGCATAATGAACTTACCATACTGATGCATTACTGTAAACATTAGTGCCTGGAAATTATATAATTTCCATTTCATATTAAATACATGAATTTCCACTTCTTCACTCTATATTAATCAACCACAACCAAGGGACAGCACCTGTGTGGTGCTATGAGACTTTGAACCCTCCCTAATTTCCCCACACCTAATCAATCCCTGCTTGTTCTCAAAACACTCTTACTCTCAACTAAACCCTTTAGCTATAGCTCCTCCCTGCCACCCTCCATCCTCCTGCCCTGGGTATAATGTTAAGCACAACTCAGAGGATCAGCCCCCTGGGGAGGGCAGCAAAGTGGTGAGAGATAGCAACATGGGTAACCAAAGACTTGGTATTGATCTAGTATGCTAGTATGTAAGAAAAATATGGGGTCATCCACAACTGTTGTGATAACTTTAGATATGTAAATATCTGCAGCGTATCAGCCAAACTGTTATATTATCAAACAAACGGGAGCAAAGCTGTGATGAGGTCATGATTACAACCAAATGAAATTAAGGTAAAATAAAACAGGAAACATGTAACTAATAAGATACAAAAAAGCCTGATCAATGCTTCTCGATCTCTTGAGTGATAGACTTATTGAATCCATTATAATCCAACTATGTTACCAGAAATTTGCAAGTGAATGGAATATTATCTTTGTCAACAACACACTAAAATAAGCTCTTCATAGTCATGTTCCATCACTAGCTTCTAAATGGTCCTTTTCCATTCCACCTGACTGCTACTGCCACATTACATGTAGTAACCCCCAGTAGAGCTATGTGAGATAGGGTAGAGGCTGACAAGGGTAGATTCACCATAAGTCGGACACATACCCTGAGAAGGATAGGGAAATTTGAGGTTATTCATCTACAATACGGCTTCTAATGTTTATTTTCCAGAAAGAATAATACCCAAACTTTACCATAATTCAGAAATAAAGATCTTGAATTGCTTTAATAACCACCAAATCAAGTGTCCGTCTCAATGTATGTGTCCGACTCAAGGTGAATCTACCCTATGTGGAAGGGTAGGGGGTGGATAGTGTTGGTGATATATGGGATCTGGGTGCCCCAACCTCCTGCTACTTGTCATTTCATTGGCTACAAATCAACACCATTCCAGCAGCTGGCGGAGCACTGAATGGACTCTTTTATGACCAACCAACCAGAAGAGTGACTGCTTTATGTCCGGATGGTCAATCCTACATTGAACAGGTCACTCAGAAGCTGTCTACCAGTAATAATTTGAGGACTGCGTGCAAGAGTAGGTTCAGATAAGAGAGACGTTGGAGGTACCTTTGCCTTATCCTTCCTCCTCCACCAATGTCCCTGTCAAATACAATATCCTAACCTTATTGTGTCTATCTCACAGTTTTTATGTATTTCCAGTGATCTTGCAATCTGTAGGACATATAGCTGGTATTTACAGTTTAGATAATAAATCATCTTACGTGGGAGGAAAGTGGGCATAATAAAATCAACCAATACGACAGTGAATGCTTCTTTTCTATATGATAGCACGAAAATGTCCACTTTTGACTGTTTAATCTGTGCCTAGATTACATTCTGGTGGCAATACATACTTGGTCAGTGTGGAAATTCATGGCAATCTAGAATTGAGTATCTCTGACAAAAGCTTATATATCTTTACATACTAGAACTGGGTGGAAATCTGGTTGAGTAGTTTCCTGCTCCAGGGTGTAATATCAGCAACCACTCAGAGGATATGCACCCTTGGGATGAGCCCAAATTAGAGAGGTGTCTGAAGAGAAAAAAACAGACCTGCAGGTTTATGGTACAGATCTTTTGTATTTAGAACAAACTGAAGGTGCCAGCACTGGATGCGTTGTGCGTCATCAACACTGTGCCTACCAGGGTGAATGAATCAGGACTGTAGAAATGCTCCTGAACTGCTGCCAAGCAGCTGGGATGCAATGATTCTCACTCACGTCATTTCCTTCTTTCTGCCTCCCTGAGTATCTATGGCTATATATGCTGACATATCAATGTTGCTGTCTGTCTTTCCTGCAGGATTAATTTTAGTTCAATTCCTTACATTCAGTAAACCACTCACCATTTCAATCGCTTGCACAATGTTCTCTCTTGACTGAAATAACAGGCATTTAAGATTGAGCCTATAAGAGCCTTATTGTAATATGCCCTTTGTCTTCATGAGCATGAACACAACTCTTTTACCCACCAGGTCTGCATTCATGCATCATGACAACATACAATATAACACATTTAAGCACTATGCAGTGCTTAAATGGCTATTTTGGCTGAAGTCATCCATAAAACAGGGAAAAAAGAAGCCAATTTTTTTGCTTTCATGTGATGAGAGAGTGTAGACCCGGCAGGCTGTGGGCACCCTTTGTAGTGTCAGTGAGGGGAGCAGGGGGTCAGGGATCGTGTTACTCTAGATGTGGGGGTTCACAGCACTGTGTGTAAAGGGGCCTTGGGAGTGGGATAAATGGCAGTTGGTTGGAGGCTGGTGAAGCTAACTAGATGAGGGGATCTGGTAACAAAATGGCTGCCGGGCCTTAGGATGCATCAACCACCTCCCCTCACAACCTAACTCGATGCACCTCCACAGACAGCTAGGTTGTACCCTGCCTCCTCTTACACAGTTGTGAGGAGGTATAGGTTACAAACCCCTATGGTTTATCATCAGAACACAACTCATGGAAGCATTACATTGAGACAATATTCTTGCTGGTCATAAGCTGTATAGCCCCATATCACTGATGTAGTGATTTCGAAAATTCCATGGCCATGGTTTAGTATGCCAATGGCCAATCAAGAGGTAGCTGATTTGTTTATACGCCATAACAGAACTTTACCTAAGAAAGAATATAATTCATTTATATGCCTGGGGTGAAGTCCCTTAAGCTAAGTAAGTCTTCATGCGGGCAATTACTGAAGCTGAGAAGGTGGACATCGATCCAGTCTTGTGGGTAATGAGATCTTCATGATTTTGATACCCGGCAGCTGGTCAAAATAACTGACTCCAACAAGGAAAGTCCAGACTGCACTCACTCATATTGCAAATTAACCAGTACCCCCAGGCCCCTAGAGAATCACTTTATATACTTCTTCTGCAGCTGCCTTCAAAGGTTTCTCATGCTACATTTCTGCCCACAGTTAGAATGTACCAAATGTTCCCTAGCACAGGACAAAAAAAGAAGCATTGGAATGATGCCAACTCATGGAAAGGTAATTAACTCCATTACACAACATCAATGATGGTGACACTCATTATTCTCCTCAGTTAAGTTCCACAGAATTAATCATCTTCTAATTACTCTCTGCATTTGAAAGTGAGCTTCCCCAGTGGGCCCATCACAGGTAGAAAGGCCTGCTTAAATTTGTCTGAATGAAGAAGCAATCTAGGAAATTTCTGACTGAAAAACGTTAGCGATTGGATCTTAAATTATGTCACACACATTCCTTAATGAAGGTTAATAAATATAATGCCTTTATTGAACATGTAACTACCTGGATGTCCATGGTTGCAGGGTGTGTTTGATTCAATCATTAGCATGCACAAAACAGTACATAGCCCATGGTTAAAGATACCTAACGTCTATCAGTCTTTCACTGACTAGAAACATAGATTGAAGCAGTGTGAACTGTTCCCCACCATTATTGAACATGTAACTACCCGGATGTCCATGATTGCAGGGTGTGATTGATTTAATCAGGTGAATGAATGCACCATGATAACCAAGGCTGTGATGCATTGAGACATTATTTCATCCTTAAAGGGTTTATTGTGGGTCTGTTCCCTCAGCCACCTTAAGCTTGTGCTGGACTACTGTGATGGATTGATCCTGGAGGCTCCAGCCTGCAGATAGCATTCCGGCCCAGACAACTCTAGGGAAGCCCCACATGACACGCCCTGATCCATTAGGTCAGATCTCTGTCGGGTGTGTCAACCATACACCTTCTCAGCAGAGCCTCCCCCCTACGCATCTAACAGAATGGTAGAAGACTAGACCAGATCATTTATTAAAGGAAAGAGGGCCAAGGTTGGTTTAAGGTGTACATGAACAATATCAATTCCTGTTTTTGCGGACGTTGATATTTGTTAAAACATCAATTAATATGTGTGCTTAGACTAACCATAATTGAGACTGCAATCGTTTGGCTACAGAGCCTGTGAAGTTATCTTTGTTGAATAATTATGCATCCAGCAAACCTACCTTTCAGAGAATAAAAGAGGCTATTTCCCCTGGATATGATCCGTTGGTTGGGCAGCTGACCGATTGCTGCGGCCACTGTAGTCCCCGGGACTATGCGCCGCTGCGCGCGTAATTTACGCGTCTGCCACGGGTGTCCTCTTGCCTACGCCCCCCCCCCTACCCCCTGCCCCTCCCCCACACACACACACAGACACCTGCATTTGGCTGGCTCTATTGGACTGGATATGGACTGTAACTATTTATAGTCCCCAGGACTACGTCTGTAGTCCTTAGGACTATGTCTGCAGTCTTCAGCACTATGATTATAGTCCCCAGGACTACAATTGTAGTCCTCAGGACTTTAAATTAGTATAGAGCTGCTTATTGCCCCCTTTTCATGTCATAAAGGGCCTATGCCTCTGCTTGACAATGAATTCTAAATGTGCTGAACAATATTGGTCCATAGTCCTGGGGACTATTCTGTAGTCCCCAGGACTACAGAGGAAGTCCTTAGGACTACAGAGGAAGTCCTTAGGGAGTGTTCATTTATTATTTACAGGGGGGGGGTGGTGAGATTTCGCGTGGAGGGGCGAAATTTTTTTACGCCCCCCCCTCGAGAGCTCGTGGAACATTTCGCGCCCCCCTTGCTGAAGGCGGCGAAAATTGTTCGCCCCCCCCCTTTGAACTATAGTAATGCGCGGGATTTTTTGCTAAAAAGGGGCTTAAATTTTTAACCCCCCCCCTCAAGAGGGGTCAGAATTTTTTACGCCCCCCCCCTTGGGAGGGGTCGGAAATTTTTACGCCCCCCCCCCCAAACCCACCACCCCCCCCCCTGTAACTAATAAATGAACACTCCCTTAGGACTACATGTACTAAATGTGTAATCCTGGGGACTTCCTCTGTAGTCTCCAGGACTACAGAGGAGGTCCTTAGGACTACATGTATTAAACTTGTAGTCCTGGGGACTTCCTCTGTAGTCCTAAGGACTATAGAGGAGGTCCTTAGGACTACAAGTACTAAATGTGTAGTCCTGGGGACTAATAAAATGGTTGTCCTGGGGACTATAGGCATAGTGCTTGGGGCTATTACAACAAGCTGCATAGTCCTAAGGACTACAGAAACAGGCCTACATAGTCCTGGGGACTACAGACATAGTCTTGGGGACTACCAACTCAAAATCGCTACTCCCTAGGGCTATGCTTCTATAGTCCCTAGCACTATGTAGGCCTGTTCCATCTACCTCTCTGGTAGTAGCAGTCTTGGGAAGTCCCTAGGACTATGTGGGTAGTCCTCAGGACTACGGCAGTAGTCCTCAAGACTACACCTATAGTCCTCAGGACTACACCTGTAGTCTTCAGGACTGTGCAGGCCATGCAGCCTATAGATTCATGTATTTAGAAGGCCTGTGCATAATGGCATGGCCCCAGGTGCACACATAGGCTTAGTCCCTAGGACTATATGTATAGTCCCTAGGACTACATGTATAGTCCCTAGGACTACACATGTATTCCCCAGGACTATAACTGTAGTCCCCAGAACTATGCCTGTTCTAACTATGCCTGTTCTAACTAACTAACCCCCCCCCCCCCCCAACCCCCCTACTTTCCCACGCTCGCAGGCAGCACTCTGCGCGCCGCAGCAGGCACGCGTATTGGACGCGCAGCGGCGGGCGCGGCAGCGTCGTAGTTCTAGGGACTATAGTGGCCGCAGTAATCTGTCAGCTGCGTTGGTTGGGAGAGAAAGAAGACAAACAGTGATAAGCCATGGGCAAACACCTTGGGCAACTTACAGTGCTTCACAGCTACAACCATCTCCATGTTTGGTTCACAGTTACATCTTGACATTGGTAAGATTTGTTATTAGGTATTGGTAAGATTAGGTCAATAGAAGAAGCCCATTTAAAAAGCCTTATTGATTGCTTACTTAACATGGATGTCACTATTCAGTATAAATACAATGTGGCAAGAAGAACTGCTGCCATCGAAGATTTCAGTCTGTTACAGGTGATTTTGTTACAGATAGTTTTAAATCTATTTTTATTTTAAATCTATTTTCATTTCGTCAGCACAAATCTGAAATCAGGGATTTCAGCCAATTTACAAGACTCGCAATCAATGTCCTGTACTTGAGTCTCCTATAATTTATCAGCCCTAATCTAAGTCCAATACTGATTGATTGAGGACCAAGTAAATACATTATAATTCACTATGCTCTTTGAATAATAAACATCATTGTTCATGCTGCCTTGATTGTGGAATCCTCTTTTCTTGTTGAAGGTATTCTCAAAATCACAATTACTCAGCAGATCTCTTACCATGCCACATATTGTAGTATATATGTCCACCTAGAATTTATTCTTAATATGAAATACAAAAATGTACATACTCTCTCAACCATTTGACAAAAATGGATCTATACTACTTAAATGAACTGTGCTAAAACAGGCCAATAAGATTTTTGCCACACCAGGCCTAGTAGCTTCCAGCCGCTGATCTATGTGAGTTAGTGCAGCCATGTGGCAGGGGGTGGGCCTGGTGATGTTGGTAAGATATGGCATTCTGCTCACCCCTCCTATTCCCTGCTGTCACATCTTAGGCTACAAATGGACACTATTCCGCCACTAGCTGGGACATAATTGACTCCCTTACAACTGACTGACCAGCAGAGTGACTGCTTCATGTTCAGATGACTACCCCAGTCAGAGAGATGCGGTCAAGCAGCCCCTCATGCCCCGCATACCAGCAGTCTTATGGGGATGGGTACCAGTGAAGCTCCTGCCCCTGGCAGACACTGTTAACCCCTCAAGTGCCACATAGTGCTTTATTGCACTGTGGGCTCTGTCATTATGGTACATGAATCCAGTGGTGGCAGGGTACTGATGGCATCCATCACACTGTGCAGTAGTAAGAGAAGCATGTGGCCAGGAAAGGTGGCTAGCAACCAGTATGTAGTATATGGTAGGTGGGCATTTATAATGGTGAGTCAAACAAGGGACCTACCCATCCTCCTTTACCAAGGGCAGTGTCCATTACAGTGTTGTTCTCTGACCTTATCAGGATTCACACAAAAACAAATCAATTTTGATTTTGTAACTTCAGCTGCTGCAGAATGGGATAACCTTAGGGTAAGGTGATCAGGATTCTATGGCTGTTTTAACACTACCTGGTTATTAAACCTTTGTTTGCAGTTCCCATGTCATTTAAAGTCCTCCAATCTGTTCTTTTACTGCTGATGGTGGTGGAACATTATAAACACCACACATTGAAGCTTTAAAGATTTGCCACAGAAGCACTACAAAGTGACAAAAGTCACAAAGGAGAACAACAACTTCAATTCCCATAGCAGTGAACTATTCACTTCTTACATTCTGTTAAATGTTTTTAATTTGTGTAAAAACATATCCAATTTTCCATACCCAATCTGCGTCAATGCAATGCCTTCTCAGGATTAACATAAAAACAAACCAGTTCCTCATTTCAGCTGCTGCTGCTGCTGAATGAAATGACCCTAGGTCTGTAATGCCATTTTACCATGGATGTGGTTACAAAAATAATTACGACAGAACCTATGGGCATTCTTCATACTGTTTGCCTGTCCCAAAACTGCTGGTTTATGTAGAACTTCACATACTGATCAAAGTGTTACCGAGTTACTTCTTAAGAAATACAAAAGGGATATAGAAATTGTCTCATTTCCAGCAAAAATATCAACTATAGAATTCATAAACTGTTGTTCTATGTCCCAAATACTACACAATATGCTAGCTTTGGTGTAAAACCCTACCTCATAACTTCATCAGATTTTGCCTGAAAAGCAGTACCAATGAGGACATATATATATGAGAGATCTCTAAAATATCAGATTTATATATACAAATCTGATATTTTAGAGATCTCTTACTATGGCTGTGTTCAACATGTACATACCAATGGAGACATTGCTGTAGGAGAAGAAGGATGTAGTGCACATTTCAGTGTCTTCATGACCTCCTGAAGGTCCCATTGAACTGTTATGTGCCCTCCTTTTTAGCCCTGGGGAGTCTACTCATGTTGTAACAACATTTGATTGGTTGCATCTAAGGAAAATGCTCGGGGAAAAATCCATCAACAAATTTGTCATACTCTCTGGAGTAAGCAAGTTACTGTCATAGGACAAAACATCCACTGCTAAGAGACTGCCCTTTTTCTTAGGAATGTGGGAGAACATACTAAGGATGATTGCAATTCACATGAAGGAGCACTTTGTGGCCTTTCTCCTGTAGCCAGGACAGAGCTAATACTGGGGGCTGTGGACACCATCCTACGCTTGGCCTGATTCCACACCCACAGCATGATCCTTACTTATAACACAGTTATATATGAACTAAAGTTGGTCTTGTGGATGCCACACTGAAATAAAACCACATCTGACAATCACCTATCATATATAGGGAAATCCAATAGACGGCAGAGGGCTGTTAATATTCTCAGATTAAAAAAAGAAACAACTTTCATCTATGAGTGCAAATATTGAATCTATAACCTACTGCAGCTTCAGCCTAAGGGAAAGTGAGTGAGATGTCAGGGTGGTACATCATTATCCGGTTAGTGACAAACAGAAACATATCTCATATTCTGAGCACAATGCCACAAGTCATAATAAAAATGGATTATGTAGCAACAGGTGGCACCATCCTTTGAGGTTGCTTACCTCTCAATATGGTGATGATCATTCTTGTCTACTGTCTGGCGTGTATCAAATTGAATGGCAGGTTTGTAAACACCAATCTATTGTGGATCTTTTGACCATGAAGGCAGTAAGCCTCGCACAGCAGAGGACCAAGTGGGGAGATTTTGAGGATTTTGAGATTTTAAGAAACTTACATCCTCCAGACATTGGCACTACATGAATTCCACAATGAAGGTATCATTGAACTGCTGAAAGTCATACACTAAGCACATTGAGTTCCAGTGAATGCCACTTAAATCGTCGAAAATATAATTATGAACGTCCCTAGACGTTCTCATTCATTTCTCGAAGCTATCAAAAACCCTCAGGATGATTGCAGGTCAAACAGGGTCAATACATTGTAATCCCACTCTCAGACAGACACTACATGAACATCATGACATTCTTTTTAGCCAATGCCCATGATGGGTAAGAGGGATTAATGTTAAGTTTTATTTTTGCTAGCTCATCTGCAGACTAAATCATTACATGAGCAGAATAAACTGAAGGAGAACCTCTTTTTCCACCCTAACATTTTATTCCCTTAGTGCCCTACACAATCAGGAAGCCATGTCGGAGAGATGAGACCTGGTATACCATAGGTTGGTGTAATTATACAGGAAGTAGTAGCGGTAGGCGGCCAGGTTACACATGTAGGAGACATCTTCAGGGGCTGCGACTGTCATGTGGGTGTAGGGTAGTGCTGTACGTGGGGATTCCCCTCACAGGGCAGCATAGCTCTTGAGGGCCAAAGTCAGGACATTTGCAAATATTTTTTATGCATCCAATAATGCAGAAAATCTCATAAAAGAAACTTGATGAACAGTGAGAACATCCATCATATGTCATAGAACAACTGGTTGTCACAGATGCAAAAATGGGGAAGTGCCATTTTTCAAACTGTTCCAAAAAAGACTTTGCATGTATCCTGCTTCATGGTGACACAGTGACTACCTTGTCTCCCCTTACCAAAGCCTGAATGACAGCCACTTGTCTCAGTTAAAGCTGCTGGTTCCTTCCGCCTGTCACCGAGCCTTCCATTACTGTGTTTAACCATGCCATACATCCCCAAAGGCAACGGAAATTGTCCCCCTAAAACACAAGGTAGACCGGGCATGTGGGCAGGGGGTGGGGGCAAGTCTGCCAGAGTTCACTATTATACATCTAAATTCCACTTACCAAGGCTGCATCCTGCATCTCACCAATGAAGGGCATAGTATAAATTTAGGCAGCATGCTACCCTAAAGAGTTAAACTATAAGTGATCAGTAGAGGCATCAACCTGCTAACAGAATCCTAGTGGAACGCCAGATACAAAAATAAGCTGCCGGTATGTAGAGGGCATAAAGTTGCCACCTGCATATCACATTGAAATGACACTCTTATTGTGGAAGGACATGATTTGAGATTTTGCTGATAGTAACATTCATTTATACAGGCCACAGCAGGATCTTTGTCATCATGTCACCATGGCTACATCCAGGCAAGACAATGGCAATACACTCTGGGCATGTTGCATGAATGCAGTGCAGGCAGTCAGGAAGGCATTCATGCATTGTGACAAAATCTGGCACAGTGGCATTAAGGTGATATGCGTCCCTGAAAGGTGGACTTCATTTAACAACTATGAGTTGTTTCTGGGGTAATCCTCACAGTGTTCTGACACTCTGGCTTAGGGAATAGGAAAGTTGTTTGTATGCAGGTGTATAGCTGTGCTATTACTATTATATGGGGGGGCATTGATGTATGTATCTACTGCTGTACATGACATGTAATCATAGGGACTTTGCAGGCACTGTGAGATGGGAAATTGAAGCAACATTGTGGGTGGAGCATTCATAGGCTTTCTGTAAAGCCATGTTACGCAGTAGGACACAGCTTAATGCAGCACAGTAGCTAAGTGTGTACCAACATACTCCCATGGACTACAGTTCTCAGGCAGTAGCAATGAAATGTAGTCGCTGCGGAAAAGAATCCAGAAATAATCAACTATCCATTGTAAGTATTAACCTTATCTGTATTTTGATTGAAAATGATATAACTGTATCTACTGTTATATTTTATGATTACAGAATGAGACATTTGCAAATTGAATTAAATTGAGTGTTATAATGTGATCTTGTTATCATAATGCAAGTCCTGCTGGACACAAGTAAATAGACGGATCAAACTTTTAGATGATGAATCTGAGACCTAGATCTTACTTTGTCATTAGCTTTGTCATAAAAGATAAACCTGTCTCTCATGCTCTGGGGGGTGCTTTACCCTTTAAGTTAATGCAAGTTGATGTCTATCATCATGGCACTGACATATAATTAATCAAAGCAATTTGAAACGCTGACAGAGAGCCCCATCAGATCTCAATCCGTTATCTGTGACAGGCAAAGAAGGAAGCAGTTGGTGTTTACTCTGGGGACTGTTCCTCAATTGAACATTAATATTATTTCTTTTAATCAAAATGTTGACAGAATATCCTAAGCAAACCATTTAGCATAGTTATACATATATCATAAGTTGGCTCCCCAGGTAGGCCCCTTCGGGACACCTAATAGCATACTTCTGATTAGATTAGAGCCTATTACTTTCAACAAAGAGAAAGCAGTGATGTTTCTCTTCTCTAAATGCCTTTATTATAACACGAAATTTCTTTTCATTTCAATCTCACTGCAATGTTTGCTACAAATCTTATGTACCTTTGTTTGTCACATTAAACGATAGCATGCCGTCCATGTAAAACAATCATTAGGTAAGTTAACCTTCTGCATCCCAGATTAATTAAATGGAACAATATATGGCTCTTTTTAACACAATCACAAATGGTACACAAACTAACAAGAATTGCGGTTGTTGCCGCGTAAAAAAATGCCTCAGGCATTTTTATACGCGGCAACAACCACAATTCTTGCATTCGAAGAAACATAATGTCTACATGGCTGGTATGTTTGAAGGCAACCCATTCAAGACACCAAATAAGCAGGGCCGGGAAGGCGTTATCAGGGGGAAGGATGATATAAAGCGGGTAGATTTGATTATAATCAACCTTAAGACCATGGAAATGTGCATTGCTAGGCAGATAAACAATTAGAATAGCCTTTAATAGGCAACCAGCTGTATTAGCAACAAACCAAAAGAACCATTGAATTCCTTGGGTCCATATAAGGGGGGTAGATATGATTATAATCAACCATAGGACCATGGAAATGTGTGTTGCTAGGCAGATTAACGTTAAGAATAGCCGTTGCTAGGCAACCAGCTGTATTAGCAACAAAGCCTCCAATTCCTTGGGTCCATATTAGGGGGGTTGGTATGATTATAATCAACCTTAGGACCATGGAAATGTGTGTTGCTAGGCAGATAAACAATGAGAATAGCCGTTGCTAGGCAGCCGGCTGTATTAGCAACAAACCAATAGAACCATTGAATTCCTTGGGTCCATATAAGGGGGGGTAGGTATGATTAAAATCAACCTCAGGAGCATGGAAATGTGTGTTGCTAGGCAGATAAACAATCAGAATAGCTGTTGCTAGGCAACCAGCTGTATAAGCAACAAACCAAAAGAACCATTGAATTCCTTGGGTCCATATAAGGGGGGTAGGTATGATTATAATCAACCTCAGGAGCATGGAAATGTGTGTTGTTAGGCAGGTAAACAATTAGAATAGCCGTTGCTAGGCAACCAGCTGTATTAGCAACAAACAGATAGAACCATAAAATTCCTTGGCTACATATTAGGGGGGGTAGGCATGATTATAATCAACCTTAGGACCATGGAAATGTGTGTTGCTAGGCAGATAAACAATGAGAATAGCTGTTGCTAGGCAACCAGCTGTATTAGCAACAAACCAATAGAACCATTGAATTCCTTGGGTCCTTATAAGGGGGGGTAGGTATGATTAAAATCAACCTCAGGAGCATGAAAATGTGTGTTGCTAGGCAGATAAACAATGAGAATAGCTGTTGCTAGGCAACCAGCTGTATTAGCAACAAACCAAAAGAACCATTGAATTCCTTGGGTCCATATAAGGGGGGTAGGTATGATTATAATCAACCTCAGGAGCATGGAAATGTGTGTTGCTAGGCAGGTAAACAATTAGAATAGCCGTTGCTAGGCAACCAGCTGTATCAGCAACAAACAGATAGAACCATTAAATTCCTTGGGTACATATTAGGGGGGGTAGGCATGATTATAATCAACATTAGGACCATGGAAATGTGTGTTGCTAGGCAGATAAACAATAAGAATAGCCGTTGCTAGGCAACCAGCTGTATTAGCAACAAACCAATAGAACCATTGAATTCCTTGGGTCCATATTAGGGGGGGTAGGCATGATTATAATCAACCTTGAGAACATTGAAATGTGTGTTGCTAGGCAGATAAACAATTAGAATAGCCGTTGCTAGGCAACCAGCTGTATAAGCAACAAACCAATCTCTTCTCTAAATGCCTTTATTATAACATGAAATTTCTTTTTATTTCAATCTCACTGCAATGTTTGCTACAAATCTTATGTACCTTTGTTTGTCACATTAAACGATAGCATGCCGTCCATGTAAAACAATCATTAGGTAAGTTTAACCTTCTGCATCCCAGATTAATTAAATGGAACAATATATGGCTCTTTTTAACACAATCACAAATGGTACACAAACTAAAAAAGGAGGTTGTAGATTGATGTGCTTAGTGATATTTTAAATCATATTATACCTCATTATGAGGCAGTGTGTGAACCCTCCATAGCATAAATATCACCCCCTGTATGAAATACAACACTGGTCGGCCTCGGACACCAAATTCAAAATTGTATAGCAGACCCCTGGACTTCTCCAACAAACATGAGACTGCAGTCTCTGTCAAAAAGGCATCTTTGAGGCCGTCTCTTGTAGCTGTGGCTGAGTGACTGCTGTAAAGACCTTCTTATAACGGGTCTGCCGCCTCAGGGAGGCCAGGAGAGGCCGGCCAGCTTCTGAGGGAATCTTAACTGTCTCAAAGAGTTGTGGATTGCTGCAACCAACTTCAAACGGTTAGTACCTACCTTTTTAAATGGGACAGTGGTGACATTGGACTGCTCAAACAAGAGATGAAACAGAAAAAGGATGAAGAGATGTGAACAATGTAAAAGGGAAAGAAGTCTTGATCAAAATCGAGAAAGAGGAAAGAGTTAAAGCATTTAATAATATCAATAGCATAGAGAATGGCACATTAACTTGTATCATTATCTCCATGCCAATTTTGTAATACACTTGTGCCTTACGCTTTATGGGTTCTTCATGAGTTGTAATAGTCATGTTGCCATAGTAATATCCATCTGTACCTGGCCCCATCAGGCATGCCATAACACCAAATGTCATCTAGTGTAACAATGTTTCTTTTTTGATGTGAAGTGAAAAAGCACTAACCTAAACAACAATCTACCATGCTTAATGTATAGCTATGCTTAACAGAGGCTGGTGACAATAGTAACCTTCATGAAGCGGTATTCAAACCATCGGTGCTGGTGTATTTCAGAGCTGGATATGGGCACTATGGTCAGGTATCTTTAACATGGCCATAAGAAGGTCCTGCCAGTGGTCATGGAATTGTTAGAGAGTCAACCATGTGGCTCCTTGCTGCTGGAATAATGTCAGATTGTCGGTAGCCCCTGGAGACATGGCCATGACACTGGGGTACAGACCATAACGGTGTGCTCAGTGTCCCTGCACATGCTGCCATAGCTACCTTCCCAGTGGGCACAATATTCATTTCAGAGTTGAATCAATGTTAAATCAGGATTGAATCAATCTTGACAACCAGTTCTCAATGTTGAATTCAATGCCCTGTGACCACTGGGTTACAGAGAGGCATTTGCTGAGGTTCTTTACCATTTGGAATTTGCCTTAAACACCATTTGCATGCAACATGTCTGCTACACAGTTGACTAAACCTAAAGGGCTGCAGGGATGTTTAAGAGTTGTTGACTGCTCCAGCTGGTGTTGCATGCTGCACAGGCCCCATACAAGTCACCTACCCCCAACAGCACATTCTTAGTGCTTAGTTAAAACAGACACGATGCTGCAGGATGGGCCTCCAGTTTAATGTACTTTTTGTTTTGCAGGTGGTATCTGTAAGTATTTGAAATATTGCTCCTCTCTGTATTCCTCTAAGAGGTTGCCTTTAAGGTATAAGGACACAAAACCTCCAGAATCAAAGGGACCCAGGCAATGATGCTGATAAATGGGGAAGCCTTGGAACACCTGCATATCCAAATGCAGTTAAATTGTATTTACCTCGTTCTCAAAAGATTTGTTGAATAAATTCCAAAGGTACAAAAAACTAAATTGTTGGATGGAATTGATCCTCAGGAATCTGCGTTTAAAAAAGAGTTGGAGGAAGTAAATGAGATATGAGATTTCAAAGGGTTAACACAGCATGCGCATAAAAAAATCTTAAGGTGTCACTTTCTCGAAGAAAAAAGTGCTTTGGAATTCAAACACTCAATTGCCGCTATTAATTACACTTTCAAAGGCTTGTTCCATTACTGCAGCCCTGTTATTCTACATGAAAGGTGTTAATTTGTGCACTATGCAAACCCTACAGACTTTATGCAATTCTGAAGGTTCAGGTGACAATTTACTCAGCTGGGGTGCTTGGTGTCCAGAGGGCCAGCATATTGAAGGGTTTCTTTTGACAGGAAGCACATTGGGTCTAAATCCTGCTGGAAGTGAGTTGAAGGGTGGATACCTTGGTTGAGACAACCTGTGTGAGGGATGGAGACAGATGGGTCCCCCGTGCCAACCCCCCCCCCCCCCCAGTTCTCACTCCTTCCTGTCAACCTCCATCTCCCTTACAAAAGGGAATGGTGCAGCTATCTAACCTAAAACAGCACAGCTGCGCTACTCATAGGGATCTTAAATCGTTGATGACCATTTCTTCTCCATAGACAAAATTACAGCATTTATATATACAAGTCTTACATCAGACTCATGTATAACTGATATGGACTAATTGCACCATCAAAAGTGTATGTAGGTTGGTGGAGGTGTGCTAAACCATAAAAAGTGTGGAAGTCCCTGGAAGTGTCCTAAACCATAAAAAGTGCATTCTGAGTAATTATGCCTGCCTGTGAAAAGTGCCTGTAAGTTAACAGAAATATGCCAGACCATAAAACATGCCTGTTAGTTAGAGCCATTAGAGCTTGTCTCTCAGAGATGCCCAGCTCAGTTGAAGGGTGCCAAACCATCAAAAGTGCCTATTGGTCAGTGGAAGTGTGCCAGACCATCAAAAGTGCCTGGAAGTCAGTGGAAGTGTGCCTGCCTGTGAAAAGTGGCTATTAGTCAGTGGAAGTGTGCCAAACCATCAAAAGTGCTTGTTAGTCGGTGGAGTTTTGCCTGCCTGGCAAAAGTGCCTGTTAGTCAGTCGGGGCGCACATGCCTGTGAAAAGTGTGTGTTTGTCAATGGAAGTGTGCCTGACCATTAGTAGTGCCTGTAAGTCAGAGCAATTAGAGCTTTTAAGTCAGTAGAAGTGTGCCTAACCCTTCAATAGTGCCAATGTCAGAGCAGTTAGAGCCTGCCTCTTCAAGGTGCATGTTTGTCAGTGGAAGTAAGCCTGCCTGTAAAAAGTGCCTGTAAGTCAGTGGAGGTGTGCTAGGCCATCAATAGTGCCTGTTAGTCAGAGAATTAGAGCCTGCTTCTCAAAGGTGCATATAAGTCACCTGAAGTGGGCCAGCCTGTGAAAAGTGTCTGTAAGTCAGTGGAAGTGTGCCCGCCTGTGAAAAGTGTCTGTTAAGTCAGTGGAAGTGTGCCAAACCACTTGAACTGACTGTAAGTCGGAGAAATTAAAGCCTGCCTCTCAAAGGTGCATATAAGTCACCTGGAGTTTGCCAGCCTGTTAAAAAAGGGCCTGTTAGTCATTGGAAGTGTGCCTGCCTGTGAAAAGTGTCTGTAAGTCAGTGGAAGTGTGCTTAACCATTAAATGTGCCTGTAAGTCACAGCAATTAAAAGATCTAAAAGATGCATGTTAGTCAGTTGAAGTGTGCATGCCTCTCAAAAGTACCTGTTAGTCAGTGGGAGTGTATGTGCCTGTGAAAAGTGACTATAAGTCAAAGTCAATGGAAGTGTGCATGCCTGTGAAAAGTGCCTGTAAGTCAGTGGAAGTGTGCCAGACCATAAAAGTGCCTGTATAAAGCAATTAGAGTTATGCCTCTCAAAAGTGCCTATTATTCAGTTGCAGTGTGCCAGCCTGTGAAAAGTGCCTTTAAGTCAATGAAAGTATGCCAAACCATCAAAAGTGCCTGTTAGTCAGTGGAAGTGTCCCTGACCATCAAAAATGCCTGTAAGTCAGTGGAAGTGTGCCTGACCATAAATTATTCCTGTAAGTAAGTTGAGCTGTGCCAAACCATCAAAATGGCCTGTAAGTAAGTGGAGGTTTGCCTGCCTGGCAAAAGTGCCTGTAAGTCAGTGGGAGTGCATGTGCCTGTAAAAAGCGCCTGTAAGTCAATGGAAGTGTGCCAGACCATCAAAAGTGCCTTCAAATCAGAACAATAAGAGCCTGCCTCTCAAAGGTGCCAAACCATCAAAAGTGCCTGTAATTCAGTGGAAGTGTGCCAGACTATAAAAGTGCCTGTATAAAGTTAGAGAAATTAGTTTCTTAACCCTGTAGGGTCAGCATGATGCTTGAATGCAGCACTGGCAAGTTACTCACCAGGGCTGCATTCATGTATCAGGCCCTTGGTTAAGGGCATAATCCATTAAAACATTATGCTGTCCTTAACAGGGTTAAACAGGCAGACTATGAGCAGGACAGACTTACCCACCAAGTCAGACTTGTCCTGTCTCATGTAATGTGCCATGCATTACTGTTATAACAGAGGACCACATGTCTCAACTTCACCTTGGGCACAGAGCGGCTATTGTGTCCCAAAGGCTAAATGACAACTACTTATCTTAGTTAAAGCTGCCTGTTCCTTCCACCTGCCACCCTGCCTTCCATTACTGTGTTTAACAGTGCCATGCATCCCCTAGGCCAACGGAAATTGTCCCCCTAGTACACTGCGTCCACGCAACAGACTAGGAAGGTGGAAGGGATCGGGTGCGAACTATGTAAAAGGCCCAGTTATAGACAGAGGACAGCTCTTCCCATTGTATGCAGAAGGTCAGTGTTAATAATCAGTAAGACGGTCATCAATGTAAGAAATACTTAAACTGATCTTATAATCCAAAGTATTTCCATTGCACTCATCTAAAGCCGTCCCATACATCAGCAAGTTACGTCAAGCTGCTGAAGGCCCTTAGGTCTAGGTGGACACTTTCTGATGAGACTGCTCTGTGTGTGTTATCTGAGACTACCACAGACAGTGGAGGTGTGCCAAACAATCATGAGGGCCTCACAGTGCTATATAGACAGAGGTCCACGATAATCGGTCTGAACTATAGGCTTCTCCACAAGTGGTGCATTCACAGGAGGCAGAGCTAAATGCATCACAAGTGGAGAAACCAGGTGTTCAGACTGATTGTGAATATTTCGTGTAATTCTTGATCGTGCTGTTATGTGTTCTGCCAGGAATGCAGCCCTGGTGAGTAACTTACCAAGCCTGTATGCCTGCACCATGACGATCCTCCAGCAGTGTATACATCAACCCCATAGCGTAAACTTGTTATTTGTGCATCATGTTGACTAAAATACATTTTTCATTAAAGTGTCATGTGGGCCTTTAACGGTTTACCCTTCAGGTGTTCCTAAATGATAGATGGACTATTCTTACTTCTATGGGACTATCCATATATCTGGCACATTCTGTGAAAGGGGATCTTAGTGCAGGATGTTTGAAGGTCCTATTTTCTAATACCGCTCACATAATGATTATAATGTGTTATTCGATGAGATAACGTTTGCTTCCCATTGCCTTTCAGCATTTCATAAATGACAGATAATCATCATGTCTTGTGATGCACATCCTGATGAACAGAACTCTGCAACCTTTGTGAAGAAGTAGCTTTATTTAGTCTCAAATTAAGAACTCATGAAACCATGAGAGTCTGAGCACCTTGTCTGTTATCTGTGGCAGGCACAGAGGAGGCAGCTAGAGTTTACTCTAGGGACTGTTCCTTAATGAAACATCAATAATTCTTATTATTTTATTGTTATTATCAGGATATCCTGCCTTTGTATTAGCAACCTTTTTAAATTGAAGGAAAACATGTTCTCCAAACCTGTTTATATTTCAGTACTAATATAGGGCTCATATTAATTTCTCTCACTACAATATTCAAAACCTTTAAACTTTCTGAAAACTGTCAGTAGTTTATATCATGCAATAACCTTAATTATGTCAAAATTCAAAATAAGGTTTTGAAAAATCCAATTCATTCTGCATATTAGATTGCTAGAAAAGATATTGTGTGTCAAATATCATTATGATATTGGGTTTGTGAACCAATTCAAGAGCCCGGACATCACCCCCCATAGACAAAGCGTCTCTAGTGCCTGGGAAACTGCATTTCATAGTTGGGCGGCAGACCCCTGGAAGTCTCTGACACTACAAGTCTATAGGGTTTGTCAGAAAAAGGCAGCTTTGATGCCGTCTCTGGTAGCTGTGGCTTGAGAGACAGTGGTAAGGGCCTTCCTAGGAAAGACCAGGAGGAGACAGTTGGCTTCTGAGGTAATCCTAACTGCCTCAAAGCATTTTGGCTTGCTGTAAGCAACTTCAAAGAGCAGGTAGCTATAGACCAATGCAGGAAGAAAGAGTAAATGTTTCATAATAAAGTTGTGTTTACCAAAGGTTTAGCAGAAACCTCATAACATTGTCTGTAATGGCTATGTTTGAGAACATCCCATAACCGATGATTCCCAGGACTATTATCTTTAAAAAAGTATGGAAGAGAATTCAGGAATTAGAGTAAAGATTTGTCTAATTGAAGGTCACGCTTCAGAAATGTTCAAAAACTTTATGAAGAACTTCTCTAAAAGGTCACCCTTTGCTGCTGCTTTGGTCCTAACAGCAGCAGTGGTTAGTTACTGGCAAACTTGTATATTTGTATGTCATGAGTATGCATTAAAGCACAATACAACCCTTTAGGAGTAAGACACCAAATTGAAAACTTACTTCAACTCCCAAAACAACACCTTTACTTGAAAGTGAAATCACAACTTCATCCATCAACTGTGACCTGTCAACTGTCAATTCTATACAACTTGTGACTGCTATCTTTCAACACTACATATATCCAAAAACATTGCAATTGTCAAAGCAGAAAGTAGAATGAGATTACTGTCATCTGTCAATTCAAGAACAACAGCTTGTGACAGGTATCTTTAAAGCACTGTCGGTCAATCCATGTATCATATGGTTTGCTGAGTCTGCTAAGTTTTCAATTTCAATATTACATCCTAGGCAACTGTGAGAGTCAATGTAGTAGAGAGAGGCACAGACAGGTGGTGACAAGTATGAAGATGTTTTATTTAGAATACACAGACAAAACCCCATGCCATTAGCATGCATGCATATCATACTTCACAAGTTAAAGCTGGCCCATATAACACAATGCCAAAGAGTGTGATATGATGAGTGATTTATGTCGTGCATTTATGTTAATAAGTAGGGTTTTGGGTTTATTACATAGCACTAGTGTCTCAAAATGAAGAAAATCAAGAAATTCAAAGGCCATGGCGTATAGACTGTACTCCATGGGGGCATGCAGTAAGGAGCTCCCATACCTTTGACAACGAGAGTGACGTATCCACCATGTAACAAATAAAATTTGCTCACTCTTATACCTCTTTCAGGCAAAAATTAGTTTTTTAAAAGTTGATTTGCTTTCCTTAATAGCAGGTGATTGCACCCTCTGGTTAACCGCTCTACTCAAAGAGTCTATGAGATCCACTGAGAATAGTCAAGACAGTTCGTAAAGTGATGCCCTGAAGCCATTAGATTTCGTTCTGTCCTGCAACTGAATGCCTCAGGTAATTTGTATTCCAGTCTCCCTAAACCTATCAGTTCTCCCATCACCAGCACAATCTGCAAGGACTCCCTGAGCCACTTAGACTCCTAGAAGGCCAGTCCTACTGCCTACACACAACCCTGATGACTTAAATTCATCACTTGCTTCAAAATTAACTTCCTGGAATCAATCGAATGTCATCAACTGGCAGAGTCTAATTTAGTAAAAAAAAAAAAAAGACTGATTGTGGGATGCATTTTGGCAATTACATGAATGTTAAGGTGTTGTTGCCCAAAATCATGGGAATTTTCCTAAAGACATATTTGTTTCAACAAAATGCATTATACCTTATTCAGCATGAAGGCAGCTGTTAGTACACCTAACTATACTAATACACTTACACACATGAATTGTGCTTTCATGAGTAACAAACATTGGATGTTTAAAGAAACATTTGAAAGCCTTGTAAAAATCTGGAGAACATCACATGACAGATAGGGGAGATACTATTTCATTTTACCTGACTTTTGGTAGACCAAAATCATGTCATGTAAGGAGACACTTCAGATGTATGTTATTTTCTAATATCACCTGAAGTAGACACTTGCCATGTAGACTGTGTTATTCTATTCAAACAGACAACCCGTATACCAGGGACACTGATGCAGACCAGGCCCACTCAGAATGGTCAGCATGAGTTGAGATTTTTTATTTGGCTATAATAAATCACAATCGTGGGGCATTTCTCAATTAAGCATAAACCCCTCCAGTGGACTTGAGCTACCCATGTGAGAGAAAGAGAGAGAGAGAGAGAGAGAGAGAGAGAGAGAGAGAGAGAGAGAGAGAGAGAGAGAGAGAGAGAGAGAAAGAGAGGCAGGGAGGGAGAGAAAACCGTATAGGCCCTTAGCACATTTGCAGAATTAGTGAGTTATGCCCTGGTGATAAAACAGCATTGAATTAATATATTTCAGTGATTATCAGTCACACAAGGCACACAACATTTGGCATTATTTTAAAACTGAATCTAAGATGTATGTCTAAATAATCCTGATTGTCTATAGCAAATTATAGATAGATGTTTCTGCTACTTGTTTGTAGCTCTCAGACCACTAATGAGGGGTAGAGTCAAAGTCGCTAATCATTTCCCAATTCTGTAACACAGAACCAATCTACATCCCACGTATTTACATTACAGCAAAGAATGCATGTATTACTAACAGAAACACCTTACACCATCAATGATATCCCTTACAGTGCCTATGGTCTACCTGAACAGAAAAGCCCATCTCTTTTTAACTGACCCAGGATATCCAATCACACCCCCAGGTGGATGAAATGCCTCCAACCGGATATTACTGATGGTGGAAGGCCTCTCTTTGCTGTAAGGTGAGTAAGTGGGATGTACACAGAGAAAAGAAATGACTCCTCTATGCAGGGAGCACAGGCTACCTAAGGGAGCCTACAGGTAACTAGCTGGCCGACCTAAGAAAGTCACCTGGGGGAGTCAAATAGTTCCCTGACTTACCCAAGGGAGTTATATAAGGACCCCTAACTGAGTCATTCTGGAGGCAACCTGGACTCCCTTTTCACGCTGGTCCTATTATCTGTGTCCCAGAGGCCTATATTATTGATATCATTTTATTCAGCCAACTGGTGCCTCCAATCTACTCACCAAAAGAGAACCCTCAAAGTTATAGATCCAGTGGGAAACCCACAGCTTTAGAAATACTGAGGAATATTCTTCTCAGTGGCTGCTGGCTTTACATGCCAGCAGCTGTGGATAGGCAGAGGAATGTAGAGCACCAAGAGTTGGTTAAATGCATCAACGCTCCCTGTGTCCCTCCCTACCTGACACTAATCAGGCATCATGACTTCTGGCTTCATCTACAACCTGTATCATCACTGACCTCACTAGGAGGCACAGTGCCTTACAGGAGCTTCCTGTCTGCACCGGAAGTATTGCTTCTGGTGCTCATTTAAGCAGGAGGTGACATCACAATGAGCCATAGTTAAGTGTCCAAAAAGGTATGTGGCAGGCAATATCAGGCCAAAAACAATTATATGTTTCAGGTTACATTACCACATATCTATTTGGTCATAGCTAACATTTTAAATTTGTTCTAAAGGAGCCTACTGATTTAATTATGACATAACCACATTATATATGTTGTCATATATGATGCCAAGAAGAACCTTTGTTCTTCCACGGTAACCTATCACATGAGCTGATAAAGAATTACAATGCATCAATTCTTGTAAGGATGAACCAATCTGTATCTTAAATAGTTTTAGAAATTCCAAATATCAAATGTAGTTGTACATTTTCCTGCATTCTGTAGTCCCAACTTTTTTCACTTGGGTTGTGGCCAAGCTATCCCCCTGACTACTATAAACTAACTACATTTACAGTTATCAATCTATGTAGAATAGAGCTGTGACACTATGCAACATACAGAGAGTACAACGTGTCAAGGCATCTTGGAGGGTTTGTGCATATTTGCTACTTTAATCTATAACTATCATAAACATCAACCTTCATGTCAGAATTAGAAGCCTTATTAGAAAGAAGAAGCTGGCTAAACCCCTTTTTAGTATAACTATACCCAAAAGTGGCAGTGGTCAGCCGGATTGCACATATAATGTTCAAGGTCTTCAACTGCCATATTAGAGTGTTAAGTACTGCTATACTAGGTTCATCTTTGGGAACTGCATAGTGCTTGCATGTCAGCTCTCTGGGAATCGTCAACTATTTTTGATACATTCCACTTCTTGCAGGGGTTAATTTGGTGACTTAAGATAATTGTATCAGCTGCTTCCTTGGCACAGAGCAGCTACTGTGTCTCTGTACCAAAGCCTAAACGACAACTACTTATCTCAGTTAAAGCTGCTGGTTCCTTCCGCATGCAACCCTGCCTCCCATTACTGTGTGTAACAGTGCCATACATCCCCAGGGGTCAGGGGAAATTGTCCCGATAGAATACTGTGTCTACGCGGCAGACTAAGTGGGTCTTTGGCATGAGGGTAAACCAGAGTATACTAACATAACCTATGTTAAGCATTTAAGACACCACACACCTTATTTGTGTAGGAGGAGGGAGTCCTTTCTTTTTTTGCCGAGTAGTATCTTTACATGCTCAAGTTATGTATCAACAGAATTTTTTTTACTGAAGTGGACTGGAACACATATACAAATATACAAACACATGTAATGATGGAACTCCTCAACTTGACTACCAGAAATAAAGATAAATGTTTACAAAAGGAAAGAGGGGCAAGATGCAGTCTGTCACATTATATGGAGAATGTCAGTTAAATAATGAGTGAGACAGTCTTCAATATAAAGAAATGAGTCTATATACTAACAGAAAATATCAGGCGTTTCTATTGCATTTTTTTTCAAAGTAGATTTATTGGATCAAATTGGTTTGCACCAAAACTAGCTCGGGCGCATTGCCCTTCTGCCGCCATTAATCAGAAAGCATATCTAGATTTAAAATGGATGTGCAGTCTATGTTTGTTTACTGCTTTTTTTGCCGAGTAGTATCTTTACATGCTCAGGTTATGTATCAACAGAAATTTTTTATTGAAGTGGACTAGAACACATATACAAATATACGAACACATGTAACGATGGAACTCCTCAACTTGACTACCAGAAATAAAGATAAATGTTTAAGAAAAGAAAGAGGGGCAAGATGCAGTCTGTCACATCATATGGAGAATGTCAGTTAAATCATGAATGAGACCGTCTTCAATATAAAAAAAAAGAAGTTTATATACTAACAGAGAGTATCAGGTGTTTCTATTGCATTAATCAGAAAGAATATATAGATTTAAAATGGATGTGCAGTCTATGTTTGTTTACTTCAGCAGTGTTTGTTTACTTCTGCAATGTTTGTTTACTGCAATACAGCCACAGTATGCAATATGGCCTAGATGTTTGCACGCTCCCCTGGGGAATGGCCCGCCTATTGCTTTAACCTTGACAGTCCTTATTCACCATGACATATTACACCAAGCTGCAGAGTGTTGTTAGGCTGCTGTATGTGTGTTATCTGAGACTACTGCAGACAGGGTCAATGTGTAATGGCCTCATATGGCTGAATAGATCCCTATGTTCATGCATCATGCTGACAAATAACTTATAAGGCATTTAAGCACTTTGTGGGCTTTTGAGGGTTACCCCTTGAGGTGTCCCTCAAAGAGGGAAGAACTATTCTTACTTCTATGGACAAAGATGATATACCTGCTATTCAATTATAAAACATTTTCTTCCCGCTGGCTTTAGGAATCTTATGATTACAGGGAATGATTGAGTGGCACAGGGACTGATGAACATAAGTCTGCAACCTTTGTGAGAAAAAGCTTTGATGTGTCTCAAAGCAGATCTACTTTCGCAGGTCTGCTGAGTGCTTTAATGCATTATGACGTCCATCATCATAACTTACAGCCGTTGCTAGCTCCCAACACTGCTGCATTTATGCATCATCATAACACTGACAGGTTGATACTTTCCTGCAGGATTGGTTGGATATTTGATTTTATCAAGTTCATTTGCCAATGCTGAAATAATTGACCACAATGACCCAGGGCATTGAAGAACTATGCCGCTCTTAAAGGGTATATCTAACACGTAGTGGGGAGAAGGCACTGCTACAAGAAAAGATGAAACAGAAAAGCTGGAGGAATCTGAATAAAAGGAAAGAATGTGGAGAAAAATATTTGATCAAGAGAGAGATGGAAGGCAATGCAAATTATTATCAGTATAAAAAGGCATGAGTGAGTGTTATACTATCAATCCATCCATGTAACATATGCCTTTAACAGTCCCCTTTTTGATGTTGATACTGTTCTGTACACACTTTCACAATTACAGAGAAGTCCACAACACCATAATCTACACACTACAGCCATTATGCCATGTTTTGGGCAACTGTTATATAAGCACTGATGAGGAGGGCCAAGTTTGTTACCTGTATGCATACATACACCCCTGAGCTAACCACTGCCATTAGCCACATAGAGAGTGTCTCCTGAAGACTGCCACCTTCGGACCTACACCAGCCTTGATACTCATGGGATTGGCATGAAGGAAGGTGGGGTTGTTTGCCAGGGTCTATCTAACATGGGCGGTCAACTGGCAATAAAAGGATCACATTTGTGGTCAGTGACTCGTAAGGGAGGCAATTATGGCCTCTCTTTGCCGCTAAAGTAGTGTCTACTTGAAACCTGCTGCCGGAGACATGGCCATAACACTATAATCAATGTTCCAAACTATGGGCTGAGATATAACACATTTTACCTTGTATAGTAACTGAATGAGGGTTCATATATTCATGTATTAGGATGTTGTAGTTGTATTCTTGTATGCTTCAAGTCAGTAAATGGCATAAATAGGTTTCTTTGTAAGTGTAACACTTAAACTGTATAATATATATGTATACAAAAAGACAGCTTGTCTTGGGTGAACAAAATTGAGGTGTCAGGGTAGCAGTGGACTCTAGGTAACGCTACCCTAGCATTTCTAACTGTATAAGTCTGATGCAAAATATGCCCACATTTGTCCACTTTCATCAGGTGTTTCCAACAAAATTTGTAAAAAGAAAAGAAAATCTCCATAAGGCAATTCTAGCGATGCAGTGTGAAACAAAATGTATTTAGGCCGGCTTGAAAAAGGATAGTTAATTACAAATCTTGCTATCGTCCTCCACTAAAATGAATGTCATGCGGGTAGTGACTTCTAGTTTTTCCTGATATGCCGATTAATGATTTTAGGAAGGGAATTGACCACAGGTGTTCTATGTGCTTAAATAAACTTAGCTGAACAGAATTGAATGGTTGCTACAATAGCATAGCTGAAGGACTGCATTTGTCATTTTAAACCTCGGGCAACCAACTGCATAATCATTTCAAGTAACAATGTTAATATATCAAATGATCTTAATTTTAAAAGAGTAAAATTTTGTTTCAAACCTATAATAGATTAGCTGAAAAAGTCATTTTCACAAATCATGAATAGTACAAAGTGTCAGGAATATTCATGTAAGACTGATATGGATAGTATAGACCAAGAGTGAATATTACTCGGGGCCTCACATATCTCATTAGTAAAAGTGGAATGGTTCCCAATCAGTCAAATGTTTCAATGTACTCTGGCTGAAATGAATGTCATTGTTGTTTTTTTACTGGCTGTTAAATGATGATAACATATTACGATATATACCTACATTTTGTTACATGATACTGTAGATGTTACTACTAACA
The DNA here is from genome assembly GCA_947462335.1 of Harmothoe impar. Taxonomy (NCBI): domain Eukaryota; kingdom Metazoa; phylum Annelida; class Polychaeta; order Phyllodocida; family Polynoidae; genus Harmothoe; species Harmothoe impar. The sequence continues at coordinate 8,654,429 of OX381709.1, read as the reverse complement.
TATGACCAGACTCCAGCAAGTAAGAATAATCCTCTTTATTGAGTGGCAAATCCTTGTGCTCACAAAGTACAGATCTTAGTGTATATCTTGAATAACCAATGGGGATAGGGCTGGTCAGACAGAGGTCTCTCACTGTACACCACCATGTGGCTCCCAGTGAGGCCAAGGTCTAACTGGCTGAGTGGTGGCAGGCAGCAGCTATATATACTCTGTGTGCAACTGGGCGGGACGCTCGGCGTCCGGCGCGGATGCCGCGATCCGGCCAAACCGCGCAGTGCGGCACCTGAGCCAAAAGCTCGGCGTCCGTCACTCGGCCCAGACGCACCATGTGGCATCTGGCAGCGATGTAGCTGGCCAGTAGGCTCACTTGTGCACTGCGGCGTCCAGCACGCACACACACATATTGAGGCTTCCGGCTCGGGTGCCAACCACCCGGCCCAACCGCGCAGTCTGGCATCCGGCCTGGGTGACCACTCGGCTCACACGCACAGTGGGTTCACTGGGTTCACCTGCACTCAGCCCACTTCATAGCCTGCTTACCACTGGTAGTATAGTGGCATCTATTGGTACCACTACAATACCAAAAGGTATAATGTATCAGCGTTTTTTGCAGCCTTTGGAGGGTTACCGATGTGGAGGTTACTGAACTGTCTACGTTCCTTGGCATGTCCCCATTGACCCTTGACCTCTGGTTGTCATGGTGATGTTTTGAATGAAGGTGGCATGATAAGCTGTACCATTGTCTAGAAATACCGAGCTGCACACAGCACCCTAACACAGCCAGGCAGCCCCAAGGCCCTTCACTTCACTACCCAGTCAGCATTGCTTAATGGGGCCAATATGTGTTTTTACCTGGGCAAGCTGATTTGCCCACATTGGGTTTTTATCCTTTTTTGTCCAGGGCTACCAGTGGAAACCCAGATGGGTCAGCCCAGATTCAAAGTGCCCAGCCCCAGCCCAGATTTAGCACACACTAAAAAAATGTACAATAAATGGTAATTTCTGAAGGGCAATCAGATGTCAGTATGTTTCAGAACATTTACAGTGTATTTATGTTTTTGTGGGATGACACATTTGGGCTCCCTGTTAGCCCTTGAGAAAATGCATATTGAATGTGACTTTTTTCGGTATGATGATTTGAATCAATTTAGCTTAACCATACAATTTACTAGGAAAGAATTCTTCCATAAAATGTCTCTTTCTGATTTATCAAACAGAATTTGGTTTGAGATCTATATATACATTCCCGTTATTTGTAAATCACAGCTATCTAGAGTATTATTTAGAAAACTTTACAAACTGTATGGATCCAACTTCAACACAATATTTCACTTTTCCCATGATAGAGTTCCCTCCTGGGTCTTCCTGTTGTCTCATCAGGTTTTCTGTGTCTGGCTGTCCTCTATTATTTGAGAGGTCGGTGTCATTTGTCTAGATTCTGCAGAACAGCAGGTTGTCAACAGGCAGACTTTGTTTAAGAAGTCTGATGATTCTGTTACAGGCTTTTCAGCAAGACTCAATCTCTGTCCTAGAACTTGATCATGGAGGACTGTCTCACCTGGACAAAGTCAGGGATCATTTTTAGAAGACCTGATCTCATGAGATACAGCCATATCATATTCTGGTCACAGTAAGAAATCTGTATTCAGCCTAACTTTTTAAATTATAGACACATGACAAAAATCTATTGACAAATATAGACATGTGTTTTGAGTTTGGATTTTAGAATAATATTTGTAAAAAAGAAAGATTGAAGCTTATAAGTTGAATAGGGCTGAACCTAAGGACAGCATATTTTTATAGTCATATGCCCTTTTGTCACCATGATACGTGTATACCAATATAGCAATCCCACCTTGTAGGGTAATACATTCCTGAAGGGCTAGCGGGTTATACCAATACATTGTTGGAAAGTTACTAATTTAAACACCTATTTTGCACCCAGTAGTGTCTCACTGACGTAGCTGCTAGATGAGCCAACTGCAGGATAAGATCCTGACAGGGATGAAGTGGGTGAGGAGCGCACACACCGGTAACAAGGGTGAAAGTCAGAGACAACAGATAATGGATGAGTCTTTCCTGGACATCATTACTGTCTGCCATTGTAGCGAGCTATTAGCCATGCAGGAAACCTAAAAGCATAAAAACGTCATTACCATCAACTCTGCAGTTACCGTCATCTTTTGGTGTATCAATCCTATAAGGGCCTGATAACAATGCCCTTTGTCGTCATGACACATCATGCAGTCCCTTATGGGTACTGGTTCTACTCCACCGAGTCTGAAAGATACTTTACTGTTGCGGCCATTGTACATAGTGCTGAGAAATACTGGATGTGGCTTGGAATTTCTTTTGTGAGGAGTACACTCATAAGGAACTTTTAAATTAAGATTAGTAAAGACATTAAGTAGACGTTATTATTGAAGATATAGGACGTAATATTACTGTGTTGGACGCCTCCAAGACATGTTGTCACCACATATTAAGGGTCTTGGTGAATAATTTACATTCAATATCAAAACAAATTAAATGATAAATACATAGTATGAAGCTTTTTAGAGAATAGAACATTAAAAAGGTACAGTGCCATATCAATGTGGCATAAATAAATCTGGGTGAGGATGGTGCTTTGACACCTGCCATTGATCTCTAATTTATAACACAGTCATGTGAGAGCCTGTCAAGCCCTTCAAGCAGCTGTGTGCTCTTTTCCTGCCCTATGTGAGATCAGTTGCCACATGTTACTGAGAGGACTATCATGAAATAGATACACATATTATAACTGGTTCATAGCCATTCAACGGCTCTCTGCCACTGTGGGCTCTTTTTTACTGTGACTCCTCAACTTACGATGTGACCTGTCTCTTCTGATTTAAAGCTGTTTTACAATTACATGCAATGCTATTAAAAATTAAAAAGAGATCAAGAAACAGGATAATGAAGAAACTCTGTCCCTAGGAGCCTGGTGACATTTAGCCTCACTTGAAAATGTAAACTTTAAGACGAGATCATATTTGAGTTTATACGTTTCTTTATTCCACAGAGTGATCTTCCAAAGAAAACGATACAATCAAAAGGGGGTGAACCCCATATTATCAACAAATTGCATTGAATGATTTATGAGACAGTGTTGTGAATCATATTTCACTGACTACAAACAGATAATCAGATGATCAGATGATATTACATCGCCTCACAGGATCAATTAACGCCGTGACGTATAATAATGGAGCAATAGTACTCTCAGAAATGTTACACATAATTATGAACAATGAGCAATGAACAATATAGACAACGACTCGCGGATTATTTAAGTGCATAGATAATAGCTAGTATTTTGTTTGACAAAATTCAACAATAATAATAAACAGGTAGGGCAGCTAATATCACAGACTTGTATCGAATCGCAGTTATACATCTGGATTATATCAGTGCTTAATATGCGGTCAGCTTTATCATCTGACTTACATATTGCTGAGTCATATATCTAACTACAGCAAAATTCCTGGATGGAATTAGATGGACTTATATAATGTTTTACAACTCACATGTTTACCACAGTAAATATTCAATCCGGACAGCAGTGTTTTTTGCAGTTTATAGCCTGAACTCATTTCATACACACATCTCTCCTAACTGCATCAAAATAACCAGAGAGATACTCATTGGGTATATGAAAGTAGGTAAAAGCATCTACATGCATTAATACAAATATAAAGAAACCTTATATTCTAAAGTGAAAATGATAGAACAGACAAATGTACTTATGAACCACAGTCACTTACTGCCTAGGGGCATGGGCATGGGGAACCTGGCAAATCTAATTGCGCAATAGTTTGGGCTGCCTTGCAAATGCAATTGCACAATATAAGCTCTTTAAGAGCTCCAATGTAATCACATAACATAGAAGATATCCACCCCGATAAATTGAGAAATCGATAGTAAAAAAACAATACTCCTCGACCATAGATTGAAAGGGAAATGCAAGTGCTGACACATAGGTGAATAGAAATTAATGTTACTTATTATTTGCTACCAAAAGGTATGCATAAGGGCCAATTTTCTTTTTGACATTGTTGCTTTCAGTAATAGCAATTTCCCTTTACTCTCTGGGTAACCACTCTACTCAAGGAGTATCCGCTGGGAATAGTCAAGCCCTACTGTTAACCAATAGCTTGGAGCCATCATACTTTTTTTCTGTCATGCAACTGAATACCTCAGGCTCATTTGTATTCAAGTCTCCTGAGACCCATCACCAGGCCAATCTGCCGGGACGCCTTAAACTACTTAGACTGCTAAAAGGACAGTCTCACCGCATATTGCGAACCCTCAAGACTTCCTCACTTTGGTTGAGTCTTTTTCTAAACATACTTCCTGGAGGCAATTTAAAAAAATGATGTCATTGTATCAACCAACCGAATGTTGTTCTGTCAAAAATACTGTTTGTGGAATGACTTTTGGCAGTTCTATGAATATTAAGGGTTTTTTGCATGCTTTCTTACATTGTCATCTCTATTGGTCCCAGTAAGGGAGGGAGATCCAGAATTACAGGCCCAGAATAAAGAAAAAATGCATATATTATGTTGTAACGGGTAACACATATTGAATGTACCATTGAAAAAGGAAGTGAAACAAATAACATTTGATAATTTTCTCAAATTGAGAACATGAAAAACATGACATGCCAGATAGGGGAGATTTAATCTCAAAGTTGAGAGGTGTTTTACAGAATGAGAGCTAGCATTGAAGTTGAAGTTGAAGTTGAAATTTCTTTTATTTATCCTGAATTATTACAGTAGCCTAGGGCATGTCTTACTAATAATCCAGCTAATGGCGTTCAGCTTGAACTAACATAAAGCAAAGTATAAGAGTACATCTTTAGTCCTTATGGACAAGTTATGTTACATTTAACAAAGAACCTAAAGGGGTGTGTCCGATGTTATGACACATGCCTGATGTTATGGCATATAGAGAGAGTGTGCAAATTTTGAAATTTGGAATAAAAATTAGTAATTTTGGCTATATAGCCTACATAAGCAGTTAGTTGGAGAGATGGAAATGAGAGTTTTAGTTACATGATGATATAGTCGTAATGGGTGGCACTGAGAGAGGGAGATAATGCTGGCTCTCCCCTAGAAGGGAGATGTTCTATGTCTATGTCATGAGCTTTAGCGTGAGCATGGGCTCATGACGTAGGGTCATGTAAAAGCTTGTTTGCATAGAACTCCTTTCTCTTAGCAATAAATAGTGATGTGTCATCAATCTTTCTTAGATCTGTATTAAAGGAGTTCCATGTAATGGCTTGCCTAAACCTCAAACTCTTCCTATAGTGGGGATTTTTAGGCCATGTTGTATTCAATAATTTGCCATCATGGAGCCTTGTGAATATTTGTCTATTATCGACCTCCATATTAATTAGTGTTAATTTGAAGGCTGTTACCTCTACATGGAATTGTCGTCTATCCCTTAAGCTATTTATTTCTGCTAGTTTTGTTAGCTTTTTAGCATTAATAGTGTCTTCATTTATATATGTTGTTCTGAGCCCCCTGTCGAAAGCACTTTGAAGGTGTTCCAGTTCTGTGTTAGTAGCTGAGGTGTATATAATATCTCCATAATCTATAGCAGGTAGAGTCATTAGTTTTAGTACATCAATTGCAGATTTTTGTGTTAGACTTAATCTTATTTTCCTAAAGAGGCTATTTTTAAAATTGACATTTCTTGTTAGGTTTTGTACATGTTGTTTATAGCTCAACAGGTTATCTAATATAATTCCAAGGTATCTATATGTCACTGTTGGTTGAATAATTTCATTATTAATGGTTAAGACTGGTTTCGGGGTATGTTTTAGGAGGGATTTGGTTCCAAAATGCACAACTTTAGTTTTCTTTGTATTAAGTGAAAGTTTATTGCTGATACACCAGTTATTTACTCTTTCTAAATCACTGTTTATTATATTTTGGACATTTATACTAGCAGAGTTATATGCATAATATATTACCGTATCATCAGCATAATGTTGACATTTTAATGTTAGTAGGGTGTGGTTAAGGTCATTAATGTATAATAAGAACAACAGGGGGCCCAGGACACTACCCTGGGGAACTCCACAGGATATGGCTGCTTTTGGTGAGATAGAGTTATTAGCTTTTGTTTGTTGAGTTCTATTTGTTAAATAGTTGTTAATCAAATTTTTTGCTGAATTTGAAAAGCCAAGTTCTGAAAGTTTATTTGCTAATATTAGGTGATTTATTGTATCAAATGCCTTCTTAAAGTCTAGGAAAATGGCTGATGTAATGTCTTCTTTATTTATGGCTAAGTGTATATTGTTAGTGAATTTAGTAAGACTGTCTAGGGTAGACCTTTTGGGCCTGAAACCATCCTGGTGTTCAGTAAGGATATTATTTTCATTAATGTGAGACATGATTTGTTTATGCAATAACTTTTCCATTAGCTTAGCCGGTAGGGGCAGGATGGAGATGGGCCTCAAGTTATTCACGTCTGTAATATCACCCCCCTTTGGTAGGGGTGAGACCTTGGCCAACTTCCATGTATCAGGAAAATCAGAATGTCTGATCACAAGGTTAAATATGTGTAAAGCGTGGTTAGGGAGGCTGGTGAGAGCGTCCTTAAGCACTTGAGTTGAAATATTATCCACCCCTGATGATTTAGACACATTTATTTTTCTGAGAAGAGGCTCTAGTTCCTCCAGGGTGATATCTCTGAACTTAAAATCTGCATTTATGGTATTCCCATTGTAAGACCAAGGAGTGTTTAGGTTTGCTGCAAGTTTATTACCTATGTTTGCAAAATACTCATTAATGAAAGTAGCTGTTTGCTCATGTGGGACAGGCTGTTCTGTTTCTTTATTAATTAGAGAAAATGTAGGAGTTGATGCCTTAGGATTTACCACGTTATTTATAGACCTCCAATAGTCTTTTGGTTTATCTTTGTTGGCTTCAATTTTATCCCTGTGATACTGTCGCTCTGCTTCTCGATTTATAATCCTAGATCTATTTCTCAAAAATCGAGCTACTTCATAATCATCATTATTTTTCGTATGGCAGTAGTATCTCCAGGCTTCATCCTTATCTTTCATAAGATATATCATTTCCCTAGTGATCCAGGGTTTTTTGGCTTGTTTAAAGTTAAAGTCCTTGATAGGACAATCAATGTCCAACCTGTAGTGAAGAGCAGCTATGAACATTTCCCATGCGTCATGAGGAGAAGTACATGTAAAGAAGTTATTCCAATCCAATTGCAATAAATTATGTTTAAAGGTTAAAGGGTTGTTTAACAGATTACAATAATAACCTTCCTCGAAGTTGACTTTTTTACAGGCGAGTCAGCGAGTTCACTGACTCGTCTCGCTTGAAGTCCATTTTCCACCACTTATAATTGTTTCTAATGCCTAAAAAGGTGACAACTTGAAGAAAACATATTATTCTTTGTTAATCCGCAATAATTTACTACTTACATGGTCAAATTAAGGAGGATTGATTGATTTTCGGCAAAGTTAAGTCGCCGAAACTTGAACCCTCGGTTCTTGAGAAAAGGTTTCCCGTTTTACGACATGAAAAATGACATCCGGTTTACTCGGGGGTCGGCACGAACATCTTTATCTTCCGAAATAGAGCATATTGCGGACTTTCAAGGTAATATTATTACTCCTACAGGTAATATCTAGGCAGTTGCGGACATTTTGGACAGTATAACCGTCTTTATAAAAAAATAATTTGTTTATCGAGCGCTTCGGCAATCTCCGGTATCAAAATCCAACATGGCGGACAGTGGGACGCCGAGGGACGATGAATCGGTACCGATTTGGTCATTTTCATTGATTACAGCTCAAATATGCAAGGTAAGTCCGCAATTTTTGTTGTCATTGATAGATTAGGCTTCTCTTTTATGGGGGGTGAAATTGCGGACAGCTCAGTAGCCGGGTTGTTCCGCAAATAGACGAAGACCGGGCGCTAAACTTACCAAGACCAAAAAACAGAGCCAATGATCAAATGATAGAAATTGGCCTGCCACTGTCAAGTGCAAGCCGGGCGGCCACATTTTTATCGTCTCAATTTTTCGCCGATCTATCAACTAAGAGAGGCTCAACCAAATTTTCTGGGGGGCTAAGGCCTAATTCAGCTATTGTCCATGTAAATATAGGATGTTTTGTGCAGTTTAGGCTTGGTTTCAAGCAAAAATATGGTATATTAACCCCCAAACGTACCCAATGACAAAAAAGTTTCATCGTATCAATCTAAATGTGGGTCAACGATCAGCTGATCGCAAGCAGTTTCGTGATACCCCCTAGCCCGATATCCCTTTGGCCTTATGTGGTTGGGGGTGACTTGAAACCGACGCAGACCGGACTGTCACTTCTCAACTTGAATCAAATTTCTTGAAAATGGCTCATATCAAAGGTAATTCTCAACCAATATTCACCTTATTAGGCTCGTTAGATGCAGAAATGTCCTATTTATTAGGCCCTAGTGTGTCAGCCCTCCATCCCCCCTACTTTTTGTGAAATTTGACATTGTTTGGGAATTTTGGCGAGTAGAACGCTTCGACTTAGACTCTTTTGCATAGCGCCAAACGAAGCATCTCGGCGAGAGGATTTCAGAAATGTAAAATTTGTCTCTCTATCATGTTTAGTTCCAGAGCTAGGTGCATATTAGTAACCTTTTGCCCCCCCCCCCTTCCTTGTGAATAAGCTGCTTTAGTCCCAACTAAGAATTCGGAGCCTAATTTATATAATTTGTCATTCTTGGAACTGTCACTGAAATCTGACGAAATCCACAATTTTCAAAATTGGCTGTGTGAGGGGGGGGGGGGGGGTATGGCCTAAATGTTAAAGCATTTTATATGGGAGAGACATGAGAAAGTAGATAAACATGTTTACTATACTGTGTGCAAAGGATAGATTTTAATTTGGTTCCTAAGTATCCCACAAAAAATAAAAGCATTTTGATGTCTGGTCTAGGATAGACTCTATGAACTTTTATCTAAGGGACCCCGGCCCCCCCCCCCCGGTTTAACAATGTACTACACTAGTCCCAGCAAAATGATTTTCTCAAATATCATGTCTAAGAACCTCAAAATTGAACATTTCCAAAGGGCCCATGGGGGGGGGGGGGGGCGAAAAAATTTGCGCGCGCCCCAGTTAACACCAAACGAGTTCAGTTCATGTTTACTAAATAACTACTGCATATTATGCAATATCTCCCAGAAATTCTCATTCTTTGGACATCTGTGGTAGTCCCAGCAAAAGGAAATTCTCAAATATCATGTCTAGGTACTTCAAAACTGAAAAGAGCAGAATGAAGAATATTATGAAAATCGAAACTAAAATATGGCTCCAAAAAAGCGTCTTGGCGAGAGGAGTTCAGAAATGTTCAATTTATCTCTCTATCATGTTTAGTTCCAGAGCTAGGTGCATATTAGTAACCTTTTGCCCCCCCCCCTTCCTTGTGAATAAGCTGCTTTAGTCCCAACTAAGAATTCAGAGCCTAAATTATATAATTTGTCATTCTTGGAACTGTCACTGAAATCTGACGAAATCCACAATTTTCAAAAATTGGCTGTGTGGGGGGGGGGGGGGGGGGGTGGGTATGGCCTAATTGTTAAAGCATTTTATATGGGATGGACATGAGAAAGTAGATAAACATGTTTACTATACTGTGTGCGAAGGATAGATTTTAATTTGGTACCTAAGTATCTCACAAAAAATAAAAGCATTTTGATGTCTGGTCTAGGATAGACTCTATGAACTTTTATCTAAGGGACCCCGTGCCCCCCCCCCCAGGTTAACAATGTACTACACTAGTCCCAGCAAAAGGATTTTCTCAAATATCATGTCTAGGTACTTCAAAACTGAAAAAAGCAGAATGAAGAATATTATGAAAATCGAAACTAAAATATGGCTCCAAAAAAAGCGTCTTGGCGAGAGGAGTTCAGAAATGTTCAATTTATCTCTCTATCATGTTTAGTTCCAGAGCTAGGTGCATATTAGTAACCTTTTGCCCCCCCCCCCTTCCTTGTGAATAAGCTGCTTTAGTCCCAACTAAGAATTCGGAGCCTAAATTATATAATTTGTCATTCTTGGAACTGTCACTGAAATCTGACGAAATTTTGAACTCCACAATACTGACTGAGCGCCCAATGTGACCAATTTTCATGGGATACTTTCAGGGGGTTAGGCCTAATTCTCAGTACTGCCACTAACGCACTGCTAAATATAGACCTTGAATTTATATAAGAAACAATTCCCAGGTCATTTACCCAATTTTTGACTTCAGGGAGTCTCTGAAATTTTTCTTCAGAGCCAATTATAGTGCCAAACGAAGCGTCTTGACGAGAGGAGTTCAGAAATGTTCAATTTATCTCTCTATCATGTTTAGTTCCAGAGCTAGGTGCATATTAGTAACCTTTTGCCCCCCCCCCCTTCCTTGTGAATAAGCTGCTTTAGTCCCAACTAAGAATTCGGAGCCTAAATTATATAATTTGTCATTCTTGGAACTGTCACTGAAATCTGACGAAATTTTGAACTCCACAATACTGACTGAGCGCCCAATGTGACCAATTTTCATGGGATACTTTCAGGGGGTTAGGCCTAATTCTCAGTACTGCCACTAACGCACTGCTAAATATAGACCTTGAATTTATATAAGAAACAATTCCCAGGTCATTTACCCAATTTTTGACTTCAGGGAGTCTCTGAAATTTTTCTTCAGAGCCAATTATAGTGCCAAACGAAGCGTCTTGACGAGAGGAGTTCAGAAATGTTCAATTTATCTCTCTATCATGTTTAGTTCCAGAGCTAGGTGCATACTAGTGACCTTTTGCCCCCCCCCCCCCTGGTTTGATACATGTCCGACCTTAAACTCCACAGTACTGCCTCAGAAAGGTTATTAGAGTTGCCTGTGCTTTAAAAGATGTAAATACCCGGTATTTAACACTCAGAAAGGTTAATAGAGCTGTCTGTGCTTTAATACATGTAAATACCCGGTAGTAAAGGCCATGGTTCTTCAGAAGTTAAAGTTCTTTTTCTGCCATTTTATATGTAAATTCTTATATTTTCCAGTGAACATGAGCGGTACGAGCGGGAGTCGCACAAACGGGAGCCACGGGAGCGGGAGTCGCCGGAGTCGCAGGAGCAGGAGCCTTGGCCACGTGGACACAGCACTCAGAACCTTGATCAGGGGCTCTTCAACACCTCTAAGGGCTCCAACCACTCCTCCTCGGGTCAGCATTTACCCAATTTTTGACTTCAGGGGGTCTCTGAAATTTTTCTTCAGAGCAAATTATAGTGCCAAATGAAGCGTCTTGACGAGAGGAGTTCAGAAATGTTCAATTTATCTCTCTATCATGTTTAGTTCCAGAGCTAGGTGCATATTAGTAACCTTTTGCCCCCCCCCCCCCTTCCTTGTGAATAAGCTGCTTTAGTCCCAACTAAGAATTCGGAGCCTAAATTATATAATTTGTCATTCTTGGAACTGTCACTGAAATCTGACGAAATTTTGAACTCCACAATACTGACTGAGCGCCCAATGTGACCAATTTTCATGGGATACTTTCAGGGAGTTAGGCCTAATTCTCAGTACTGCCACTAACGCACTGCTATCTATAGACCTTGAATTTATATAAAAAAACAATTCCCAGGTCATTTACCCAATTATTGACTTCAGGGGGGGGGTCTAGGAAATGTTTCTTCAGAGCCAATTATAGTGCCAAACGAAGCGTCTTGGCGAGAGGAGTTCAGAAATGTTCAATTTATCTCTCTATCATGTTTAGTTCCAGAGCTATGGGCATGTTTGCATTCTTTACTATACACATCTATGGTAGTCCTCGCAAAAAGAATTTCTCAAATATTGTGTCTAAGTACCTCAAAATTGAACATTTCCAAAGGGCCCATGGGGGGGGGCGAAAAAAATTGCGCGCGCCCCAGTTAACACCAAACGAGTTCAGTTCATGTTTACTAAATAACTACTGCATATTATGCAATATCTCCGAGAAATTCTCATTCTTTGGACATTAGTGGTAGTCCCAGCAAAAGGAAATTCTCAAATATCATGTCTAGGTACCTCAAAATTTAAAAGAGCAGAATGAAGAATATTGTGAAAATCGAGACTAAATTATGGCTCCAAATGATGCGTCTTGGCGAGAGGAGTTCAGAAATGTTCAATTTATCTCTCTATCATGTTTAGTTCCAGAGCTAGGTGCATATTAGTGACCTTTTGTCCCCCCCCCCCTGGTTTGATACATGTCCGACCTTAAACTCCACAGTACTGCCTCAGAAAGGTTATTAGAGTTGCCTGTGCTTTAAAAGATGTAAATACCCGGTATTTAACACTCAGAAAGGTTAATAGAGCTGTCTGTGCTTTAATACATGTAAATACCCGGTAGTAAAGGCCATGGTTCTTCAGAAGTTAAAGTTCTTTTTCTGCCATTTTATATGTAAATTCTTATATTTTCCAGTGAACGTGAGCGGTACGAGCAAGAGTCCGTTTATCCCGTTCTCCGTTTATCCCGTTCTCCCTTTCCCCGTTTATACCTTTCCCCGTTTATCGTTTATCCCGTTATCCGTTTGTCGTTTATCACGTTCTCCGTTTATCGCGTTTGCCGTTTATCGCGTTCGCCGTTGATAGCGTTCTCTGTTTATCCCTTTCTCCATTTATCCCGTTCTCCGTTCATCCCGTTCTCCGTTCATCCCGTTCTCCGTTCATCCCGTTCTCCCTTTATCCCGTTCTCTCTTGATCCATTCATCCGCTTTCCGTTTGTCCCATTCTCCCTTTATCCCGCTCTCCCTTTCTCCGTTTATCCCGTTCTCTTCCTAAAATCTTCCTACATAAATTCAATTCCTATTGGGACTAGGCCTACTTTTAGCTTGAGGGGATAATAAAATCTTCCTACATAAATTCAATTCCTATTGGGACTAGGCCTACATTTTAGCTTGAGGGGATAATAAAATCTTCCTACATAAATTCAATTCCTATTGGGACTAGGCCTACTTTTAGCTTGAGGGGATAATAAAATCTTCCTACATAAATTCAATTCCTATTGGGACTAGGCCTACTTTTAGCTTGAAGGGATAATAAAATCTTCCTACATAAATTCAATTCCTATTGGGACTAGGCCTACTTTTAGCTTGAGGGGATAATAAAATCTTCCTACATAAATTCAATTCCTATTGGGACTAGGCCTACATTTTAGCTTGAGGGGATAATAAAATCTTCCTACATAAATTCAATTCCTATTGGGACTAGGCCTACTTTTAGCTTGAGGGGATAATAAAATCTTCCTACATAAATTCAATTCCTATTGGGACTAGGCCTACTTTTAGCTTGAGGGGATAATAAAATCTTCCTACATAAATTCAATTCCTATTGGGACTAGGCCTACTTTTAGCTTGAGGGGATAATAAAATCTTCCTACATAAATTCAATTCCTATTGGGACTAGGCCTACTTTTAGCTTGAGGGGATAATAAAATCTTCCTACATAAATTCAATTCCTATTGGGACTAGGCCTACATTTTAGCTTGAGGGGATAATAAAATCTTCCTACATAAATTCAATTCCTATTGGGACTAGGCCTACTTTTAGTTTGAGGGGATAATAAAATCTTCCTATATAAATTCAATTCCTATTGGGACTAGGCCTACTTTTAGCTTGAGGGGATAATAAAATCTTCCTACATAAATTCAATTCCTATTGGGACTAGGCCTACTTTTAGCTTGAGGGGATAATAAAATCTTCCTACATAAATTCAATTCCTATTGGGACTAGGCCTACTTTTAGCTTGAGGGGATAATAAAATCTTCCTACATAAATTCAATTCCTATTGGGACTAGGCCTACTTTTTTAGGCCTATTTTTAGCTTGAGGGGATAATAAAAGTCCGAAAAAAGTCGAAAAAAGAGGATCCACTCTCGACGAGATTATTTATGTCCCGCGACATTCGACTAAGAACACTACATTTTAGCCCTCAAGCCCTTCCTTGTTTTGGATCAAAATTACAATTAGGAAAATTCCAAGATGGCTGCCAAGATGGCCACCAAAAACTCAAGATTGTCTGATTTCCTTGTGTGATACATGGATTTTAGGGTTATCTAGGGTGTAGAATCCATATTTTGGGTCAAAATCACAATTTGGAAAATTCCAAGATGGCTGCCAAGATGGCCGCCAAAAAGTCAAGGTTGTCTGATTTCCTTGTGTGATACATGGATTTCATGGTTATCTAGGGTGTAGAATCCATGTTTTGGGTCAAAATTACAATTTGGAAAATTCCAAGATGGCCACCAAAAACTCAAGATTGTTTGATTTCCTTGTGTGATACATGGATTTTAGGGTTATCTAGGGTGTAGAATCCATATTTTGGGTCAAAATCACAATTTGGAAAATTCCAAGATGGCTGCCAAGATGGCCGCCAAAAAGTCAAGGTTGTCTGATTTCCTTGTGTGATACATGGATTTCATGGTTATCTAGGGTGTAGAATCCATATTTTGGGTCAAAATTACAATTTGGAAAATTCCAAGATGGCCGCCAAAAAGTCAAGATTGTTTGATTTCCTTGTGTGATACATGGATTTCATGGTTATCTAGGGTGTAGAATCCATATTTTGGGTCAAAATTACAATTTGGAAAATTCCAAGATGGCTGGCAAGATGGCCACCAAAAACTCATGATTGTCTGATTTCCTTGTGTGATACATGGATTTTAGGGTTAACAAGGGTGTAGAATCCATATTTTGGGTCAAAATTACAATTTGGAAAATTCCAAGATGGCCGCCAAAAAGTCAAGATTGTCTGATTTCCTTGTGCGATACATGGATTTTAGGGTTATCTAGGGTGTAGAATCCATGTTTTGGGTCAAAATTACAATTTGGAAAATTCCAAGATGGCTGCCAAAAATTCAAGATTGTCTGATTTTCTTGTGTAATACATGGATTTTAGGGTTTCCTAGGGTGTAGAATCCATATTTTGGGTCAAAATAACAATTTGGGAAATTCCAAGATGGCTGCCAAGATGGCCGCCAAAAATTCAAGATTGTCTGATTTTCTTGTGTAATACATGGATTATAGGGTTATCGAGGGTGTAGAATCCATATTTTGGGTCAAAATTACAATTTGGAAAATTCCAAGATGGCTGCCAAGATGGCCACCAGAAACTCAAGATTGTCTGATTTCCTTGTGTAATACATGGATTTTAGGGTTATCGAGGGTGTAGAATCCATATTTTGGGTCAAAATTACAATTTGGAAAATTCCAAGATGGCTGCCAAGATGGCCGCCAAATACTCAAAATTCTCTGATTTCCTCGTGTAATACATGGATTTTAGGGTAATTGAGGGTGTAGAATCCATATTTTGGGTCAAAATTACAATTTGGAAAATTTGAACACAAGATATAATGGAAATACAATAATCAGATAACACGTTATTCAGACATAGCCCACTCCCTTAGTTAACATTGGTGTTACTCTTAAATAGATATAGTTTTAAACCGCTATTTATTGACTTCAGGGGGGGGGGGTCTAGGAAATGTTTCTTCAGAGCCAATTATAGTGCCAAACGAAGCGTCTTGGCGAGAGGAGTTCAGAAATGTTCAATTTATCTCTCTATCATGTTTAGTTCCAGAGCTATGGGCATGTTTGCATTCTTTACTATACACATCGATTGATTTATTTTTTTACCAAAGGCTCCCAATACGTCAGGAAGGCTCCCAACACGTCAGGAAGGCTCCCAACACGCCAAGAAGGCTCCCAACATGCCAGGAAGGCACCCAATACGTCAGGAAGACTCCCAACACGTCAGGAAGGCTCCCAACACGCCAAGAAGGCTCCCAACATGCCAGGAAGGCTCCCAATACGTCAGGAAGGCTCCCAACACGTCAGGAAGGCTCCCAACACGTCAAGAAGGCTCCCAACACGCCAAGAAGGCTCCCAACAGATCAACTTCACTCACCATTTGAAATCTGAGCACAACTTAAACTATACAGTACCGGTATGGACTCACAGACCAATGTGACCAAAACTAAAGTGCCCATTTCGGGGGGTTAGGCCTATTTCTCAAATATGACACTTGCACACAATCTAATATAGACCTTGAAATTATAGAAAAAAATATTTCCAGGAAAATGGGTCAATTTTTTACTTCAGTGGGGGGGTTGGGGAATTTTGAAATCTGAGCACAACTAAAACGACACAGTACCGGTATGGACTCACAGACCAATGTGACCAAAACTAAAGTGCCCATTTCGGGGGGTTAGGCCTATTTCTCAAATATGACACTTGCACACAATCTAATATAGACCTTGAAATTATAGAAAAAAATATTTCCAGGAAAATGGGTCAATTTTTAACTTCAGTGGGGGGGGGGTTGGGGAATTTTGAAATCTGAGCACAACTAAAACGACACAGTACCGGTATGGACTCACAGACCAATGTGACCAAAACTAAAGTGCCCATTTCGGGGGGTTAGGCCTATTTCTCAAATATGACACTTGCACACAATCTAATATAGACCTTGAAATTATAGAAAAAAATATTTCCAGGAAAATGGGTCAATTTTTAACTTCAGTGGGGGGGGTTGGGGAATTTTGAAATCTGAGCACAACTAAAACGACACAGTACCGGTATGGACTCACAGACCAATGTGACCAAAACTAAAGTGCCCATTTCGGGGGGTTAGGCCTATTTCTCAAATATGACACTTGCACACAATCTAATATAGACCTTGAAATTATAGAAAAAAATATTTCCAGGAAAATGGGTCAATTTTTAACTTCAGTGGGGGGGGTTGGGGAATTTTGAAATCTGAGCACAACTTAAACTACACAGTATCGGTATGGACTCACAGACCAATGTGACCAAAACTAAAGTGCCCATTTCGGGGGGTTAGGCCTATTTCTCAAATATGACACTTGCACACAATCTAATATAGACCTTGAAATTATAGAAAAAAGTATTTCCAGGAAAATGGGTCAATTTTTAACTTCAGTGGGGGGGGTTGGGGAATTTTGAAATCTGAGCACAACTTAAACTACACAGTATCGGTATGGACTCACAGACCAATGTGACCAAAACTAAAGTGCCCATTTCGGGGGGTTAGGCCTATTTCTCAAATATGACACTTGCACACAATCTAATATAGACCTTGAAATTATAGAAAAAAATATTTCCAGGAAAATGGGTCAATTTTTTACTTCAGTGGGGGGGTTGGGGAATTTTGAAATCTGAGCACAACTAAAACGACACAGTACCGGTATGGACTCACAGACCAATGTGACCAAAACTAAAGTGCCCATTTCGGGGGGTTAGGCCTATTTCTCAAATATGACACTTGCACACAATCTAATATAGACCTTGAAATTATAGAAAAAAATATTTCCAGGAAAATGGGTCAATTTTTAACTTCAGTGGGGGGGGTTGGGGAATTTTGAAATCTGAGCACAACTTAAACTACACAGTACCGGTATGGACTCACAGACCAATGTGACCAAAACTTAATTATTAATAAAATCAGTTTCCATTATAACAGAAGGAATTCCTTTGTTGTCATTTATAACCTCTATGTCATCAAGTAAACAAATTTCCTCACCAGCTTTGAAATAAATCCCAAACGCACCTCCAAATGCCTAATGCGTTTCCAAACTCAGCCCCTTCCAAAATAGTAAATCCAGTATCTTCTCAAACAAGTGAGGGCTAGCAAACAGATGTAATCTGTTTGCGCCCTCACTTGTAATACCTATATGAACGTCCTGTAAATGCCAGTCTCTCTTTAGGGACGCAGACATGTTGACGTGTGACATAGACCAACTCATGATCACTAAGACTGACTCTTTTTATGCCATGTGCAGTTATATTATAGGAATTAGTAACTATAAGATCTAAGGTTGTATGGTTACCGGTAGTAGGGTTCATCCTGGTATATTCTTTAATTAATTGCTTGCAGCCTAAATGTCCAATCATATTTTTTAATAATTGTAAGTCCGGGTGCGCTCTCTGTCCTGGTTTTAAAGGTGCAAGATTAATATTATAATCACCCATCATGAAAATTTCCTGATATTTTTGCGAATCTATTTCATTAAAGCTATTTCTGAGGTGATCTAAACCAGGCTTGCCCTTTGCTTCAGGTGGTCTGTATATATTTGCTATTACAATACGTCTTACGTTAGGTTTGTATACAACCATCCATTGAACCTCTAGGTCCAGATCATTCTTGTTATATTGACTTAGTTCTGTGAATGAAACTGTTAGACCATTTCTTACATATGTGGCTACTCCTCCACTTGGCCTTAGCCCTTGTATAGCTCTGTCCTGCCTTATTAACGTATAGCCTTCTATAATAAGTTGCCCACTATCACTTTCTTCTGTAAGCCATGTTTCAGAAAGGGTAACACAATCTATGTTAGAATCTTCAATATATTCCCTTAATGATTTTATACATCCACTAAGGCTCCTGCAATTAAGATGAACAAAGTGAATGCCTTTATCCCCGGAAAAATTAAGACTTACAGCCATCAGAATGTTATAAGACAGGGTCCCTTTGACAAATTGAACCTAACCAGCGGTCCCATGCTGTCAGTGCCAACCGACATATATGTGCCTACTATTTTCCTAATGTCCAAATATGCGCAATCAATGCTATTTGGATATAACATAATAAATCTCATATATAACCCGTAGACTCAAGAAAGATCACTGTGGCTTCCGTGCATATCCTTTGTTGATTAGTTTATAATGATAGATAAATGAAATCCCTTACCTTATCTAGATGGGATGAATGATATGGGGTGTAGCGGCGGGGGGGGGGGGTAAAGGTGATCAAGTATGCTGACTTTCCAGGATTATCTGCGCTGGTCTCACATGTTAGTAACAACTAAGTGCGTCTGGAGAATAGAAAATTGCCACATTATTTACATATATAGGGAGTCTATAAGAGGGAGCATATATGCATGGATACATCAGTATCCATGCGTATATGTGCCTCATCATTTAATACAAACATGATTGTATAACATTATAGCATTATCCCAAATGTCAATAATAACGTTACATTAATTATTTATTATCACCCATAATATAATGTTTTAGCAACATTACACTATTGTTATTACTATATTCTACACATGAACTTAACGTTGCTGCCTGTTGGTAAATTACTATAAGTTAATATGATAATTCTGGCGGCATTATAAAAGGGGGTTGTATGTTAAACAGCCCATATTGTAATCAAGGTCATAGTCCAGAGTCGTTTGTGCCAGGGAAGGGGTGCCAAGTTTTAACAACTAGCTGCATCCAGTGTCTATTGGCATCATGATAGGTCGACATATTTTAATGAAGTCCTGTCAACCTCCTAGTTACAGCCATAATTAATCTTAATTATGACTGTATCCATGAAATATACCATACAAGCTTACAGTTTACAATTTATAATTATAGTGCCCAATTTAGAAAGGAGTGACCCTAGCCATCCCGATACTATCTGTATGGTCATCTTTCAAGCTAGGGTCGTGAAAACTACTAAGTCAATTGTAAGGGCCAGTGGGAAAATTACCAGTGGTGGAGGGAAATTATTAGTTAAGTCTAAATTTAAATGCATGTCATTACCAGCCTGTTTCCCATCTGTTTACATAAACATCTGTATGGACTATGCATTCAGATGGGATTTTTATATTATAAAAGGGGATACTAAATAGCTGCGCAGGGAGGCTTGACACGTTTTTGGAAGAAGGATATCGATCCATTATAGGTTAGCCGTCTGGGCCACAAAGTTTGCTCTTATCATCTGCTGGAGGGTGATGGCGTTCTTGGCTATGAGATGTTCCCATTGATTGATTGGCTTTCAAAAGGTATGGTTTATTCCCACAGCTGATATTCTGACAAGTTTCACCTGGTTTTTGCTTAAAGTGCAGAAAGGATACCAGAATCATGTCAGGAAACGGGGTCTTGAGGGTTGGGAATGACACACCATCGTCACCCATCACAATGATTACTGGAGATATAGAAAAGGGATACGCTGTATATCTGAATGAGCAGCAGTTGTTGGGATAAAAACAACTATAGGCAGTGGTTATATTAGCTTGGCAATTATCCTTTATATCAGAACCATGATAACTATACAGGCCCCTGTAGCTGACACTTCAGACATTATTAAAGCTCTTTTTGAAATTCTTGGTATCCACTGCTTCCAGTGTATTTGGTGGAATTGATGGTTTAAGTTCCTTGATATATATATATATACTACTAAAAATGTATGTCTTCATCACTGGTGAAGTCAAGTGTTAAATATAGTTTGATCTTTGGAGAGTTCAAAGAGTTGGAGTGACAGCACTGGTTTTAAGAATTTTTCCCAAAATTTCTTTAGAATTAAATCATCTTCAAAATGGCCATCCGGAGAAAGAGGCCATTGATAATAATTTGACAATAAATATTATATTTGATTCAGTGAGAAAACCTACATACCAACTATGGACACCACACCAAATCAGAATGGTCATCATAAAGCCCTCCAGTAGATTGGAGCCACCCTGATGATTAGCTCCACACATTCCTGGTTCCCAATCTCCTTATCACTAAGTGTTACCAGCGTGGGTGCCTGTAGGGAACAGCTTCCTGCCTGAGACTATTTCATTACCCTAGTTCATGGGTCTGCGGATATGTAATCTTGTTAACACTAACACACCTCAATGGGCGAGAGAACCCAGTAGGCCAACAGCTCTTACAGATCTTCAGCTGATTGCTCAATTTACTCAGATAAAGCAGATAAAGGGTCTTTGATCTAGGATAAATTGGTCTGTGTTTAATGTCAGAAATTATTAATGTTGACATACAACCACTAATTGAAACTACTCGACTGTTGCAGGCTAGGCTGTTTGCATACTCACCGGAATGTATTTCCTTTATACATAGTGGGGTTAAAGATTGTAAATGAGCACAAATGTTACGTGCTTTGTCACTGAAGAAATTCTTTGGACATTCTAAGATGTTTGAAAATATGTAACTATCTTGTGAATGAATGTTGATCAATTCACTACCCATTTTTTAGGCCACTCAAAAGAAAAAAGTGGTTTCTCATCACCAAGGTCTGAAAAATGTGACTAGGGAGGCTTTTTTTTCTTTTTTTTTTGTTGAACTCGCGGGCTTAAATGTATGGGATGATGGACGTTTTTTCTTGACCGAAATTCACATTGTAGTAGCTACACATTTATGGATCTTTAAAATGGGGGAAAATGTAAGTAATTTCTGCATTACTGGCAGTATTAGCTTTAATTTGATACCAAATATCCCAATATTTATCCATTTTTATCATATCCTTTATCAAAAATTGGCAAAAAAAAAAAAAAGTTTTCCTCAAAACCAGATTTTCATGATGCGCGCGGTGATGAGAAACCATTTTATTTTTTTGAGTGGCCTTACTGTCTAATACATTTATGATAATCAGAATCACAGCCATGAAACCACTCAATAAGCAATATCTGTAAGATTAATTTGCCATGATATAGTTTCAGTCTACACTGCCAAGTTTGTCTTTCGGTCATGATATTGATTAACACTAGCATATACTCTATTTCATTTATAAGTACTGCCATAATTTACCCATTTAGAGATTTACAGTCAATAAAGGTCTGATTTAGATGCTGCTAAAAACATAAGTGGTGAAACGCCCCCCTTATATCAGCAGGACCCTGTCATAGCTGTCAATGCCTTATAAGGTAGGTGGATGTACATGTCTCCCTTGAAGCCCCTAGTAAATGGAATATGATTGAGAAGGCTTATGAGAGAACCAACTACTATAGATAAATGGGAGCTGTTGCATGAATTATTAATTTTGAGACTCTCTTTAAACAGTTTCCTCATCTGTTTATAATCTCACAACAAAAGTTAGCACAAGGGATATTATCTATGGATTGCTATATTGATGTATTCTGACTGGAATTGAGTAGGTGAGGGAATGCACATAGGGGTATGGCTGCCTTATACTACACAGGCACCGTAAAACTGTTTATTCTGGTAGAGACAAATTAAGTACAGCCCAGAGCCTCCTAAATATGGTACAATATATATGTAGTGGTTTCTAAGTCTCAGTTTCTAGAGTTGTTCATCCAAAAACTGTTTCTTCAGGTGATGCCGGCTATGGCATAATTAGCCACTAACTGTGGACGTTTTATCTATCCTTGTTCTATCACCTCTTGATTCATTTGAAAGAATGCACATTGAACTGTTACCTAAGTTACCAGAGGTCATAGCTCCCAGATGATTTTGTGGCTTTCAATAATATGAAAAGTATCAAAATGTTCTTAGCTTTTCAAAACTTGTCCAAAGGTTTTAATTGGTTTTCAACAGTGTGTGTGTCTGTTTGAATACCAACATATATGTTCTCTTAAATCATGTATTGAGCATATTTTAACCAGTTTAACCTACTTTTTTCTGTGCCCAGGTTGATGGAGTTATGGCATGAGTCACGTCAGTTACATTGTTATGTTGTATATAGGGTGTCTGCATCAGGCTAGGGGGCTGATTAAGGTTGGTGAGGAGAGGAGGTGATGGCCGGCCAGCCCTGAAAGCAATTCCCACACTAGATGCCCTCTTGTAGTGTTGAATTTACCAGCCTCCAGCCAAATGCCATGACACATGGTCATCCATCCCAGACCCCACAGGCCTTTTTACAGAAAGTACTGTCACCCTGCAGTAATACAATCCCATCCCACTCCTAACAACAGTCACCGTGGGTCTGTAGGTGAGCACCCTGACTTTCAAGTTATATTAGCCTAGTTCCCTTTCTGCCCTTTTAAGGCTACAGCCAGTAAGGCCTTTTACACAGATGTATGGGTTAAATGGGGTGGGCAGGTTTGTTAGTTCCTGCCGTTTGCTTCAAGCACAAAAAGTAAAAGAGCAGATCCATACTGATTGAGCGTGCAAGTATTTCATATTTCTATGATTAGCTCAAACCACAATTACCCTTTAATCAGACCTTGTTCATAGTTCTAATTTACTAATTTACCGAAACAAGTGAGAAGAACAAAGACATTTTCTTGTTATTTGGATGGACTACTATGAAAATTAACAAATCTTATGGTTGGAATGGCTATGGTCAATCTATGGGTAGATCGTTCAATATACTGGCTGTTCATGATGGTATTGTTCTCCAGGAAATCCCACAGAAGAAGACCATTGTAGGTACAGAAAAAGAAAACAGAGATGGGTGGAGACACTCAGAGACGATCCTGGTGCCGCAATCTGTGAGAAGATGACAGGTTGTTAAGTGCAGACAGGGTGCACTGAAACAGCATCCTCAGGGTGAGGGCTGGGAGTCATCACTGCATGAGTTTATGGATTTACAAAAACGTAAATGTCAGTAAAATCTCAACTATATTTACTAAATTCAATAAATCTAAGTATATCCCAATGCCATATTTACTGACCTGTGTGAACCCCAGTAAATCCTAATAATTCATAATTCATGATTCATCAAAATGATTATCAGTAATGTCAGTAATCTGTGGCTAATTTTACATTTAGATGTGTATTATTTGTTTTTATCTGAGACTTTTAAAATGTTATTTTTCTACAAGTTCACCTGTTTCCCCGGCCCAGGGCTCCAGTAGACAGCCCCAGGGCTCCCATGTGCACTCCATGGTGGTCAATGCAATATTGATGCCTCAGCCAATCAGAAGCAAGTCTCGTTCTGGTCACATGACCAGCAGTGCACCCCCTATATAATGGGGGTACAGTGTGAGCTCCTCAGTCCACTGCTGTCTGACCATGGGAACACAGCTCCTGCCTGCCACCTGCCTACTGAAGAGCTGCTTCAGATTTGACAATTTATCCTCAAATAATGGAATCCTAATCCCCAAAAATACCCTTGGATTTAATGCCCTAACTAACCCCGACCAGAATACACAGAAAATACCAATACATCTCTTATATTGAACAATTTTTAGAGTTGAGAAGAGAGAATGTCTACTTAGAAACGATCCGTGGGAATCAGCCTTAAGTTCATCGGGGATCCAGGGCCACATATAAATTTATGAGTCTGCTAAGGCCATCCTCAATGAGTCACTCTGCATAAAACAAAATTAAAAGAACCCAGCTAATCAGATGTTATGTTGAACTAAATGTGTAGATCCAGTAATAAAGTGGTCATCGTTCATCTACAGGGGTTTGGAGATGTGAAAAATCCACTAACCCCTCCTGTTGTTAAATGCTGACCACTCCCTAGACCCTGAGCATCCTTTGCAGTGTCAGAGTAGGTAGGAGTGTCAGGGATCAAAATACTCTAGATGTAAGGGAGGCAGCTCTTTGTAAAAGCAGCCCTGGGAGTGGGGGATAAATGGCCATGTGTCTTGGCGGTTAGTTTCAGGCTGGTGGAATGATGCCAAATATACTGTGTAAAAGAGGGTAATAAACTTCATCACAAATGTATTGATCACGCTCCGCTGATTTTACTAGAATTATTTATTTTCTAATCATTCCCTGCATTTGACAGTAAGCTGCCACTGTGAATGCTTGAATAGCTAAAAAAATTGGGAGATTCAGGAAATCTGAAATAATAAAATACCATAGAAGGTGTCATTTTTTCACAGGATTAATCATCTTCTAATCATTCCTTGCATCTGGATCTAAGCTGCCATTGTGAATGCTTGAGTAGCTGAAATCAGACTCTATTTCAGTTGAATCAAGGGGAGTTTCATGATTTCTGAAATATTCAAAAACCATAGTAGGTGTCACTTTCTCACAGAATGTCTTGATTTTTCAGATATGGGTTAATACATTATTACCTTAAACCAAGCTGCTTAGACATGCGTTCTATATCCACAGATTCAGTTCAGTCGAAAGGCAGCTGCCTTTAACTTAAGGCTGTTCTGCCACCTTCTGTGATGCATTGATCCCGGAGGCTCCAGTCTGCAGATAGCATTACGGGCCAGACACCTCTAGGGAGTCCATTAGTGTCACATGCTAATCCACTAGGTCAGATCTCTGTTGAGAATGTCAACCACACACCATCCCAGTAGAGCCTCCCTGCCTGCCTCTCCCTCTTTTTATTTTCCTGAGTAGAAGAGGGCTGGCTTATATCTTTTATGAAAGGTTAGAGATCTCAGGCTGGTATAATGCACAATATGCTTGACAGTTTTACCACATCACAATCTCCTAAATATGGATAGATATTTGGGTCATAAATTCACTATTGTTTCTGCACTAGTTTTAAGTAAAATATTATTATTGATAAAAGAACTGGTGCACAGATATGCACTACATACCAGAGACAGTTGAATGAGAATCAACAGAATAACAAAGATTCTGATTTTAGACCGATTGAAAGCCAACTTTACCACTAGAAGTTTACATGAAGCATGAAATAACTTCCACATCTTCTCACGTCTACATTGTGAAGTGGTTGTTCGGCTCATCGGCGGTCCCACTGATACAGCCTGACTACTTGACCTGATTGGCTCTCTTATCCGGTGTGAAATCAAAAATCAAGATTTTCAGGCAATCATAGTTAATTGATGTTTTATTTTTTGGCTTTCCGCATTTCATCTTAATATCGCTTGCATCCCTTTTTCCTCTGTCCTCCAATTTTCAATGTTTTTTGGCATTGAGGTCAACGGACTACTTTCTCTAAGCTTTTCTCGTCCACACATTAATTACAAGGGGGTCTACCAGAATCTTGTTTTTCTCCCTTCAATCATTATTTATTATTTCTGCCTCCGTGCCTTCACTTTGCATCTCTGTACTATAACTTCAATTCTGATACTAAACATAAAAAGTAGGATTGATAATAACAACATTATATTTTCTATAAATACCAATACTGGACAGTGCCACAATGCAAGACATCATTAATATTGGATTGCACAATATGCTATATATATCCTAATCAACTGATTAATTTCATGGGACCTCCATCTTCCTCTGTTTTTTTTTTTAATCTTGTATGTTTGTTTCTTGCTGTCTCATCTTATTATCATTGCTTCTTTGTGAAAACTGTTCCTGCTCCATGACATTTATGAGAATTCCCCAAAACAGGGAGTACAGTGACAATAGTTTAAAAAAACAAAAAAAAACGGAGACAACATTTTCCCAATCAAATTGGTCTGTTATCTTTTTACATTGCTTCTGTTCTGTAAAATAATTTCTACTTGTGAAGAAATTTTCCCACCTCCCATGAGCAGCTTGAAGAAATGAATTCTGCAATCCAAAGGCCTCACAAGATTTACTTAAAATGAAACCATTTTGATTATACCATTTTAGCTGCCCATTAGGATGACCTCGGGGACGGGTGTTTAGAATCAAAGTGCAGACTCACAGACACTGTCTGTGAGTAAAAATGAACAGAGTATTCCACTTATGGTAGGGCATCTCCAGCTACCCAGCTCTTCCTTTATACATGTAGCCATCTCACAGTTTCTGTCTGTCTGCATGTCCCTGTAGATGAGATTGATATAGAACAAAAACAGTTAATAATGGAGTTTTATACAGAAGTGCATCAGGAGCTTCAAAGAAATGATAAGTTGACCTGTATTGATAGATGTATACAAATCCAATATTGCTGATATTCTCGCTTGCTATGTGTGTGCTGCACTTCTCCATACAGATTGCGAGTAGGAGGACGGGATGTATGGTCCAGGTTATAGCCTTCTTAGACATGGCTTGGCATAACAAGCAGCAGGTAAATGGAAGAGATGGGGAGTAAGTGATGATAAATAATGCTTTCCAGCAGGATAATGGCTATTTGTGAACCAACACAGATTGATGTCTGCACTTTGTGTGTGTAAAGCTACTCAATCACTTACACAGTACTGGCTGCTAGTACTGGGATATATTCGATGGAAAATGTGAGATAGAGTAGGTCTAGAGTTTGTCTAGGGTCGAAGCAGTGAGAAGTAAGGATGATAAGTCATATTATGTTTGTAACTTGAAAAAAATGAAAAGGAAAAGGAAAAGTAAGGGTAACACTATATTGGTGGCTTAGAAACCATTATACAGGGGAAATATGAAGACTAGTCTCTCATCGAAGGAATTATAAGACTGTTATATTCCCATCACAAGGTGAAGTCCTGCAGATGAGAAAAGAGAATGTCATCACATCATCTAAAACTTACATTGTTAGCTATTTTGATCATGCTGAAAGCCCTTTGATTAACTTAAGGAAAGCTCATTCACTAGAATCAGAATACATAAAAAGCACTATGTGCACCATAAAAAGAGTAATACGTGCATGAGGATGGTGTTCTGAGAAGAAGGATCATAGTAAGGACTGGAAATTGATGATGATAAATGGTGCGTTGTATTGGGTTTAGGTGGTGAGAGGTAAGGGTCATAAATCGTCTCTTGTTATAAACTGGAATCTAACACATTGCAGCCAACACTTGGTTCACACATTACAACAAGGCCTGCAACAATCAGTTTAGGTTTAACACTTTATGTAGTGCAGTGTTAACTGGTTAGAATAATTTATATACACTAGTAAAATACCTAAGCTGGTAGATTAGGATAAACCCCTTTAAGGTTAATTGATACAAATGAAGCACTCTCTGCTATGGCGTTGTCCATTTTAAGAAGCTGCTGAGAAATACTTAGGATGATTGCAATTCACCTGAACAAGCACCGTGAGGATTATCTCCCAACTCGGACAGTGTTAATGCAGAGGCAGGAGGACATAATCCTACCTCTACCTGCATCCTCTTCATCATACCAGGAAACAAGCTCCATCTTTAAATAGTGTGATATATGTAGTGAACGACTCACTGCAGCTTAAGAACAGGAAGGTCACAAAGGGAAAAAATAGGAGCTACAATCCTGATTGAATGGGTGTTGAGGTCGATAGACTAATCCACCCCACTGGTATTCATGACAATATATCTTTGCGGACCCCTACAATGTGTTGGAACTAATCCCCTGTTCCTCCACTACACACAAATGCGCCGCCATCCCTTTCCAGGAATGACCACTGACTCATTTACCGGATACTGCTGGCTAATATCTGATAATGGAGTACCAATAAGCTGCTAATCCTATAACCGTCTTTCAATAACTATGATTCATTAATGAACAAAATGTAATGTCTTTAGAATTTTGAGGTTTTTGAATTTTTAGGTGACTCCTAAATTAACCTCCCATAGGGGGCGAAAGGTTACCCGATGCGAAGCAAAGATGGGTGATTTAATAACCTTGAATCAGGACAGAAAGCGATGTCACGCTATGGGCGTTTTTGGAAAAAATATTAATTCTCAGCAAATATAGATCTCTACTGTAAATCCTTTCAAATGTGTGTGTGTTAGACTGAATGAAGTGTATATTCTGATCTTTCTGTCCTTTTCCCATAAGAGACTTGGCAGATAAATTGTGATGTAACAAGCAAAGACATGACAATGTTTCAGATGCAGCATGGTGGACTATTTCTCTCAGATAATAAATGTGTCTGTCCAGACTGTAGTCTTATTACTGTCAGCCATTACCAGGTCCAGGAAATGAAGGGAAACCCTCCCCAGAGCCGTTCTTTACACCAGTGTTAATTTTCACAACGCAGGTAGGTGTGAAAACACTGCAGGGCTTACTGCCTACTGGGTGAAGTGGAGGAGCACAGAGGGAAAGTCTATAGAAAAAGCTTATTTATATGTGATTTCATGGCAATCCCATGTATGATTCACTATTCCCCATGTATGATTCAAGAGAATAAACTAATCTATATTATGGGATATGTACATTTAACAGCAAATTGATGGAAAATTCAGCAAATGGGTTATAAGAAAACCGTTGCTAATTTTAGCCCTGTAGTGTTTATGCTACAAGCAAAACCGTTGCTAATTCTAGCCCTGCAGTGTTTTCACACCTACCTGCGTTGTGAAAATTACCCCTGGTGTAAATAAGGGCTCTGGGGAGGGTTTTCCTCCATTTCCCGGACCTGATTACAGCTGCTCCGGGGTTCTGAGGACAGACAAGAAGGCATGGACACCTCATTACTAACTTTACTGACGTAATCAAAATTCCTTTGCATTTTTGATTTTATGGTCATCTGTAATAAAGTAGGCAACAATTTGTATACATATGAAGGGTGTCAGCATCAGGCGAGGGGACTGTAAAATGTCTATGAGGAGGTTGATGGCTGGTCAGGCCAGAAAGCAATTCCAACACTAGATCCTCCCTTGTTATGTTGGGTTCTTTAGACTCCAACCAACTGTCAAAAGACATGGTTATCCATCCACAACCCCTGCAGCATTTTTGTCACCTCTGAAGTAATAGGATTCCATACCCCTGCTCCCAATGGATGCCTTGGGTCTGTGGGAATGCACCTCTACTTTTTTAAGGCCTTTTATGCAGATCAATGGGTGAAATGGGGTGGTCCATTTTTATTTTTGTTTACAAAGGTAGATTTGATCTAAATGACAACTGGAATGGTATTACATGACCCTGAAAGGGTTAATCTGATCGGAGCGTCTGATTGATTACATTGTCTCGGCATGACAACCAAACCATTCAACAACCACCACCTGTCAAGCTGCTTTTCTCTGATCTCTTCCTTATTGATGTGAGCCTTCTCATTTCATGTGAGATATAGTCTGTTCTAGTTTTATTTTTGTTCACAAAAGTAGATTTCCGAACTGTCCTGTCATTGTCCTGTCAGTGACTTGTAGTTGTTGTCAAAAGTTCAGATTGAATAACTATTTTGAACTATCCATCAACTGTGCTGTTGTATTCCTCTCATAAATAGACCCTTCTTTCAGTCTTCACATACACTATAGTTGTTGTATATAGTTAAAACATATGTTGTATCTCCAGCAACTTCTACAGAAAGTATATTTGTAGATGAATCAAAATAACTAAATAAAGGTTCACACTGTAGCAGAGTATTCAGTGGCATCTGAAATCATGCAGCGTCTAGTTTATTGAACTCTCCACTATAGACTGTAATAGAAGGTCATAGGCTGTGTCCTCTCTCTCCATCACTCATTCCTGTCGTGGCCCCAGGAGGCATCCACACATAAACTGTCTGGTTGTTGATTGTAACAGTAAAGTATAAGCTGGGGTCACATTCCACATAAACCACAACACCCACTTGTGTACTGAGTCAGCATCCAGGAGGAAAAATTATAAACGGTCATGCAGACACAGCATACATTAAACGCTGACAACTTTCATGTTGCCTGTCCAAGGTTTACAACCAAGTTTACAGAGAAAGGGGAGCTGTTTTAAAGATTTCATCTTGAGATAAGCTACTTTCCTTAAGGGAGAACTTAAGGGAGAAATGTAGACAGCTTTCCCCCAATAGGTACATACTTTGTTTCTATTGTCAGGTATAGTCATGCGCCCTATGTGGAGGCCGTATCCTATGAACCAGGTGAGTGCATCTACAATCCAGGACTACAGCACTACAGAATCATTACACTCCTAAATATTTGGATCATGTATGAATCCATGCATCATGACATGAAAGGTACATTAAGGCACTCTGAGACCATGTAAGGGTTAGGGCTCCTAATCAGCCATTAGCCTTCATTGAGGGGCCAGAAAGCCAATTTAGAACAGGTCACTAACTTGATGACAATTTATCCCGCGACAAATCTTGTTTCATCATGTCGGCCCTAGGAGGCTTTATAGCTGGAATCTCTGTAGCAATGCATGGAAATACCTCCTTTTAAGTTTTAAAGTACCCTCTACAATTGCCAATTAAGCATTATTGATAAAAGTCTAATTCTCAAGAGTATGTTCTGAAAAACCTTCCAGATATCCGAGCTGTTTATGAATCTTCTGAAACAAATATGAGAGAGTAAGAGCTTAGGGAGATACAAGCCTTGTGATAGGACACCAGTAGGCATGATTGCTTTTATAGATAACACATTACCTGGAGGAGTATATATATATGGTTCCAAGAAAGAGTCAGCTGACGTCACATCAGAGTTACTAAGAAACTAACAGCTTCTTAGGTAATGCTCGAGCAACACAAGTGGCCGGCCAGAAGCTGGTTTAATAAGAACAGTCTGAGCTCCAGTCAAGCCAGCCTCGAGCTCTCCAGGCCCATTACAGCATTACAATTTTGTATCTAATAACTGTAACCTAGTTAGAAAATGATCCAGGATCCTTGAACATTTCTTAATGAGATAGCTCAACCACTGATTGGTTAGCCATGGTCACATGTCCCTGCATGAGGTTGTGCATGACCTCTTGGGTTCGAATCCCACCTTGGCAAAATGTAGGTTCTTTTTTTACATTTTTTATTTGGCCTTTTTGAAGCATAAATACCCCTATACTGGCATAGTAATATCATATATAAATACATATTTGGATAGGAACAGTAGTGTAATAGAGGTGCATTGTACAGATATGAAAATTACTTCCCATTGTGCCAAGGTGGGATTCCAACCCATGATGTCCAGATTGCTGGTATCTAGTATAAGTCAGTACATAAGTACTCTCCCAGACTGTACACATACAGTCGGGGCCAGAGACTGCAGTCAAGCAGACTAGTCAATGCTAAATAAAGGTTCTGCTTATGGTTACAACATATACATCACTGCCTCTCTTGGAGGATAATATAGCCACATGGACTGCAGGGGGTAGCATTGATAAACATATTAAAGCCTCTGTATGCTTTTTCAGACTGCAATCTGTTGGCAACATGAAGTACATTCTGGCTGTACTTTGATGTTATATGGGATGAGCAAGGAGCAAGCTGCCAGGCCAATATCCAGAGCTTGAATGCATATTAGTGTAATAAATGATGTTAATGTGAGGGTTCGTGGTTATTCTAGTTAAAGGAACAACGAGAATGGCAGTTTCCAGGTGCGAGAATATCAGACTTTTATTACAAAAGCGAATCACGTTCCTGAACAGGGGAGCACTCGGTGTGAAATCAGCACACAAATATAATCAGGTTTCTATAAGAATATAGGAAACAGTTGGTTTAGTATGAGTATACAATGTTGTCCGCACAGTTGGACATAGTGAAGTCTATAGTCAGTCGGACCTGCAGTGTCTGCCTTCCAGGTAAACACACGGGTCTTATATAACCACCGGTCTTTTGATCACGTGGCCATGTGAGAGGGTCAGCCACCCACCTGAGAGCGGCATAGCGCACAGAGTTCCCAGGAGAGGACTAGGGTCCTCTCCTGGGAACTCTGTGCGCTAGCTCCAGGTAGAGAAGCCGAGTAAACAGTAGACGTTTCCTGGAAAAACTGTGTATGAGATTGATATGTAACATTATACCCTACATTTAGTTAAATAGTCCACATAATATTTCTAACACTTAGCACCAACTGGCTATGAAATGAGATGTCAGGACTTGAAAACAGTCACAAACTGTAGAAAGTGCAGCACAAACCACTGATGGCTTCTAGAACATACTGCAGAATCTAATCAGACCACTCTTATATTTAGGGCAGCAGAAGAATAATTTCTTATATTCTAACGATGTGGGTCTGAAAACATTAATCATATTTCACTTCATAGATGCTTCATAATCATATAGGACAAAAACCGACCATAACAGAGTTCTGAGAGAGTTATTCATCCCACTCCAGTCTAGTGGGAGAGGTTTTGTCTCAGAATGAATAGATTTAGTTCATGCTACAATAAGCCATTACTTCTGGGTTTCTAGGGGTGAGAGGGAAGACCTAGGGCCTCATTACTAACTGAATGTTTGTCTGTCTCTTCAGAGCAAATACTAAGTGCTTCATCTTCATGCAATATTCATACTTAATCACACCCATGAGACACGAGAGTTCTAAACTGAAAAAAAGAAACCACGCTCATAGATTCTAAGATAACAATACAATTATTAAGGAACAATAAACTAAACATACTAACAGTAACCTTGTTTTGTTGACTGTATGCCAATCATTTAATCTCCATCCAAACCGGAATCCAATCAGACCACTCCTAGTTAGGGCAGCAGCAGAATCATTTCTTATATATCAATAGTGAGGGTCTAAAAACCCTTTTTCATATTTCACTTACTATGTGCTTCATTACCATTGATGACAAAATCAAAGATTAGCCGAGTTCTGAGACAGTCATTTATCTCACTATGGGTCTCATTTTTTTCCCTGAATTTGCATTTGGTTCCTGACCGGTTGTGCTAGTGTGAGGGAGCCACACAGACCTCAATAATAACTGAACATGAGTCTGTGTCTTCAGATCAAATAATCTGTGCTTCATCTTTAAGCCATAATACATCCTTAATTACACTCATGAGACACATGACTTCTAAACTGAAAAGCAGAAACAAAGTCTGGGAGATTGATTGGTCGCTGATGAGTTTTCATTTCACAACACTTTTTGGTTCAGGAAGAGTGTCATTCATGTAGTTCAATGTTTCCTGATGCCCAATATTCTACAAAACCAGGTTAATTCTGCATCAGATATCCTCTAAATGTAAAACAGCATCTGCTTCCTAGAACGGATTGACATTGATATTAATAGGATACAGTTGACACTACTGAATGACCTTGGACAATATTTGCAGTAGAACTGCAAGTTCTGACTCTGCAGATCTGCCTATAGAAAGTGGTGAAGAAATGATTAATCGGGGTCAGACAGAGGTTTTAAAAACTGCCACAAGCATTTGATTGATCACATCGTCAGGTGACAAAAAGCCAGCCAATCAGAAACTTCTAACCAAACAAGCGTGTGTAACCTATAACTGAGCGTTTGATGGAGAACTCTGGTCTAGACTGCTGCTGTTATATCTTTTATTTCATAACCAATGTGAGGAACCATCCCATATCATGGTTTAAATGGCAAAATTTAATGTCATCCCATATTTGGTATATTACCTTCAACCTCCATATGAAAACCTTAGTGTATCATTCCAAAACTCACTGAACGAACTATTCAGATAGCAGCATTTGATAAACATCAATACTTTCTTCTTTTAACCTTAGAATAGCAAACCAATATTCTTGATTAGGCAGCCTAGAGCCTAGAGCCGGTTAGATGTCCCTAGTGGTAGCTGGTAATGAAGGGAGTGTGGCAGTGTGTGTGAGAAAGTGGAGATATTTGCCTCAATGCATCACTTGAGTGATTGAGGTTATTCACACTACTACATCCATTGTTGACCAGGGTGCAAGGCATGACACACTGTCTGATTAGCAGTAGGAAATAAGGACTATATTGGAACAGAGGCAAGAATAAAGGTGGATAAGGAAGGGACTGAGACCAAATGATAGGGATAGAGACTAGTAAAATAAGGAGATTAGTAGGGTATGACAGGAAGGATTACATTATATGGATAAAATTGTAAGAATTGTTATCATGGACATAACACAACTGGACTGTTCAAAGTCCAACCTGCATCCAGTCATAAAATATCAGACTACCTAAATAGTCAAAGTGACTTTCACATCATTTGTGCAACATTATGTTACATTGTTCAACCAAAAGACTATACTTCTCTACAAAAATGACAATATGCTGACTTTTCTTCATGCATGCACCAAATAGTCTCATTGAAATGTCATGGAAGTTCATATTATTTCTTCAGTTGCAAATGAAAACATTACTCGGCTTGTAACCATGTAATACTGTGTAATAAAAGAGTCTCGTTTAGAGCTCACTGAAACGAAAAAAAAAGATGAAGGCAGGAAGGAAGGAGTAGACATAGAATGCAGGCATAAAGCAGTATGTGTACAGGGACAGCAGGCTGACAGACACTGAGTGAGGGATCAGGAAGTGGACTCAACTCTCAATGTCAACATGACAGCTGTATTTCCTGCAGCCTCCTGTGTCTCAATGCCTTATCCACCATCACAGACTTTTATAACAAAAGCGAATCACGTTCCTGAACAGGGGAGCACTCAGTGCAAAATCAGCACACAAATATAATCAGGTTTCTATAGGAATATAGGAAACGGTCGGTATAGTATTAGTATACAACGTTGTCCGCACAGTTGGACATAGTGAAGTCTATAGTCAGTCGGACCTGCACTGACTGCCTTCCAGGTAAACACACGGGTCTTATATAACCACTGGTCCTTTGATCACGTGGCCAGGTTGGAGGGTCGGCCACCCACTATGTGCTTTATTACCATAGATGACAAAATCCAACCTTAGCGGAGTTCTGAGACAGCCGTTCATCTCACTATGGGTCTCATGGGAGAGCTTTATTTTCTGAATTTGCATTTGGTTCCTGACAGGTTGTGTTACTATAAGCCATCACTGCTGGGTACTGGAGGAGAGAGGAAGGCACACAGACCTCAATAATAACTGAACGTGAGCACCATCACAGACCCTGGAGACATTGTGGTAGGACAAGGGGACAAGTCTGACAAGTCTGACAGGGAAATCACAATCCATGATAGTAATATCACATGGCATTGACCAATGGGGAGGGAGAGTTATGAATAGGGGAAGGGTGTAACCGGCTCTACCACTGTGAGTAGTATAGTATGTATCGGAACGGGACTATGGTTAACTACTGTTTATTACTCAATCGACATGCAGCCAATCAGAGGCCTCCCTTTTGGCGGGAAATTCAAAAGCAGCCAATGAGAGGCCTCCCTTTTGGCGGGAAATTCAAATAGGTCACGTGACCGGAAGTGACCTACTTCCGGTCACGTGACCTTTGGGCGGGAAATTCAAATAGGTCACCTGACCGGAAGTGACCTACTTAAGAGGGTCACGTGACCACCATGTTGGCGGGAAATTCAAATAGGTCACGTGACTGGAAGTGACCTACTTAAGGGGGTCACGTGACTACTAGGTTGGCGCGAATTTCAAAATAAGTCACTTGAGATTTTTATGGATAAATAAATTTTAAAAAGAAAAAGCAAGCTGAAAGCTTGCTAAAAAATAATTTAAAAATGCGGCTCTTTTTTTTAGGGGGGGGAGGGGCACTCTGGGGGGCACTCTTTAAGATGCATGGGGGGGGGGGGAGGGGGGGAGGGGGGGAGGGGGGGAGGGGGGGAGGGGGGAGGGGAGGGGAAGAGTTTTTAAGAGTGAGACTCGCCTCTCTGCCCTCTCTTTTAGAGGGCAGAGAGGCGAGTCTACTGGTTCGTCTACTTACAATGAAGATTGAAATGTATCATGATGCGTTTATGATGATGTGCATCATGATGTGACTATCCTACAACCCTATAAGAAATAAGCAAGGTCTCTCTCCTATACATAGGCGTACTTACACTGGCTATTTGTAAACTAATTTCTCTTGAATCAATTAACAGCTTACATTTTTTCTTAGATGTCATCTGACAGCTTCTTGCTAGGCTAAGATATTGTTAAATAAACAACTTGGAAAGCTAATTACAGTTTTCTGGGCTTGAAATATAGTCTTTCAACAGCTCCTGTTTTACAGCCATTCGGTCAGCGACAGCCCCCTTTTCTTATTTTACACAGAGGCAAATATCAGAGGCACCCAATGGCGCCTAAACCGCTCTCAGACAAGGGTCGGGCACTGCTGGACTATAATAGATGGGTCAAGGACCGTTCTACTGAGGGTCAGGCTAGGCCGGACATTCAATAACAGGCCGGACTTTGGCAAACTTGCTTGAAAGTCTGACCATGCGGGATCCTTATGCCCCAGTCTGTCAATGCTGGCCAGACTTTCAAGCAAGTTTGCCAAAGACCAGCCTGTCATTGAATGTCCGACTTAGCCTGCCTGACCCTCAGTAGAACGGTCCTTGACCCATCTATTATAGTCCAGCAGCGCCCGACCCTTGTATGAGAGTGGTATTGGCGCCATTGGCTGACTCTGATATTCGCCTGTGTGCACGGGGGGAGGAGAGGGTTCACAGCTACAGCTCTCTTAAGGCAAAGCTTGCGCTTATAGAGCACTACTAGTGGAGGTCTGGATGAGGAGGCTATGGCATATGACGTTTGTCTTAAAAAATAGCCATGGCGCATGTCGATGTCGCTTAATTATGCTCATATCTCATGTCGATTTTAAGAATTGCTCATGTCACCTGTCACTATGTTTTTCAAGCTTCATGTCAAATGTCACTAGGCCTCATCTCGAATTTAGTGGTCCACACCCCCGCTGCTGCTGCTGTCGGTGCTGCTGCTGCTGTCGGTGCTGCTGCTTGTGCTGCTCGTGCAGCTGCTGCAGCTGCAGCAGCAGCAGCTGCTGCAGTTGCTGACGATGTCACGGATGCTGTTGACAGATTCTGCTGCTGCTGCTGCTGCTGCTGCTGCTGCTGACGATGTCACGGATGCTGCTGACAGATGCTACTGCTTGTGCTGCTCGTGCAGCTGCTGCAGCAGCCGCTGGCTGCTTGTGCTGCTGACGATGTCATGGATGCTGCTGCTGCTGCTGCTGCTGCTGCTGACGATGTCACGGATGCTGCTGACAGATGCTACTGCTTGTGCTGCTCGTGCAGCTGCTGCAGCAGCTGCTGGCTGCTTGTGCTGCTCGTGCAGCTGCTGCAGCTGCTGACAATGTCACGGATGCTGTTGACAGATGCTGCTGAAGCCGCTGCCAGATGCTGCTGCTTGTGCTGCACGAGACCGAGTAGCCGCTATTCGGCGTTTCACTCCTTATGTACCCTGTCCTAGATAATCCTCTTAAACGGCTGAAAAGACTCTCTCAGCACAGAGTCTCTACTCAATGTAAGAGATCTGTTAAGTAAGTTTTCACATGCCACCTGACTACTGCGGGAGGGTTTAGACTTAAGCAGCTTAGTGCACACACGTGTCTGTTAGAAAAGCTACTTGCACACCTGCCTTCCTTTTTCACTCGTATTTACCCCCTGCCGACTTATAAGGCGCCTATACACGTGTCAGCCTCCTTATATACACCTTCTTGCTTCTAGAGCTAAGCTGACTGGCAGCTATTTTAAAAGAGAATACCCGTTACCTGTATAACGGATAAGGGGGTTATGAGATTAGCGTGTGTATACAAAAAAAAGCTACAGGGGGCGCGTGTCTGTCTGTGAGGTAGAGACCATGTGGTAAGCGACCCAAGTGTAAAACAAAAGCACCACCTCTTGCCGCAGTGAGTGGCGCGGACGTCAGCTGGCTAGTTGAATAAGCGTCAGCTTAAAAGATAATCCGTCCACGGGCTGGCGCGTCACACCTGTCGTTAATCACCCCCTGTAGTCTTTGTATACACAGGTGACCCAGCTTTATCTCTTCACCAGCTATAATCCCATATACATGTAGCGCACGTTACACTCGTTATCTCTCTTTTCATGCTGATGGATTAGGGGTGGAAGGGTTCAGGTGAAAAGCGATTTGATTCCTCTCTGGAAGAGGGTGGGGGTCTAGGTGAAAACAAGCTTAGAACATCCAGATTAGCCGCTCTCTCGGCTATATAAAGAGCCTCAATTTTTTTTATCTCTGCCCACTTCGTCTTGTTGTACACTATCAGTCACGAGGCAGACGCTCGAAGTATCAGATGTTTGCAGTATGGTTTATACAGAGGTTACCTGCTAATAGGATTTTGTCAGAATAGGGTTGCTCTTAAAATGAACATTTTAAATGGGTTGTTAATATGGTATCTGATGTTAATGAGCTAACACCTAACATTGAGGATAATGACCTCCCAGAGGGGCGTCTCGCCAAATTCTCCGGTCTTGACTATAGTCTTAACTGTCTAAAGACTGTGGAGCACGTTAATGGGTGGGCTCCTTACTAATTTCACTTGACCAGGCCGGCAGGGTCAACTAGTCTAGGTAATTACAACCACAAGGGCGGCTACTCAACATCCAAGTAGACCTACTACTACGAGATTGTCTTTTGACCACTCTGCTGCCGCCTGCTGGTCTGGCGATTACATGCTCTAGTATAGTTCTCCGCTCTTTTCGTCAGATGACGCCACAATAGGGTTTTTGTACATTTCCACGATACTCGCGAACATTTTAAACGCATAATGACCTATAATAAGCAACAAAGCACACTTCTAATATATTGAATATAAGAAACATGTCAACGTTGTGTATTTCTGATAGAATGAGGCAGATTCTTTGAAATATCAACTAAACTATAGCG
This sequence comes from Harmothoe impar, assembly GCA_947462335.1. Classification (NCBI taxonomy): domain Eukaryota; kingdom Metazoa; phylum Annelida; class Polychaeta; order Phyllodocida; family Polynoidae; genus Harmothoe; species Harmothoe impar. The sequence continues at coordinate 8,615,519 of OX381709.1, read as the reverse complement.
AGATTGAAAATACTACACCATATCTAAAGCGATATAAAAAGCTATATAAAGTCAGAACCTCTCACGGATCGGTATTCTGCAACGGATCACTCAACCATTCGTCCTCGAAAGCAACACAGGGCTCCTGTCCATCAGGACTTTGAGCCTTGACGCTTTTGAGGGAGGTTTGATCTTATGCTGCTTAACATGTGGTGTAATTAACCAACACCGCGGCCCCTCTTTAGGGGCCACACAATGAACAAAGAATAAAAAAGGGTAGGTCTTAGGTTTAAAGTGAATCTCCCAGGATTTTGGCGAGGCCGACAAAGGGGGAGATAACAGATTAAACTGCAGGAGACTATACGCAAACCTTGATACTCTCAGAGGGGAGCCCCATATTGCGGGCCTGTGGTCAGATCTATCACCTCCAGGGTGCAGTCTGCATGTCATAAATGACCACCACAGACATTGGGATATAATGTTAATCCTACTCCAGGGTCTCCATAATTAGCGGGGGCTCGCCTTGAGATGGGAAATTCACTACAGCACTATCTGTCGTTGAAAATGGTGCTCGTGTAGAGTCGGGATGATGTACCAAAAGAGCATTTTATACACAATGATACCCTTGTACAAATGCGTATACCTAGTAGGCAGTGTCTTATCATCAAATCTAAGAGGGTGCTATAGTTTTATTATACTTTTATAGACCATTTTAAAATCCGAGCTTAGCTTAGTTCATAGTCTCCTTACCAATTTTCACTTGACCAGGCTGGCAGAGCCAACTAGTCTAGGTAATTATAACCACAAGGGCGGCTACTCAAGATCCAAGTAGACCTACTACTACGAGATTGTCTTTTTGTCCCCTCTGCCGCCTAGTTATTACATCCTCCAGTCTAGCTCGCCACACCCTTTGAGCAGCTCCATTGCCTCGGTAAAAGTGTAGGGGTGTGCTTTCCACCTTCAGTCATCCATAGATTCGATCACCATCACCCCCCTTGAAATGACCTCAGCTGTTAATTAGGGCGTAAAGCAGCCCAACAACCAACCAAGTCCCTGTCAAAGATGTAAATAACGAACGCGCTAGTATAGTTCCCCGCTCTTTCGTCAGATGGCGCCACAATAGGGGTTTTGTACATTCCTACGATGCTCCCGAACATTTCAACGCATAATGAGCTATATAGGCAACAAAGCGCGCTTCTAATATATCAAAATATAAAAAACAATTCAATATTGTGTATTTCTGATAGAAATGAGGTGGTTTCCTTAAATACCAACTAAACTATAGCGAGATGAAAAATACCACACCATATCTAAGGCTTTATAAAAAGCTATAGAAAGTCAGAACCTCACACGGATCGGTATTCTGTCTGCAACGGATCACCCCTGACCCACTGGTCCTCGCATGCCACACACGGCTCTGCTGTGTTTGAGCTTTGAGGTATCACCCATCAAGTGATCCATGCTGCCCAACATGAGGCGTAATTAATTACGCTGATGTTGCATAGCACAGCGGCAGCATCTAACTAACTCTAAGGAGTTAGTCGGCCCCTCTTTAGGGGCCACACAATAAACAAAGAATACCCTGAATCTGGGACCTGCGGGCGAGGGCCCCAACTGTGAAGTCATTATTGGCCACATTGGTAATATCAATTAAAACTTTAGACAACACCCACCTTAAGTATCATTAACGGACAATATCAATAAACTTAGCATCCTCCTCGCCAGCAAGTCCCGGATTCAGTATAGAAAGACTAAGGGGGCGGGGGGTAGGTCTTTAGGTTTAGTGCTATCTGTGTCATTAGACCATTCTTAAAAATCGACATGTGACATGAATAAAAAATTCTCAATTACTGTATAAGTAGGCGCCTCAACTCTTCCTTCAAATTCCGGCCTTGCGGGTGGTCAAATTTAAAAAAAAAATTCCTAGGGTCTATGGTCCCAAGAGTCCGATTGTATCAACTACGGTGCCCCTACATTTTCCCCCTTAGTGACACTAGTGACAACGTCTTTTTCACTTAGTGTCATGTGACATGGTCATTTCTTAAAAATCGACATGCGACATGGGACACGTTCATCTCAAACCCTTAGCCTCTAGGGAGTTCAAAATAGCGCTGCCGCTGCCGCTGTAGTCTGCCCGTTTCTGTGATCCAATATGCACCCTTCCTAATAGCACCCCCACTGGTGCATTGCATAAAAATAGCCCCCCTGACCTCATTTCTTGAGCTATAAAAAACACAAACCCCTCATTTTAATCACAATATCATGGCAGTCAACATGAATGGAGCCATTAGTGGAGAAAGATAAGAGTCTCTGTTTTCTGTAGCCTACAATATTATGGTGACATTCTTCATGTCAAAATGTAATAAATAAATATGAGTTGTTAAAACTTGTTACCATGGGGATGTTGGTAATTGTGTTCTTGAAGACGTATGTGAAATCCAGATGTATGTGCCTCTGCCCAATGATGTCCCTAGCCATTTTAAGTAAACCTGTTCTGTCTGAGTTAGAAGGGTGCCTAGGGCCAGAGCTACAGAACCCCTAACTGCTGTGAAGGTGCCCCTCTCCTGCCTAGATCACAGAAATGGGAAATATGTTCAGATGCATTCACCATGATATTTCTGGATCTAGGCATGATAGAAACCCCTGATCTTTACAGATCTGAAAAGCTCTCATAGGGATCTATACTAATGGAACCAATATGTTTTTTTAAACTCATTTTTCAAAAATTTATCAAACTCCCTACCTTAGCGCCCCTATAAATAGGGTTAAGTACCTGTCCGACTCCCCTACCACTGCTGCTGGAGGAGTACCGAGAACTACCCTCTTTTTAGAAAACTAAGTAAAAATATCCTTTTTCATGTCCAGTTACATACAATGTCGATCAATTTGACACTGTAGCAGCATGTCTCCATATCTGTATGCTGCATAAATGCGCAATACACGGTTCTGCACGCACTTAAACCAAGGCTAACATGGGTGACCTATATAGATGTGATACTCTCGTTTTCGGGGCTAGTAGAAATTAGGCGGCTAATATGGACATTCCGGGTTCGAACCCTCACTAAGTTTTAGTCAAGACGTCTAGCCACGTCGCCTAAGGCGACGAAAGCGCGTCAAGGTGTTTACAGGGTTCGAACCCGTGAGCTGCTCCTTGGGGCCACAAAAAACGCTTCAACCTTGAAATCCCATAGGAAAGAAATTTTGGGTTTTTGGACTTTAGGCCTTAATTTGGGGGTGATCCCGGGCTGATAGAAAAATAATTCTTGGACGAGCGGATAGCTCTGGATCTCTTTTTATCTAAAACAGCGAAAAATTGATTATGGTTCCGCCGCAATTCATCCGACGAGGGGTAATCAGCCCCCCCCCCTCTGCCAATCACGGCAGTGAATTTAGACGGCGCGCAATCACTCGCAGCCATCGCGGACGGACCAATTGGTCCTGTCGGCATCTTAGTATGGTTCGTGTGACCTACTTAGAGGCTCACACGGTGGGGGTGTGTCCGGCGTTCGGCGCGCTGATTGGCTACTGGTGGGAGGTGCCGTGCTGCGTCAGGAACTTTACCTATTTGGGACGGGTGTTAAAGGCGCACTGAGTTGAGGTGCACCTTTAAGCAAGAGCACAATCCGGCCGTCGCGTTGGTAGCCTTACTACCCGTCGCGCATTCAACTGGAGGCTTAAGTGTGACAAATGACGATTCTTTGTCGACGCGACTACTAACATCAGCAGCATCGGCAGCAGCGGTAGCAGCATCGGCAGCAGCTATAAGGTGAAAACATGTTCAGACACGGTCGGCGTGTGAGACCTGTCCAGGCACGTCCGAGCAGGTTCGAACGTGTCTGAACATGTTCCGGAGTGCAAGACGCGTGCACACACAGACCGAACAGACACACACAGACCCACACACCGAACAGACACACACAGACCCACACACCCACACACCCCTATGTAGTGTGGGATGTAAAAGAAGTTTCGGTACCTACAACCAAACAGCCAGTACCCACCCCAGGGCTTCATGTCGCACGCGGGAAAAGTATAAAGATTCGAACGGTGGCGCCAACTGTCGGAATAGCGGGTACACTACGTCAGTAGTTCTTTTGTTCTCCGCTGAGTGACTGGGCGAAATGTAGTCGGTAGCTCTATTTTCAGTGCACTGTTCTGTTCATTTTCTACACTTAACGCTTAAATAGAACACGTGTTTGTACAAGCTAGCCGTTTTTATCAGTGCAAAAATTAAATAAGCATCGGATAGAACAATAAAAAAATGAGAAAGTAATCCAGCACTTAGTATAACACGCCAGTTTTATCATGAGACACCGAAAGTCTGGTTCTTTCGGGTGCATAAGACAGTCGACCGAGAGCTCCAAACCAACCAAAACGTACCAGAGTGCGATCTATCTCATTAGAACGTACCCGACAGGGCAGGGGCCTTCTACACCCCGGCTCTGATGAGCAAGCGACAATTGTTGCAGAGGTCCTATTCCTCTTTTGAGGTGGGACCGAAATTGAACAAAAGAATAAACTAAACCAAAAGCCTTAAGATTGAAAGAGTTGTAGATGACAATTTTAACGAGGAAGTCGTATTCATTAGTTTACAAATAGCCAGTGTAAGTACGCCTATGTATAGGAGAGAGACCTTGCTTATTTCTTATAGGGTTGTAAGATAGTCACATCATGATGCACATCATCATAAACGCATCATGATACATTTCAATCTTCATTGTAAGTAGACGAACCAGTAGACTCGCCTCTCTGCCCTCTAAAAGAGAGGGCAGAGAGGCGAGTCTCACTCTTAAAAACCCTTCCCCTCCCCTCCCCCCTCCCCCCTCCCCCCCTCCCCCCCCCCCCATGCATCTTAAAGAGTGCCCCCCAGAGTGCCCCTCCCCCCCTACAAAAAAGAGCCGCATTTTTAAATTATTTTTTAGCAAGCTTTCAGCTTGCTTTTTCTTTTTAAAATTGATTTATCCATAAAAATCTCAAGTGACTTATTTTGAAATTCGCGCCAACCTAGTAGTCACGTGACCCCCTTAAGTAGGTCACTTCCAGTCACGTGACCTATTTGAATTTCCCGCCAACATGGTGGTCATGTGACCCTCTTAAGTAGGTCACTTCCGGTCACGTGACCTATTTGAATTTCCCACCCAAAGGTCACGTGACCGGAAGTAGGTCACTTCCGGTCACGTGACCTATTTGAATTTCCCGCCAAAAGGGAGGCCTCTCATTGGCTGCTTTTGAATTTCCCGCCAAAAGGGAGGCCTCTGATTGGCTGCATGTCGATTGAGTAATAAACAGTAGTTAACCATAGTCCCGTTCCGATACATACTATACTACTACTGTGTGCACAACTTTCTGTTCAACTTTAATCAACATAGTATTAACATTGAATCAGCATTTGTGGACAGTCGAGGGAAAAGGGTCCTCCTAAGGTAAACCCAATTATGGGTCACCAGCTTTCCATTGATATATTTCATTAGCAGGTACCGCTTCATAATTGCACATAAAGTCAAATGCAGACATAAAGAGGACAACTTCTGCCAAGCAGCTGTTTAGTTGGTCAGGATGGCCATGCTTATCAATAAAATAAACCAGAGGGTAGGAGGCAGGGGGGGGGTTATTATTGGCTCCTCAACATATATATGTATAGATATTTATAATAAGAATTGTCTGGGGAGGATTTTTGTCATGATTATGAGTTAAGACTCTTGCAGCTAATGGCATATAGAGGTGGATGGCTACTGTTGACGTGATAGTGATGACATGAATGTGTGATAGAAAATATTGTAGTTTTCCTCGCTTTTGATGCTTAATAAACAGGAAGTTGAGCTGTCAATGGCTTGTTAATATTTGTGTACATATGAACAACTCACTTAATTCTACTTTCGCAATGAACAATAATTGTGGACAATAATACCAGCCATTGTGAGATGTATGAAATATGGGTCCATAAAATAGTCTAACATGACTATGATAACTATGACGTATAGGCTGCATCCTGGGATATATAGGACAGTCTGATTCCTTTGCCTTTACTGCAATGCAGATGTATTGCTCAAAACTGATGCTAACTTATTGATACATTTTTCTGGAAAGATACACATTGTTTTTGGTTAAGGCCAGGAGTAAGATCCGAATGGATATTGTGGTTACCATAGTTACCGTTGGCTGAGAGGGATAGATAGGTCTCATGTGGCATCTCTTGCTGCTGTTCTCTTACATCTCCATTATCACCTGCTTCCCTGAACTCCCTGGTTACCTGTGTGTATATGGTAGGGTTATATAGTGTTTTTTGGAAGCATTAGTGTGCATTTGTGTACTTATGTTGCCTGAATTTTGACTTCCTTTCCATCTGACTGCATTCAATGAGCTGATGAATCTCACCAATCTTCTAGCAGGCATTTTCATGAACAGAACATGATTTTAATCACAATAGTCATAGGAACAATTTATATTTGACGTAGTTGATTTTGATTACATTCTTAAAGTCAAACAGATTTTTTCCACATCTAACTTCTTTCCGTCTTGAATATGAGACATCCTATAATCAAAAAATTACCATTGATATCGATCACCCTTATTAAACGACTTTAAATTACTGATAAGAGGTTGAAGTAATTAGCTTAAAATTGAGAGTTGCAGAATCAATTTTAATGACTTTGAGCAATTAACCGAAATTCCCGAGCTGATTCTGACATGTGTGTCTGATATCTGTCACTACAGTGACAAGCTGTATTCTGATGTGATGTGTTGCATCATAACATCTCATTAGGCATCGCTTCACTCATTAATACCTGTTCTACCAAGGAAAGATTTTCATGCAGTAGTTGTCACTCAAACCAGTAATTTATCAGATGCCATAAGACATTCATCAACAGACATGATTTTTGATGGAAATAAGAGGGAGAAAGCTTACCTTATTTATATTAACTACGCTAGGATCGTAGTTGATATAGCAAAGCTTGCTAGGTACTAATTAAGCATTTACAATTGATCGTGTAGCAGGGTGCAGTAAAGATTTCTAATTCAGAACATTTCTAACTTTGAGAGGTCTCATTGCATAGTTGACTATGTTACACGAGGATTTATATAAAAAGCTTATCAGCTTTTTACTTGACATCATTTGTGACCCTACCTCTACAAAACCTTCAATTAACATCATAGTAAGATATGTTCTAAGTGGTGAGGCTGCATAATACTGTCATGCAGGATCCGATAAAGACAAGAAGAATAAAGTGGGCTTTCTGCTGACTCCTCCAGAATAGAAACCACGGTTATATTTTATTTTACAGTGGATTTATCTTTTTACCATAGACTATATGTGTACTGATTCCTTTTAAAACTCGAACGTTCTGATTAACCTGATATTTGCTATGCAGTGTGAACCTGCAGCCATCCTCACCAACAACACATCCATCCAAATATTGAAGTGAACTTTTACCTCCAACTGAATTTTGCTTCATATCCCTAAGCTGATACATTGTCTGAATTCTCTCAGCTCTTATTATGAGAAAGGCTTCACGTCTCACTAATACTGCTGAGAAAGGTGTCTTTCACCAAAATTTGCTTTGATAAAAGCAGTTATTTACAGTCATATTTGTAGCAATCACCCTCTTATTGTAAACTTCCTGACCACCCTCCAGCCTACACTGATTGAGGCAGTTAACCAGGGACTAGACTAGATAAGGCATGTCTGTGAGAAATAAGGCCTGAGGGTGAATGTGGACAAAGAAGATGGGCTGGATAAAAGAGGAGAATCATGTTGGGTAAGGAGCTTGGGAATTAGTCTGAATAGGTGTGTACTAAATCGGATACATATGAAGAGAGTACACTGAAAATGTACACTGAATGGTTGAAAGGGATAGTCGGTACAGACTTTCCTAGGTTGGTCATATCAGTGTTAGTCACAATGGCAAAGTTATATTCATAAATGATCAAGGGGTCAGTCAGTAGTGGCTGGCCTAGGTTCATCATTGGTGTGTTGTATTTGTATACCACTAGTTGGTGCCACCTGTGATGACCACTCAGTGGCCCCCCCTGGAAATTAAAAGACTACGGTGGGTTGGTCAGTACTGACCAACCTGACAATAATGACTTACCTAGGTTGGTTGTATAGGGAGCCAAAAAATAACTAACTAGGTTAGGCACTAGTGACGGAGAGATTGGTTGTATAGGGAGCCTAGGAATATCAGTGTAGTGAAAGATTGAAGCAAAACTAGGAAAGTCAACCATGCAAGCAATAAACTAATATGATATCACATGAATGGAGCAATTTCTCAGGACTTCAGCCACATTCAATCAATAGCACAGCTCATTAGTTTGTCAAGATAAACTTTCTCGGGTTGCTGTCAAATGCAGTGGGAATTGATGATAAGATGGCAATTTCCACCAGATTGTATACATGTCAGAAGAATTTAATCAACCCACATCAGTACTAGTTCTGACTGAACTGTACCAAGTTAATTTTGAAGATGTATAGCTCCCTTATTGTGCCAGGGAGCTACATTCATATTGCCATGTCCCCAAAAACTATTTAAATCCAATAATGTTGACTGGTTATCACATGTTCCAAATATTACTGATGCCACTCCTCCCATGGTTTTCTGAGAGGAGGGTTAGTAAAACATGTTTGTGTTAGTAAGATGAGACCTTAGCTAACTGCTTGAGGGTTCTTACAAGCTTAAAAGAAAACACCACTCTATTTTAATGATGACTTCAAATGGTAGTCTTGGTATAAATTAGAAATATGATGGCACATTTAGTGAAGCACAGGCTATTATAAAGGAGAACAGTAGGCTTATCTGCTGCAGCCCATGACGTCACCATTGGGGCAAATACACCAGGTAGAGCATTGTTCAAGCCTCGAAGCTGTAAGCAAACGACTTTCGTGGTGGTTTAATCATAAATATCAAATGTATAATGTCATAATATTATGTAGGGCACTTAATTCGGGTTATTTGGTGCTACTTGTCAAGTGAAATCTACAAGTAGTGGCAAGAGAAACCTAAAAGGGGGATCTTGGTGTGCACTAACAGTGCTATGCAGCCACTACTGGGGTGTATTTGCCACAATGGTGACGTCATGGGCTGCAGCAGATAAGCCTGCTATGCTCCCTTATAATAGCCTATGCTAGACTATTGCAAATTGATACTAAGTGTATCAATTGAAGTCATCATAAAAATTGGGTGGCGTTTTCTTTTAAGGTGTGGATGGGGCCTGGTGGTGTAATGGACTGAAATGCTCATCATCTAGACAGGGTGAGGGGGAGGAGCTTGAGCAGAATTAGACAAGGGTAAAATTCTGCTGAGACCCAACAGACAGCCATTTTGCTAGTGCGTTCCCCTTATCATCTGCCAAAGATCTGTCAAAGATCACCCATCTTCAACTCAGACGGCCATCTTACATACAACTTTGAAAACCCCACATCTAGAGCACTGTTAATTTTGAGCCCCTCTTCCCCTTACTGACACTGTAAAGGATCCCCAGAGTCAGACAAAGTCTCTGACTGCCCCATGCAAATGTAAGATTAGCCAAGCTTCTAAACAATCACTGCGGATGGCATGTTAGGATCAAATTAGTCCATTGATGCCTTTTTTAGTCACAGATTCTTTCAAGCCAAACTGGTTTAGGAAAGTGACAGGATTGGCAGCTAGAAAGACAGACAGATGTACTAACTAGATAAGGCTTTGGTTCAAACTAGTGTGAACCTTCCAGTATTTAAACAACTTCAATACTATAGGCATTATGAATAATGTAGATTATTATCAATTTAGCCAGGTAAAAGCGTTCTATACCATACATACACCTTTTAAATAATATATAGAGGCTCTGGCTACTCTACTATGTTACTTTTACTCCCATGTACACAGGGCAGCATCAGCCCAATCTATAGGTCAGACACCGTGCAGCACACAGGCCCTACACCGGACGGCATGAGGTGACGACCGGGAGGGAGTCTATAAATAGCACTGTAGGACGCCACGGACGTCAGTCACCACAACAGCAGCGGCAGCAGCAGACGACTTTCCCACCCACCATCCCAAAATCAACAATAGACGACATATACAATGACGAGGAATATAATATTATCTTTACATAATTGAGCTCTTATGTGAAACCGAATTGTGGTAACAAAATATTAAAAGCCAATCCTCTTACGTCTTGTGCCTGGCATAATTAAGAACGTTCCTGCTTAGGCAGCTTAAAGCAGGAAGTATTAAAGACTTGATAGATAGTCCCTAGCTGTAGTGGGTAATAATGGGAATGGCGACGTTTGAGAGTCAAGATTTTTTTTATCTCACTGCATCGCTTGAATGATGAATGTGATTCCTGGCTTCTCATGCACCTGCTTCCATTGGAGACAATGGGGAGGGAGGCATATGGGATGCTGTAAATAGAGCAAGAGTCAGTTGGAGTGTACGGGCAGGATGGGAGGGTGAGGTTTGTGGATAGCAGATAGATGGACAGAGTGGGACATGGTGTAGGCAGAGAAGGTTGGACACAGATGGACATGAACTAGGATGTATACTGGGACATCAGGCTGTGTCTCACCAGATAGGGCCAATGTGAAATCCTTTGACTCAGTGCCATCTTTGACCAGAAGCCATGTTTTACCGGGTGCCATCTTTGAGAGACTTGAAAGAAAACAGTTCATTTAGGGCAGATAGATATTTAGATTGAATACAAATTATAATTAGACTCTCGTTTCCCTTCAAGGACTCCAAGGATCGAGGATTTCATGGCTCTCTTTTAAATGACTCTGCAAGAAAGTATGTTTGGCGACATATCACATTAAGTCTTGCAAGCATTCATATTCTTACCTGTGTAAGAAAGTAGGAAAGCAGCCTCGATGCTGCTTTGTGCCAGGTGCTGTCCTCCAGCTGGTAGGTAGCCATCCACTCAGCGACCAGCCTTGAGCCCTCCAGGCCCATTGCAGCCTTCAGGCTGTAATGGGTCTGGACAATTTTATATTTAATAACTGTAACCTACTTAGATAGCTTAACCACTGATTGGTTAGCCATGGTCACATGATCATGCATGAGGTTGTGTATGGTCTCATTGGTTCGAATCCCACCTTGGCAAAACATTCGTTTTTGTACACTTTTTATTTCGCCTTTTTGAAGCATAAATACCCCTATAGTGGCATAGTAATATTACAAATCACATATTTGGAAAGGGGCAATCATGTAATAGAGATGCATAAAACAAGATATCAAAATTACTACCCATTGTGCCAAGGTGGGATTCGAACCCATGATGTCCAGATTGCTGGTATTCAGTACAAGTCAGTACAATCCCAGACTGTCACGTACAGTCGGGGCCGGAGAATGCTCAGCAACAGCCGGAACAGACAGAGACCTCTCATTGAGACAGGAACTTTGAGGGACAACCAGCTGGTATGCAGCCAATGTTTCACACAACTCACTATACCATAGGCCTAATAGAAAATGATATTAGGGATAGGCTGTTACTGTCTTAGTAGACATGGGAGACATGGAAAACATGTCATTTGAAGGGTTTTTGACGTCTTTAAGGGGTTTTGGGCCTTTGGAGGGCCTAAAAACGGAAAATATTGGGCCAATACAAAAAAAAAGGAAATCCCGAATTGTTGGGATGTTTTCTCACATATACCAATTTGTTGAAAAAATTGGTGCAAAACTGGTTTTTCTGTAGGTCTATAAGCCTGAAAAGGGCCAGAAATAGCCAAAACAACATAGGTCAGAGGCATATTTGAGCAAAACTGAGATCGATATCATCAATAACTTATGTAAACATAGATTTCGAAAAATGTAGGAGATTGATTTTTGTGCCTTATTTGTTTCATCACCCTTTGGATACCAACTTGCAATGGGGAATACTTGTCTGATTTCTCCACCCTTTAAAGACAGCATGGTGTTTTGATGCCTAAATGTGATATGTCCTTTGTTGTCATAATGTATAAATGCAGCTAGGACATTCATGCATCATAGCAACCCTTCATCTATGAACTATGCAGTCTGTAGAGGAATAAATATTGTCACCATACACAACATAACAAGATAATAGCATTTCAAACTAAATGAATTCACAAAAGGTAAATAGTACATAATACTGTGTAGCAGGATATCGCCTGTCGCATATCAACCAACCAGTGTTTATTCCTGGCTACATCCACCTTCTAGCTTTTGGATATAATGTTTCAGAATTGTCCAAATTGTCTCACTGTAGGAATCTTGAATCCAATTGTAAGTCAATATGATACGTCAGGTAATACAATTAAATGACATTCCAAGCCTGCTATATACAAACCATCTGGTCTACAGCAGACCAACCACCTTTGTAATCACTCTAGGCAGACATGAAAAGGTATATATTCCACACACAAATAAATCGGATGAATGGGACATCCAAAATCAACTGCTACCAAGCTATCAGTTGAATCCTATTTGGTCTAAGTAACATCTCGACGACTTATTTGCAGACACACAATAGCACCTCCTTACTCTGACAGCTCAACTATACAGCATGGTTCTAAGCAATAACAGCCTGACTGACCCTACATCCAGGCACTCTGCAATGACCAGCTCCCAGAGTGACCAATTTGCTGCCAGACTGTGGTCAGGGAGTAGATCATCAAGGCAGAGAAATTTGCTGAACTTACCAAACTCCACTTTAGAGATGCTCGACATCAATTTGGTACAAATTCTCGATAGTGCATAGGTATCATGTCCTTATCAATATAAATATGTGGGTATATATACGCTGTGGGTCGTGATACAGGACAAATTGGTAGAGGCGGAGTTTTCAACTGTCTGAGTGAGTATTTCAATAGCCTTTTTATTTTCACTATCAACTCAAACTAATCATCCTGAATACAATCATAAAAAGCCAAGACTAATGGAAACTTCCTTTATCTATGGTAAAACAGACAGCAACAGATAAATACATCTGTGAAGTCTCCAGATCCCCCTAGGGCCTTTGAATTGGCAATGTGGCATATCTAATATTATACTTTCTGCAGAAATAGAAATATTCCTGATATAATCGCATGAGATATAAGAAATCGTGGCCGGTGCGTTAGGAGTAGCTTCTTATTCATATTGGTCTCAGCACTTTAAGGTATAGACCATTTCAGGTAAAAAAGCATACCTAGAAGCGTGCAGGAGTATTCATACTTTGTAACAGAGAATCAATTCACATTTTAATCAAATATATGGGTTGCATACATGGGTGTATATGCATGTATAAAGACTCACTTAACCATTGTGACTTCCCCTACCCCAGTGCCACTGACCACTGACTTGGGTGGGACTTAGTAACCTGTGTAGTGCTACATATATATTTTTTGTTTTATTTATGTTTTAAACGAATAAATTAATATCAGTGACATGTTGGAATTAAATGATAATGTAACAAAAAGAACAGTGATTGATTTTTCTTTAATAAGAATCTCTAAGAATCTCTATCCTGAATGATGAACTATCAATAACAAGTTTTGAGTAAAAAGTATCAATCATTGAGGGTAGGGTAGAAAGCTAGTTCTCAGTGGTTGATCCGTCTGACTGTCATTGATCTGGGCTTTTCCTCATAGAGGACTTTCTGCCTGCATAGTCAATATTTTCAATGACATTGATCTGATAAAGAGAGGGGATAATGGGATTAAGAATCTTCACAAGATCTGAGGGCCATTTTACCACTAGATCCCTCCTTATTGTGTTACGTCAATGACTCCCAACTAACTGCCATGACACATGTTCATCTATCCCAAAGTCATGTGACATCAGGAAATCTAGAGTAGAGTATTCCATGCTCCCCTCCTTTCAACTCTGGAACAAGGGGGAGGCTCTCACTCTGACATGTTAAAATTAAATCAATCTTGGTTTTGAATCATCAATGGGGATGGCCTATTAGGTTTTACAGAAATTAATATTTGAATAGCATGGTGTGACCATTCTTTCCTCCAAAGCCTTTCAAGCCAAATGAGTCATTATTAAGGCAAGTAAGGTTCATGTAAAAAAGGATTGGCAATATTGGCAGATAGATAGAGGATAAACAGCATTCATGCAGGCACAGCATGAAAACAAAATCAGGCAGTGCCTAGAAAGGAGAATCCAGCATTTGCAAGAGAGTATAGACATATGTATCTCTCTCTACTTGAGGGTATTCAAAGTCTACTTTTTCCATGCTGGGCTAATAGTGTGCTAAGTTATTGCCTAACACTCTTCAATGATATGCCTGACCCGGGAAGGAAGCAGTCTTGGCACCATAGACAAGTAGTTCTGGCTGGCACTCATACCTTTCCCTGTGTGGGAATGAAGGTCACCAGCCTCCAGGCTACCTTGTGCCACTGGCTGCTCTCCAGCTGGAGGAAGGCAGACCACTCAAGGACAGCCAGCACAGAAAGAGACCTCTCATTGCGGCAGGAACCAATTAGGGACAATCTGCTGGCCAAATGCCACACTTCACCAAAACTATCACTACATGTGTAAGTGAAAACAATTGGAGTGCGGTAAATCCTTCTGAATCTGTAGAAACAATTCCAGATGATAGAACCATATTTCTAGGAACACTATGCTTACCTTACACATTCCCAGTGGAACACCATGCAAGGGGTGCACATTGATAATCAAATAAGTTTGTGCTCATGCTAACGTTTGGCCAAATTTTTAGGCCCAGCTCCAACTGCTAGTGCTGTTTGCTGATTGTAGGTAGGACACTCAAAACCTCCCCATCAGGCATTTATACTTCTCTGACACTTCAGAGATGAACTTTTGGAATTGAACCCTGAAGGGATAGGATACTAATATCATCAGACATTAATCTATGGGCTGAACTACGTAGTCAAATTGACTTCTAGTGTGGGATATTCTGCACTGCCTCCCTACTAAGCACTTTCTCTGTAGCGTACTAGACATTCAGGTGCCATCAAAAACGGCTGACTGAGTGGTCAATTTGCTGTCAGACTGTGTAAAGGGTCACTAACTAGCTGCCGAGGCCATGGAGGCCAACGGCTAGAAGCCATTGCTCTTGCAAGTTTGTTTACCTTATTTTGTGGGAGAATACACACTACTGAAATTTGTTTATTCTTTGAAAAGAATAAGACAGTATATAAACCATGAAAATCTTGTACTCTTGATAACATGAACCATGTAAATACACCCACAAAGGCAAATATGTCAAACCAGAACACCATGACTAGACACATAAAGTGCCAAGTCATTTGCCTGAGCCTGGAAAGAAGTGGTCTTGGCACCATAGAGGAGTAGTTCTGGCTGGTACTCATACCTTTCCCTGTGTAGGAATGAAGGTCACCAGCCTCCAGGCTACCTTGTGCCACTGGCTGCTCTCCAGCTGGAGGAAGGCCTACCACTCAAGGACAGCCAGCACAGAAAGAGACCTCTCATTGCGGCAGGAACCAATTAGGGACAATCTGCTGGCTGAAGGCCAGTGCTTTACTTACCAAGACCTTCACTGCAGGTGTAAGATTCATACACTTAAAGCACAGTTAATCCTTTTGAATATGTACAAAAAACTCTAGATAGTGAAACCATATTCCTAGGAAAGCCAACTGCAAGCACCACCAAGCATATCACGGGTAGAATATCGTGTGCATCTTCACAATAACTATCAACAGGACCCTTACCTAGTTGTTGAAGGAGGCAAGGCCTGGGCCAGTTCTATGAATATGGAATTTGATTTGCCTAAAGGCTAGCACGCACATGTGCACAATGGGTCCAAGTTTGTAATGGAATATCTCAGAAATGCAATTTGACCACATTGTGCTTGACTTGCACTATTCCAAACATTTGTATTGCAACACCATGCACACCGTACTAAAACAAAGAAGTTTGTGTTGGTGCTCATGCTAACGTTAAGCCAAATTTAACTCAGTACTGTTAACACTCCTAGTGCTATTTTCTGGAAGCGAGTAGTTCACCCAAAACCTCCCCATCGAACATTTATACTTCTCTGACATTTTAGAGATGAACTTTTGGAATTGAATCATAACCCCATGAGTCCTGAAGGGATATGATACTAATATCATCAGACATTAATCTATGGGCTGAACTACGTAGTCAAATTGACTTCAAGTCTGGGATATTCTGCACTGCCTCCCTACTAAGCACTTTCTCTGCAGCCTACTAGACATTCAGGTGCCATCTGAAAACGACTGACTGAGTGGTCAATTTGCTGTCAGACTGTGTAAAGGGTCACTAACTAGCTGCCGAGGCCATGGAGGCCAACGGCTAGAAGCCATTGCTCTTGCAAGTTTGTTTACCTTATTTTGTGGGAGAATACACACTACTGAAATTTGTTTATTCTTTGAAAAGAATAAGACAGTATATAAACCATGAAAATCTTTTACTCTTGATAACATGAACCATGTAAATACACCCACAAAGGCAAATATGTCAAACCAGAACACCATGACTAGATACATTACACTTTTATTCATATCAATACTTTCAAAACTATCAATGGCATTGATGTCAAACCTATTGCAGTCATGGTTCTGCAAGTGATGAGTACATTTATCATACTTGAAATTCGACAACATTGGCTATTATTATGGTATTTATGTAAGTATGTTCCTTACCTATCCTGTTTTAGAGATATGTTTATTCTACATATTGTGACATTATTTTAATGTTAAAGTATAATAGGTAACCTTTCAGTAAAAATGTGAGGGAAAAGATGTGAGAATGCCAATGTGTCCTTCTTAATTACTTGTGGCAGAACAGAGCTGCACTTAGTCCCCCAGTCATGTTTACAAACATGGCTCTGTACCAAACTGGGAAATAGGTTTGTCAGATGGAAGCCGAGGAGGGAAGCCATTCAAAATGAGGTTAGACAGTGATGCCTTTGGAAAACACCAAACAGAGCACTCAGGTTTCACTTGCACGGGGATCATATCACAAGGTTGTTGAGTGTAGCCACACACTGTCACCAGGGCTTCATGTTCAATAAGAGTATTTGACAGCATCTCCTAATAGTTTGGTAGGAACATAGTAAGTGATGATGAATATGTCTGGATTTTTTCAGGATGAGGTGACACATTGCTGCCTGTGAAAAACACCATGGAGCAGTCAGATCATTGTCGCACTGAGATCATGTGTAGAAGGTTCAGCCAGTCATTGTCACCAGGGATTAAGGTACAACATGGACATCTTCAGATCTTCAGATTGTGTAGCTCGGTTATAATAAACCATACTTCTACACTAAGATTAAAGATTTATGTGTCAGGAGGAATTGAGGGAACTACTTTGCTATGCCACAATCCTTTCTGAAATGATCAATGTCTGCTATTAGAAAACTAAGCAGAAATAAGTCCACTTTCAATTATTAGCAATACTATACACATGTAAACTAGAGAGCTTGGAAGAGTCTTACTGTAAATATGTATGTATCAACCTTGGCTCTGACAATATCTCTGACAATATCTGCCTTATAAGGCCATACCTAGGGTGAAAAACTGCAACTATCCCACAACTAGGACTAGGGTCAGAACCAGGCTAGGACATAACCTTCTCTGCTGTTGGGCTGCAAATTATAGCCAGCCACATCCACCACCTCAGCTAATGCCAGGCTTAAGGATCCCCAATCATCCTGCATTAAGGGCTCAGACAGCTCACCTGTTCTCAACCCTGTCCAGCTGTTGTGTGGGAGTGAGGTAAGGGACGCTTGGGGTGAATATGAAGGCTGTGTTAAGCCATCAGTCAGCCTGACTGATTCCATGATAAACAGATTACTTCAAGGATTAGTAAGTACCACATTCATCATTACCCGCAGGTTATATTAACACAGCTTGAGCTTGAATACTGCTACATAAACTTGTTATGGATTTGTAGCCTGATTTGACGGCTTGCTGTAAAAGGTCATCATGGTGGAAATGTGCATCCAGAATTAGCCACTTCATGCATATCAATACTTTTAGGAACAGCA
This sequence comes from Harmothoe impar, assembly GCA_947462335.1. Taxonomy (NCBI): domain Eukaryota; kingdom Metazoa; phylum Annelida; class Polychaeta; order Phyllodocida; family Polynoidae; genus Harmothoe; species Harmothoe impar. Next base: position 8,597,627 of record OX381709.1, on the reverse strand, counting down.
ATATCAAATATCCCTTATTCCAACTGTGAAATGGTGGGTTTGTGGTTTTTTAATCCTTTAAACAACAGGGTAACATTTCAAAATGTATATATACATATGTATGGATTGGTCATTTATCTGAGATGGTTGGTTTATATGCACATTTCAGCAGCATTAAATTGCTCAACACTCTCACATTCTCTCAGTATCAATTAGGCAGCAGAGTTGCTGTATGATTTATGAGGCTGCACTCTGTTAGTGAGGACACACTCCTGGGTGTACTTTGATGGTATGGTTGTGGAGGGGTGTTCAGTAAAGGGGAGCCGGCTGAGAAAGGTAAATTCACTGCATAAATGTTGGCATTTAAGCAAAAATCTGACAACTGAAAGTCACACTTTAAGCATATTTAATCCCAGTTAATGCCTCTTAAAGCTGCTTAAATATCATTATGACGTTTCCAGGACATTTACATGGGATTTAGTGAAGTTAAAGCTGTTTGACTTTAAGCAATAAAAGGTTTGCTTAAATGCCAATGTTCATGCAGTGATTCCTCAAACGGTTTGGTGGTAATTTTCCACTTACCTCCACCTTTTTTATATTAGAGTCACCAGCCTCTGACTAACTGCCACAGCACATGGTAATCTATCCCCAAATCGAACAGACTTCTTACACAAAGTGCTTTTACCTCTACATCAAGTGTAATGTTATCCATGAACCCCTCTTCTTCTAACTGACACTACAAAGGATGGTCAGGGCCGGATAAAGTCTCTCACTTCAACATGTGAAAATGAGATTAGCATGGAAGAGGCGGCCCCTAAGGGAAAGATCAGGAAGTTCAGTGTGGATTATACCTAGGTGGTTTCGATACACCGTATGTACAATTTTCTTTATTAAAACTATCAATATGGCCAGTCTGTCGGTTGTGACCCATATATTCAGTAGGGTTGACTGCCATAGCAATTAAGGACTCTCCTGTTTGGGCAGCCTAGAGCAGGTTAGATTAGCTGGGTGATAGATAGCTCCTGGTGGTAGCGGGTAATGAAGAGAGTGTGGCAGTGTGTGGAGGTGGAGATCTCTATCTCACTGCATCACTTGGATAATGAATGTGATTCCTGCCTCCCCATGCACCTGCTTCTTTTGGTGACAAGGGAGCCGAAGCTATGTGACACTGCCTAATTAAAAAGAAGGATTGAGAACTTTCATCATAAATGCAGAGGTTGGAGTGGTGTGGGGCTAGAAATGGCCTACACGACCAGAGGACCCCATTCAAATCTAAAGAATTATGAAATATCGGTACCCTACTGCAGCATTTAATAATCGAAAGTTGGTCTGGGCTTTCGAGGATGTGTTGTAATTGATGATCATTCACCTCAGCAGCTTTATTACTGTACTGTGAGTTATGTCCTCTCCACTAGGAGCTCACACAATGGGGATCCTACAACACTAGACTATATTGCGCTATGTGCCAGATACTAGTGCTGCTTGCTATGTGTTTAAGGACATTTGGTAACTGAATCCTTTTGATTGCAGATTTCCAATTTAATACAAGGCAATCTTTGCTTGCTTCATCACTCGACCGCAAAGTCACCAGGTGAAAAAGTAGCTTGCTTTGGCAAGCATGCTGCACACATCATTGTACCAACAGTACCATTATCTTAGGATCAAATCTGCCTCTGAGTTGTATTTGCACAACATTCAGTGACAAGTTAGAAAATGATCTGAATAGACTGTTTAATGTTACTGTTAAGATGCTGAAGGGAGGTTCATACGTGCCAATGTTTCTAGCAATGTGTCTTCTCCTGCTACAATGTCCTGCCAATTATCTGCAGGGCTTTATATGCGGATAATTATGCCTCTTGAGCTGGGCTGTGCTCACTGGGCAAAAAGATCTAAGCTGTATTCAAACATCTCAACATTCTTTGGGGAATTTGTCTCTACTAAATGCAAATGTATAAACATAATTGTTTTTTTTGAACAGAGGTAAAACGTAGTAAAATGTATGCATTGGTACAAAGCAATCAGAAACATGGCTATCCACACCTGACTAACCCACACTCATTGAGGCTACTGGTAGGCATGGTGAAACAGGGAGGAGATTATGTCCTCAGCCAGCGGCAGGAATAATGTCCATTTCTATATAATGCTGATAAATAGGCAGCATGGATGGGGGAGGGCATAGGGGGCCCCATTTGCCACCTTTCACATAACACCACTCATGATACACAGCTATGACAGTATAACTAACTGCTGACGAAACTTCCTAGAGTGAACAAATGTGAAAGATTAATCAACACAACGCATCATAGACCAATTCATTTCATGTAAGGGACCTATCCTGCGCCATTTAGTGGATAAGGGCAAAAGAAAAGAGGTTTGTTTCAGGTAACAAGGCAAGAAAATGTAGGGTCTGTAGGTAGGATTTCTTTTCTTTTTCAAACTTCTTCATTTAACATGAAAGTACTAGCCAGCCGCTCCGAGACCCTAAAATTGCCCAAAAATGGGTACAAAAGCAAGTGACAGTTATCATGTAGTTTTATTCGGGAAAAAGTTTGCACTAAGGCAAAGGACCTGGATGGCAGCTATCTTTTATTTCCTTGCCATAAACAGATGACTTTTAACTAGAATTGTAAGAATGAGGACTTTTGGCAAGTCAGACTCCCACTCAGAATCTGCCTATCTACTTCAACAATTAAACTTGAAAGCTGCTTTACTATTTATGAGACACACTTCACTTCAATTTCAAATTATAAAGTTTATTAGTCTGAACAAACAGTCTACAAATAACCTCATTGTAACGTTATCCTTAATAATACACTCTTACATTGTTCAAATTTTCTGGTACAATCAGAGATCTATACTTACCTGAATAAAAGTAGGAGACATCAGCCATAACAATATGAAAAGAAATAATTTAACTTTCTAAATGAAATCTGAAGCATTGTTGCGGGTCATATCATTGGTAAAATTGAGTGACATTTACATATTTTAGTTTCCGCAATTATTAGGATATTGATGTCTGATGATTTGAAACTAGCATATTTATATTCAAAGGTTTTCCATATTCACTAATGTTTTAGAAACTAGAATGAAGATTGGATTAACTGAGCGAAATTTCATATTATGACCTTGGAACCAACCAATACATCCTTATCATTGCTCCTGATCCAGCAGCAATCAATACCACAGGTTCCATATCCTGTGGGGATGAATTTCAATTGCGAATCATTCACCTCAACAGCTTAGTTACCGTGTCAGGATTAATGGCTTGTCAGTTCCTTTAACTCACTGAGATAATCAGATGAATAATATTAATCTAATATGAGGGTTTCATTGGTAACACTTAATTTAGAATAATACTGTGCCAACCCAATGTTTAAATAAAAACAAAAAACACACCCAGACATTTAATAAATAATATGAAGGTCACATACATCTTGAAAAAAGCTGTGTAAAAGTGATTTTCTAACTCATTCTTAAGGAAGCCTACACAGTTTAGTGAGCTTTAGTTAACAACACTGCAAATTGATCATGAACTCAATTTTTTTGAGAACCCCGCCTATTAGCCGACCACCCACTTTTGAGCCATAAGGGCAAACCCAACACCCCATGCCCACCATATTTAGAGACATTTATCAATAAAACTCTTTAGGGCCATTAAAAAAGTCTTAAAATCCACTAGTTATTGTTGTATATATGTATACTATTTTCTTAGATAAACTTTTCCTAAACACTGCCTATAAGCCGAATGTGAGTTTAAGAGGGAAAATTCGGCTTATATGAAATAAAAACACCAAATAAAATTCGGCTTATAGGCAGGATTTTATGGTACCATGAAATAGCTTGATAGTGTTGGACAGACAGAGAACATCATGTGCTGAGCAGCTGTAAGTTGAGGGTTTCAGGACAAGGACGCTTATCAATTTTGCAACGTATTAGAAATGGGAGACTTGGGGAGGCTAATTGATGGTCACAGTAATGCGCTTAAAGCCCAAGCTCTCCTATAAATAGGGCTGAGTTGCTTTGCTGGCTAAGAAATCTGGTAGTGGTATGGATACAGTGATACAGATGGTTTAAGACTAATCAGCATGTTTTGATAAACATTATGTAAAAAGGAATTTTTGTCCAATGGCTCCGACTCATACATCTGTGTTTTACATCTTCACAATCTTTGTAATGTTGTCTCGAAATGTGTGCATTTAATCTACTTTTAGACCAGAGGTAAAAACTTAGTAAGCTATATATGGGTCAGATCAGAAATTCATGCAGAAAGTGGGTTTTTTGCATTCCTACAGCTATAGAATAAAAATAAATGCTCCAATTTTTAATTTTTTTTTTGTATTAGAAAACACTCTAGGCTTTCAGGAAAAATTAAAATTTTTCATGTGCGGTGATTTTTCTCCGATATATGGGTCCCCAAAGGTGAAAAAAGGGCAAAAATCAAGGTTTTTAGGCCTATACACATGTTTTACCAGGTCCCCATGTCACCCTAGACCTTGTAAACCTTTCCTAAACTACATTTCCCATTAGCTATATACCCCATGTGGATAATCAACCTTAGTTCAATGGGGTGGTGACCCTTATTTTTTCTCCTAGGCCCTAGATGTACATCAACTACTAGTCTCGGAGGCATCCGTAACAGTAATGTTTGGGCCTATATCTTCAATAATAATATTCACTACATTTACTAAATAGGTACAATAGAAAGGGTCCATATGGGTGGTGGCCTGACAAAATTTTTTTTGGGCTAACTCAATTATTTCTATGCATTATGTCCCATATGCTATTTTGGAACTCGCATTACTGTTACGGATGCCTCAACACTAATATGCTTCTATATGTCTTAATAAGGTAGATTGAAGTATTTCTTCCTCCCTGTTTTAACAATTGGGACATATAAGTCAATCGTCAACAGCGGGAGGAGCTCCCGCGGTACTGTGTGTATTGCAAGCGAGGGAATATTGGCTCAGCTTGCGGCGGTTGAGGCATCCGTAACAGTAACCAGATTTTGGCGCGGGAAACTTGCGAGCGTCTCCTCGGCGAACCGGAAGTGACACACATCCGGGTCTTTCTTTTCGGCGTTGTTCTTGTCCATGCGAACACTTGTGGAGGAACTCGCCGATAAATTCGCTGTTTTTCAGCAGAAAAGGTAGGTAAAATGAAGAATTTGTTTCAAAATATGATGTACTTAGTTGCCGGGGGGTGAGGCATCCGCACGATTTGCCACATTTTGCGGGTATTTTAGGTTTAAAACATCGGTAGTTATCGTGCGGACGCCTCACGCCCGCTCGGAGCACTCCAATGGCTATTTGCGTTGCATTTTTTGTGAAGTTTATGAAACGACGCGCGCCCCGAGGCGTCCATAACAGTAATGGGCCGGCGACGAATATTCCAAATTGATCTTATTTTAAAGGCTCCCCCATGGTCCATGTAGACTGTAATGGATGCTAGACATGTTTATCTGTCCTTGTATGTAGTTTGGTTTGGATGTTTAGAGTTGAGATGGCCTTTTTGTTGTTTGAAAAAAAAAAAATGTTGAAAATTTTCCAAAAACTTGCCAGAATTTCTCCTCCCACACATAACAAAGTGTTGTAAGCATGGTGATATGTGGTTTATATCCTACCTGGTACCTCCCCTGATCATTTTAGGCCATTTGATGCCCTATTGAGTGGGTTTTGTGGGCACTGTGGGCCATTTTAGTAATTTTTGGGTTACTGTTACGGATGCCTCCGATGAAAATGAAAATTGTCCCATAGACCATTAGAGACATGGCTATCCACAGCTAACTAACCCACATTCAGTGAGGCTGCTGGCAGGCATAGTCAGACAGCAATGTAAGACAAGGCTTAATGTACACTGATGTAATCAACTGGACACAAAGAGGCTGCTCAGGTGGTCACTGAGTTGTAAGGGACCTGATTATGTACTCAGCCAGCGGCCGGAATGATGTCCATTTGTATAATGCTGAGAAATAGGCAGCAGAACAGGGAAGAGAAAACCAGGCCCATTCTGCTACCTTTCACATAACACAATACACAACACACAACCATGCCAGTAGAACTTACTGCCTATGACCTTTCCTAGATTGAACAGATGTAAAAAGGTTCATCAAATCAATGCATCATAGACCAAGTCATAAACATGTAGTGGAATCTTTCCTGCTACATGTAGTGAATTCCAATTTTTGCCTTTAGAAGTGGCTCTGGGTCCCCCTAAAACTATGATGGCAGGATCTATAGGCCACATATTTGTCACAAATAAAATTAAGGTCACTTCTTCCCATTCAGTTCAGAAATGAGCCATCCAGTATAGCGCCAAAGGTCGGAGGAGGGGCGACCCTTGGCCGGTGGCCACTAATTGGATGTTTAGATAAGGCGGCGGTGGGGCTCCCCAAGTCTACCCCTCACACACCCTTTCCAATAATCCGACATCTGACCTAGTTGTGTCATCCTAAACCCCACATCAGTACCAGCTGTCTCTACTATATACTTTGATACACATCCTGCTTGTAGTTGTCAGTCGCTGTGCTGGAGGGTATTCAATGCAGGAGGAGCAGGAGAAGGAAGAGAAGCTCAGTCACACTACACACTATGATAGGCCCTTGTTTAACTATCCCCCTGCCCATCTAGGCCCCTGCGTAATCGGGGCCGATTTTTGGCCGATTTTGAGCATTCTGTACTTTTCTCAAAAACTGTTTTAAATCTGCGAATCTTAGGATTCTTGCTATTTGCTATACCATCTCTGGGGAAACCAAACCATTCGGCTCTGCCTTGAAATCCCTTTATTTCGCAGCCTTCTCAACTTGGGAGAAAATTAGTACAATTTTACCCAGATTAAATGACATAATCTCGGACATCTACATAGAGAATGTATGGAGCAACTCACTTCTTCCGTTTGTTTCAGCTACAGTTTATTGAATATCATGATGAAACTTAAAATATGGGATCTCAATATGAACAAGTATATGTAACATTTAAAGTTTGGATATCAGGGACAAATTATTTATTTTGATATGATAGTTGCATGGACATAATTCAGCTTCTACTGGGAGTATTTGGGATTTTTTTTCACTGTAAGAAAGCCGAGGTCAAGGAGATATTGATGACCATTGTGCATTAATACAATATTGAGTTTTAAGAAATATCAATACATCAATACCATGGTCCAGTCCTTAATGTATACAGGTAGTAATCTCCTTATCTGTTTGAAGTCGACCCTCCCCTGCCATAAAACCCTCATTACCATCCCCCTATTTCCCCCACCAACCCCTCACAGTAGGGGGTACGAGCTGCTCATTTAGGGATGAGGTGACAAATACCACCTACTGTGTCTCTTATCTTGCCGACATACCTACCCCAAAATGATACAGAAATGGAAGAATATGCTTTTAATTGCAGAAAATTCTAGAAAAGGTTAAATCAAAGTAAAAAATTCCTCCTCTACACACCCTTGCCTGCAGCCTTCAGCCTGGTAGCCTTACCATGTGTGTCCAGTTACCCCCCCCTACCCCCCACACACACACCCTCCATCCCAACCCCTATCAAACCACGGGTCCCCTAGTGGAGAGCCCCACACCACCGGCCACCAGATGTCTGGGGATCAGGTTACAACCGCGTCCTGGTGACTCGATTTGGATAGGCTTGTCGCTAACCTGCATCATACATTAATCATCTATGTCAAAACCCTTATTCAGCCACAGCAAATTAGTATTAGTGGTTGGATTAATGAGCTACAAATGAGACCAATGATTTTGCTCAAACTAACTGAAATCACCTTGGGCGATCTACCAGAATTCTGAAATCTACCATGTATTTCTGCTGTGTAACACTATTGTCATTGACAATGTGCTACATTCTTGAATCATTAATCATGTGTCGCTCCTCTCACTCAGACCAGTTATCCATCACAAACTTCTCAAGTGCTTTAGTCACTAGATATTACCTTTTCTCTCAGTAGAAAATGCTTAATTTGGTTTAAATTACCAACAATAATGTCTGATTCTGGTCAGCTTAAGCACGGATCTTTCCATTGCTATTTTTCTATCATGTCAAACCCTCAATAAATGACATAAATAACAAAATGGCCCTTCAATAGCAAAGAGGCGTGTGTGAACATGTACTGCGTGGGTGCTGTTACTGCTATTCCATTGAATCTATACAAGTTGTATAATCTGAAACACGTAGGCTTGCCTAACTGAGTCCAGTGAGGCTAGTTTGGGTGGCTTGTTGTCGTGCTGGACTTTAACTATGGGAATACCAGCATAAGCTAATATAGAACATTAAATTGAATGTTTGATAATAGCAAAGTTTGTCAAAAGGAATCAAGTGGGGACCATCATCATGAATATCAGCTATCAAGCTTCTTGCTATGGAACAATGATTACCTGAGCACTAACAAGGCAGACGGTTGTTCCAGGTCAATATCTAAGTGCATGAGACATATTTAGAGATCCAAAACACCTAGCACTTGTGCAAATGAGCATTTTTTCAGGAGCCAGGCTTATAAATCACAGTATGGTATTCAACTATCAAAAGACCCTATAAAGATATGTACCATTGTTAATTCTGGTCATTTGCATATCACATTACCGTTGTGTGGCCTCATATTTACCTCTAAAATAGACTATTTCTAATGAGTCCCCAACCATCTGTGTGTGTGTTAGATATTCACACTGACTATGCCTCATCAATAACAATGTACTCATTGTACCCTGAGTTGTTTTATGCACTCCTGATACATCTCAAAGCCTTGATGCCAGTTAGCTTGCACGTTAGCAGTGGCCATGGAGCAGTGTTAGTCATTATCGCTAGCACAAAAGTATTACATCTTTGCATATTCTGGTGTAAACGTCTGCACTAAATCTATTTTCTGCCATTAATTGTACAACTTTTTTTTAAAGACATTTATCTCTTAATCATGTGTCTCATATTTTCAGGGCTTTATCCCTTTAAGGAGAGCAACAGATTTGAAAAAGGTTATATGAGAGTTAAATCCCTTTCCATATAAAAGTGGATTTAGAATATATTAGAATGGTTGCATTAGCTGTAAAAAGAAAAGAGATGTCTGTACAGTCAATGCAGCCCCGGCCGGCTTAAACCCTGTAGCTTGCCTCTGATGAAATTTGGCAGAACTTATCATTAGTTGCTGTCCTATTCAGGTATTTATAGGACACATACGACAAGCCTTATGGCTACAGAAAATTATTGATAGCCTCTGGAAGTAACCCATCACCTGGGCCCTAACAATGAAGGTGCTCTGAATGGCAATGGCATCTTATTCGTTCCCCTTCCCCGGATGGAGGTAGCACAATAATGTCCCAGAAACAAGACAATGCTTGATGGGCCTGACTCAGCCTAACAGGTAAAGATGATATAAGCTGCCTTAGACACTAGACACATCCATAGTTTATCCGCATGTTTACTGCATGTTTTCTATAGCACAGCTTTTTTTGTATAGATACTGAAATGTTTGGCCTAGTCTGATGACCTGCTACTATCTAGAGAATCGAAAACGAAGCTCTCTGGTTCTATGAGGATACAGCTACAAAAGAAGATTATAATTTGCCACAATTTGAAATATCAAAGAGATATCTGCTTGTCTCTAATGCATTATTCCATAGTGAGAGAAGAAATCGAGTGATTAAACTAGTGCAGAGAAAGAGGAGCAGGTTGTAGCAGTAGTTATGCTTCATGTAGAATCAGGTAGGAACACTTTAGCTGTATTTCGTTGGATGGCTACATTATAGTGGGTTGTAGACTGGGATGGCTAGTGGTCATTTCATCACTAGATTCCCTCATCATGTTAGTCACACCATGCTCCCGCCAGCTGCCACGACACATGGTCATCTAACCCCTACACCCACAGGCCTTCAACACAAAGTACTGTCACTCCCACATCTACAGTAATGTGATCCCTAACCCAGCAGTCAGACAACAAAGGGTGTCTGGGCACTTTTTACAGTAAAGTAAAGATAGATTAGCCAGGTTCTCTTTCTGCTCCTTTGAGACTGCAATCAGCATGGCATTTTAGTAGGATCAATACTTGAATTGAAATTCAAAGGGTCTGGCAGTTGCAACTTCTAACTGGGGAAAATTCGAAAACTCTAAATGTAATTTTGCTTTCAAAGGCAAAGTACTGAATAGCAAAGACAACATAGAAAGGGCCCGCTCAAACATATTTGTTTTTATAATCCCAAGACATATTTTACAAGAATAAGGTACTAATCAGTGAAAGTTCCTTACCCATCTCCCTCATTATAAACCGCATGCACTGTGGTGAACCAACACAACTATCCTGAAATGAGATATTTATTTCAATGGAATCCTCTTACTGGCCTTATAAATCACCATAACACTCACTATCCAAACTCAATTCCATGAATGTAAGAAGCAATACAACTTTCTGAGATAACCACATTATATTGAATGTAGCTTGTAGGGGGAGGTGATAACACTGTGATGCACTTAGTGGTATGAACAATCTCAGCCTATCTAATCAAATACATGCTTCTGCAAAGTATTACTTGTTTTCCCTGTCTTGTAGTAATTCGTATGTAGTAGGTGTAATTAACAACTGTAGCTTGTTTAATAACTAAACAGTTACACATCTTAGACTTTCATTTTTATCTGTACCTCATTAGCTTTCCCTTGGCAGGATGTTCTGTTGCAATGCACACATAACAGAAATATCACAATAACTTCCCGACCTCAAATCATAGGGTGTTGATAAATGCACATTCCTGATGGACACAAGAAGAAATTATGAATTGGGTTATAAACTGTATGACGAAGATGAAAGTGCAAAGAAAAGTATCAATTGATAAAGTGTTAAGATTTTAAATTAATACGTTTCAAGACATCATGATCTGTTTACACATGTTTAACACAGTTTACTAAACATGCAACATTTTGATTATGTGCTTGGTAATTAGTTCCGCCCCTTTGAAAAGTATCTTTTAATCAATTTATTTCTAGTGATGATAGAATTGCAATTTCTTCACCCTTGTCGTTGTCAAGATCCCGATTATCAAAAGAGTGCATTTCGTGCATTTTTAGAACCCTACGTTACACTTTTGCTGTTATTGAATGACCAAGGGAGTTTATATGTATACATCTCTAAACAAGGATATACCTCTTGATTTGAGCACACAGATATTGTAGCACTATGCCCTGAGCAGTATGAAAAGAGAGTGCAGCAAATGTAATGAGCTGGACATTTTGTGCATATCCGTAATCTCTTATTAACTAAAATGTGAATTTGATTCTTCTGAAGCCAGCAAAACCCTATACAATATTTAAGCCTCATCAAAGAACAATGATCATAAGTGCCCTCATCATATTTCTGATTGCTCAGTGATGAGAAACAAGTATATTTTTTGCAGTAGCCTAATAGAGCAGCCACCACTCGTATAAACTGGTAATTCAATGGCAAATGTGATTATACACTTCAGGTTGTACATGAGTAGCAGGTGCTGAATACAGTGCTAGATATAGATCCACACTTTAGTACTTTTATATTGGTAAGCAGCATGGGTTAGCCACCTGGTTAATAGAGCCTACAACCTAAAGGGTCAACCACAGTTCAATGAGACCCATGTGGGTACTAGTCCAGCTTAATGAACTCCACTCTCAGCCTAACAAATTCTCATACAATTGAGGCAGTGGCCATCCTGTTTTTGTGCCCCAGTTTTTCACTCATTCCGGTCAGGCTCCCAGGTGGCATATATACATAAGATAAAGGTCTAGGTGCTGACTGTGTAATGGTAGAATGAGGCAGGGCCACATAACACTAACCCATTAGGTACCATGGAGGCTGTAGTCAGCAAGTCTAACCGGACACCACCTGTCAGGCCCTGGATGGCCCTTACACACCAACTCTGCTCCCAGATGTAAAGGATGTAAATCTGTCCACAGGGATAATGCACCTGGTTGTGCTAACAGAACAAAACCAGACATAGATAATCACAGACACACAGAAGTGTGAGCAGGCAGACTTATATGGTTGCACTGTTGCAAGATATGTGATATATTTCGACTTAACTCGTCACATGTCACGATAATTTATAAATGAGTGTCCTGCTTTAATATCACTTGTATTCATTGGCCACCGCGTGTCTTGTTTTATACTCTCTTGTTTTATACTCTCATATATGAGTGTCACTTTTCTGCGTTTCATTATAAAGCATATCAACATAAAATGGAGGAACTACACTCGTAATGATACTCTGAGAAAATTGGATATGTAACGCCATGAAACTCACGTGTATTTTTTGATTGTTGTATTTTGAAATATCATTTTATGAATTACCAGCCCCTTCGGGGATGGGGGGGGGACCTTTTTGACAGCAGATTTGAAATGACTGTGCTTGTTTTCACAGCCATCACATAGCTATACATGTAGGCCACACCCCTCCGCTGACCCCCCCCCCCACAACCCCCCCCCCCCCCCACACAACCCCCCCCCCCCCACACAACCCCCCCCCCCCACACACAACCCCCCCCCCCACACAACCCCCCCCCCCCCGTCACACACACAACCCCCCCCACACAACCCCGCCCCCACCTCCCCTGACCCCCACCTTAGTATCTCTGCCCCTACACAGTGTGTCTCTAGCCGGCGCGGGAAGTGGGAACGGACCAAGGCGGCGTCTCATTGCCCCAGATAGCCCTGGTTACGTCACCATAGTGAAGCGTCCATGACTACTTGGGCCCGCCCTCACTCTCCAAGCATATTCTCTCGGAGGAAGCCGATTCATAACTTTAGGCAGGCATATCTCAACAATTATAAAGGGTTTTAATCTTCAAGGTGGGTGATTTAATCGATTTCTACTGTGTAATTCCGTTTTATTTGGGCCCCATCTCTCTATAATGATCTTATTTTAATGTTATTTTAAATGCCAAAACAATGGCCAACATTGGTAACATTGGTTGCCAGGCACTCCTTTGCGAGAGTATGTGTACTATCAGTATCATTTATAAGTTTTCCTTTACTTACAAACAGAGACTCTCATATTAACTTTGATGGATAGAACAATTATTGCATGTGAGCTCCTCAAAACATTAATTTGAGTAAATTGAGAAAAGTAATCGAGTTAGCTATGAATATAAAACATACAGTTATGTAGCCTCTTTTGCTTTATCTGTTCCTGTCAAGCACTCAAGCCAGATTCGATGGGGTGATTCGCTGGTGCCAACTAATGCCGTTTTATATATAGGGGAAATACACACGGCAAAATCCAAAATATAGCAAACCCAACTCAGTAAATCTTGTTTATCCGACCCTCTGCCCTGTCAAAAACAAATGTATTTGATCACTTCAGACTGTACATGAGTAGCAGCAGGATCCTAATATAGTGCTAGATATAGATCTACACTTATGTACTACTATGACTGTAACAAGCATGGGTTAGCCTCCTAGTCAATACAGCCTCTACCACTTGTACAAACCTATAGGGTCAACCACATTCAATGAGACCCATGTGGGTACTAGTCTAGCTCTACTCTGAGGACAACATATGGGCATACTATTTAGGTAATGGCCATCCTGTTTTCTCGCCCCATATTTTGCTTATTCCAGTCAGGTTCCCACGTGGCATATATGGCATAAACTCCCCACTTATGTTGTTTTGGCTATTTCTGGCCCTTTTCAGGCTTATACCCCTACAGAATAACCAGTTTTGCACCAATTTATTCAAATTTTTGGTATATGTGAGAAAACATCCTAATAATTCGGGAAATCTCTATTTTTTTGTGTATTGGCCCAATATTTCCTGTTTTCTGGCCCTCCAAAGGCCCAAAAAACCCTAAAAAACTCAAAAATGCTAAAAATGACATGTTTTACATGCCTCCCATGCGTACTGAGGCAGTAACAGCTTATTCCTAATATCATTTTCTATTAGATCTATGGTATAGTCAATTGATTCAGGAGGATTTCACTAGATATGTTCCGTATTTTTTTCTCCACAGTCATTTAAGTGTGTTTTGTGAGCAAAATATTCAAATGTCATTTCAGGTTGATACCTCTATATAGTAAATAAAGAAGATCCTCACAGTCTCTATTGTATCCCAGACTGTGAGGTAACTCTTGTGTCTTCTGCTGGAAAAAAGAAATTTTGAAAAATACCCAATAATCTTGCCTCCAGGAGCATATGTCTATTGGGATACATATTTTCCGTCACGGAGTCACCCGGAATATTCGTCACGGAGTCACCAGCCACCCTGATGAAAATTTAAACCCTCATGAAATTGTTAATACCCAATATATTTAAGTTATCTCTGGTTTTCCTGTGTCCTACCCACTCCCTCTAATGTTCTAATGCAAAAATCCACCATTTTTATGCTCATTTATACAAGAAATAATTTCCGTCACGGAGTCACCCGGGTGACTCCGTGACATAAAATAGGTTAATAGGGGTACTTTAGGCCTATACTGTGCAAATTTGGTCTAACCAGATATCATGATGCTTCATATTTTTTAAAGTACACATGATCAGGACATTGTAGAGTGAATTTAACCAATAGTGGGACCATTTTGAGGAAACTAGGGTAAAGTTGAGAGTATGTAGTTGAAATGTTCATATTTCTGATAAATGTTCAAAATTCATCGGGCTGTATCTCAAAAACTATTACTCAGAGGATATCCATTCTTGATATGCTTCAAGATATATGTTGGCCCAGCTTGTAAACAAAATTATTAGTTGCTGTGATGTATTTAAAACATAATGTTCATGATCATGGATTTTTGGTCACGGAGTCACCTGAAAAAAGGACAATAAACTTCACGAGGCGATAAAAACTGAACCCCTAGGGTTAGAAATGTATCAAAAAGTGTTCCAAGGAGCCAAGATATATACCTTTCAATATACTAAACTTGTTTAAACATATTAAGAACTTTCTGATTTGTCCTTCCTCTATCCTAAAACAACATAAGTCAGGAGTTTGAGCCATATACATAAGTAAAAGGTCTAGATGCTGACTGTAATAGTAGAATGAGGCAGGGCCACATTACACTAAACCCCGGGGTACTATGTAGGCTGAAGTGGGCCAGTGTAATTCGACACCACCTGTCAGGCCCTGGATGGCCCTCACAGAGCAACCCTGCCCCAAGATGTAGAGGATATAAGCTGTCCACAGGGACAACACAGCTCGTTGTTCTGAAGGGACAAAATCAGACAGGCAATCACAGCTATATAGAAATTGGCATTGTGAGCAGTCAAACACATTATAGTTGTATTATGGCCAGATATGTACTGTATTCCCACTTAACTAGTCACATGTATGAAGGCATGTCCTGCTTTAACAGAGAGTATATCAAAAACTTTATTATACCCAGGACGACAAAGCATACAGCTTCCCTATCACTTAAGTATAAACTGCTGATGGCATATTTGTGGCATACAATTGATTGTACACCGCTCCCTTGTGGATAGCATTGTGTACAAAGTCTGACAGTGGCTTACAATATCTGACACTAGCCTACACATCTCATTGCTAAAATGTAGACCTCGTACCTACTTGTTTTTTCCACTAGGTATAATGAATCTAAAACCATATGCCTCGTGTACATGTGTATTAATTCAAGTCTTGCATGCCAGGTAGCCAGCCTGTGTGCTCATGAAGCAGACTCTTGGCTATGGTGGCGTACTCTATTTGAATAAATACACTCACATGCAACAGCTGTGCTGTTTTAGCTTATTTTGTAATCATATGGTCTATCAACATCTTCAACTTCAAATTTTTAAATGTTTTGTGAGGTCATATTTTACAGCTTTTCAATCAGAAAACAGGAGTATTGGATCCTGTTTCATGATACCTGCTTTCATGATAATGCAAATGATCAGATGATCATGGACATTACAATAACCAGATATTTCAAGGATACATCTTATCTCAAAGTCATGGCTATGTAAAAGTTATGACAGTTTTACTTTTTTCTGATACTATTATTAATATTCATGAAAACTTAAAATTAGTTTTCATTTCAGATTCAAGGACATGAACATTGTGCGTTACTGCCTCATACTAACTTTCTGCACTCGGGAGTGTAGGTAACTGTCATTAGAAAGCAGCTTTACACCTGGAATAACCCAACTCCTCTCGCTGTCATGCATGACAATAAGGAACGGAAGACGCCCCCGCCTATCCCCCCTTTGTGTTAACAACATTATCAAACACTGAGGTGGTCTGGGTACCTACAGAATGACTAGCTGCTTTGAGCCAGTTGACTTTGACAACCATAAAGTCCAGTAGTCATGGCATATAACAATGGGCAGGAATTATCAGGAATTGGAAAAAGAATACTGTTGTGGCTAATGTCTATGGTCCACCAAATGGATATAAAGCAGCTTTATTAAAGATTTCATTATTTATTTGGCAAAGCTCCATTGAGATGTAAAGCTTTTCACATTGTACACCAATACCAAAGAGAAAAGGATGATTCATGAACATTGGAAGTAAACTTTATAAAAACATCATTTCATGCAAAATATTTTGAGAAATTCCATTCATGCTTCTGGAAAATGATGAGGCCTTGATCAAGGACATGTATGCGGCACAAGCAGATACTGTCAGCAGGATCCCACAATGACTCTGAAACCAGACACAGACCAGACTGTTCAGCAGGGGCAGGAAACATGACCCGACAGGTTAATGTAATTGGTCTGGTTTCATGTTGGCACATGACATGAGAGCTGTATGAATAGTGCAGCCTTATGTCAGATCTTATGATGCAGTGTTTCCTGTGGTGCCTAGTCCTAACCCTTCCTGACAATCTTCACTCAGTTTGAAGAGAGTATGTGATTGATGATTATCTGAAGATACTTTTGAAAATATGTTTTGACACAGATCGGCCCCTTTATCAATCGCTTTACATTTTAAAATGTACTAGAGACCAACATCTGAGACATGTCCAGTAAACCAGTATATCATTAACATGATATCCAATCTTCAGCCTAGAAATATGTCTTTACATTTTTGTTTTTTTGAATTCAAGTGGTTCAATTACCAGGTTGATTAGTAATCTTTTTCTCTGTCTATTGCTCACAGTCAGGCATGTATGGTTCTGCATCTGAGATAGGTCTCCCTGTCACAGAGTTCGGACATGTCCTCCTCCTTGTATATCACATAAAATATATAGGATACATTATAGATATTGAAAAAAGAGGTTTCAAACCCGAAAGAGTATACAATTTTTGGTTTATCTGTAGTGTACATGGGAGAGGCTTTCGCTATGCCCCTGATACATATCTTAGCTGTACTGCTTGATAGAAAAAGGGGACACTTTTTAATTCAACGTTTGTCTTATTTGTTTTGTCTTTGCTCAATGGATAATATTTCACATTAGTACACTGATGGGTCTAAACTCACCCAAAATACTTTTTCTATCATACCTGTTTATGGAAAGTGAATTGCCTTGACCCGTTGCAGTAAATCATAATACACTCTGTATAAACTTGTAACACTTGGTATGATGTACATATACCATATTGGTATTCCGGGTGACATCTCCCCAATGTCTATTTCATGGCAAAGTTGCGTGTGAGTGATGGGATTGCACTCTATTGGCAAGATAAGATAGGCTGCTGGAATGTGAGTAAAATATATAGTGTGCTAATCAAGAAGAAGGGTAGCTGGTGACTTCAGAATACAGAGATATCAGTTTTGGCAATGAATCTAATTTTAACAAAGTTTTGTTATCTCAGTCAGGGTCTTGTGGTGAGTGTGTTATCAGTTTCAGAGTCTATTGGGTGAGATAAGGAAAGTTTCATCATGGAACCTCCTGGCTATCAAGATACTAATGCTGTAGTATTGGTATCTGGCTGGATTTACTGGACATAGTACACTGATAATAATGGCCCTGGAAATGTTAGTCACTACTGACTACACTTCTATAGTCACGTGAATGTAGCAAAAACGACTATACCAAGTTAGTCACCTATGTCTATAGTAAGTTAGTCATATAGTCAACCTATAGTCAAGCATTAAAATAGCTGATTTGGGATATATAGTCAAGTGACTATGAATTTAATGCTTTAATGCTCTAAAGTAGTCACTATGACTATTAGATATAGTCCATCATGAGATGGCAGGACAATAAGTCAGGACAAGTACCCCCCTGGCATCTACCCCAAAGTCATCTACCCTAGGACCTATTATCTACCCCCTAGGACATCTACCCCAGGCCAACTACCCCTACCTAGGACATCTACCCCCTGGCACTTTTACCCCTATGGGCATCTACCCATTGGAATTTTACCCCCTAGGACTTCTACCCCTTAGGATATCCCCTGACTTGGAACCTGCCCCTAGACATCTACCCCCTGGACATCTACCCCTGCGACATCTACCCCCTGTGACATCTACCCCCTTTACTCTAGGACTTCTACCCCTGGGAATGTCAACCCCCCCACATACCCATATGGTTGAGTCATATCATGTGGAGGGGGTAGATTTCTCCAGGGACATCAGACATCTACCCCTGGACATCTACCCCCTGGGAATCTACCCCCTTGGACATCAACACCCTAGGATTTTATCCCCTTGGAAATCTTTTCCCTGAACTTTTGTCCCCTTAGGACTCTACCCCGTAGGACATGCACCCCCTTGGACACCTACCTCAGGACATCTACCCCCTGGACATCTTTCCCCTTGCATGTCTACTACCTTTACCCTCTAGGACTTCTACTATTATTTGAGAGGTCGGTGTCATTTGTCTGGATTCTGCAGAACAGCAGGTTGTCAACAGGCAGACTTCGTTTAAGAAGTCTGATGATTCTGTTACAGGCTTCTCAGCAAGAATCAATCTCTGTCCTAGAACTAGATCATGGAGGACTGTATCACCTGGACCAAGTCAGGGATCATTTTTAGAAGACCTGATCTCATGAGATACAGCCATATCATATTCTGGTCACAGTAAGAAATCTGTCTTTAACCTCACTTTTTAGATTATAGACACATGGCAAATATCTACTGACAAATATAGACATATGTTTTGAGTTTGGATTTCAGAATAATATTTGTAAAAAACAAAGATTGAAACTTATAAGTTGAATAGAGCTGGACCTAAGGACAGCATATTCTTATAGTCATATGCCCTTTTGTCACCATGATACATGTATTGCACCAATATAGCAATACCACTTTGTAGGGTAATACATTCCTGAAGGGCTAGCGGGCTATACCAATATACTGTTGGAAAGTTACTAATTAAAACACCTATTGCACACCCAGTATAGTATCTCACTGACGTAGCTGCTAGATGAGCCAACTGCAGGATAAGATCCTGACAGGGATGAAGTGGGTGAGGAGCGCACAGACCGGTTACAAGGGTGAAAGTCAGAGACAACAGATAATGGATGAGTCTTACCAGGACATCATTACTGTCTGCCATTGTAGCTAGCTATTAGTCATGTGGGAAATCTAAAAGCATAGAAACTTCATCACCATCAGCTGTGCAGTCTTTGTCATCTTTTGATGTATCAATCCTATAAGGGCCAGATAACAATGCCCTTTGTCCTCATGACACATGAATGCAGGCCTAACAGGTCATCTCGTTTGGCTGGATCCATGCATCATGCAGACCCTTTGTGGGTACTGTTTATACACCACAGAGTCTGCTCAATAATTTGATGCTGTAGCTATTGTACATAGTGCAGAGAATATGGGATGTGGCTGAGATCTTTTTTTGTCAGAAAAACACCAATAATGGAACCTTCAGAATGAGATTAGTAAAGATTTTTAGGGACCTTTATTATTGAAGATATATGCCCTATTACTGTGTCTGACCTCTCCAAGACATGCAGTCACTACACATGTAGGGTATGTATACATTTAGAAAATAGAACATTACAATTTACCATATATATATTTTTTTTTAGAATGGAACATTAAAATTTGCCACCAAACAAAAATTGGCTTCCAACCAGTGTTCTGCTTAGGTGCAGTGCCATAACAATGTGGCATCAGTAAATCTGGGTTAAGACTGTGCTTTGACACCTAACATGTACGTCTGATTGATCACATAGTCATGTGAGAGACCCTGTGAGCCCTTTCAAGCAGCAGTGTGCCCTTTTCCTGCCCTATGTGAAATCAGTTGTCAGATATTACTGGAAGGACTTTCATGAATTAGATACACATATTATAACTGGTTCATAGCCATTCAACGGCTCTCTGCCACTGTGGCCTCTTATTTACTGTGACTCCTCAACTTACAATGCCTCTTCTGATTTAAAGCTGTTTTACAATCACATGCACTGCTATTAAATATTAAAAAGAGAACAAGGAACATGATAATGACGAAACGCTGTCTCTAAGAGCCTGGTGACCTTTAGTCTCAGATTGAAATGTAAGAGGAGACCATCTGAGATGGACTGATATCATGTTTAAAAACTCACATTTCAACACAGTAAATATTAAATGGGGACAGCAGTGTTTGTTGCAGTTTGCACATCTCCCCTAACTGCCCTAACAGATAGATAGTCGCCGGGTATATGAAAATAGATATTTGTATCTCCATGTTTATATAAATACAAAGGAAACCTTATATTCTATAGTGAAAATGATAGCACAGACAAATGTTTTTATGAACCACAATCACTGCCTTGGGATATGGGAACGGGGAACTTGACAAATCTAATTACACAATAGTTTGACTCCCTTGCAAATCCAATTGTACAATAGAAGCTTTATAATGGCTCCAATATAATCACATAACAAAGACGATATCCAGCTTGATACACTTGGAAATAGATAGTTAAAAAACAATACTCTCTGACCATGAATTTAAAGAGAAATGCAAGTGCTGACACATAGAAAAAAGGAAAAAAATATTACGTGTTATTTACTGCCAAAATCTATGTACAAATGCCAAACTTATATTTGCTAGTAAATCAAACTAATATAATCTTGAGTTAAATGCAAATAGTTAAACAAGAAGTCTCCCAACAAGTAGTATTTCCCTTTAAATACAGAGCAATGTAGAACTTTACAAGTACATTATGGAGATTAACCCTTTAGGGCCGATCATCAACTATAGTTGATGCCACGGGGGGCTAAGCATCGACTATAGTCAATTCCATGGGGGGCCGAGCATTGACTATAGTCATCTTTACTCTATGGGATTCAGCAAAGGCTCGGCCCAGGGAAAGTTTCTGTAAAAAAGTCCCGGCCCCATCAGCAGAAAATTATTTTTTTGGTCGACCCTAGAGGGTTAAATCTACCAACTTACTTCCATCTCAGTGGGCATAGAACTGTTCATTATGAACAATCAATTTCATGGAGTTTCGTTGTTCTAAATAAAATTCTATGCAAGTCCCTAAGCTGTATATAACAGGTTGAATAATAAAAGTTACCAATGATTCGAACTCTATTAATCCTCTTAAGATGGCCTTTGATTGATTTATAGCCATTTCACTTGATTTAATTCTGACAGGTTGCCTAAAGACCTTGAAATAAACCATA
This sequence comes from Harmothoe impar, assembly GCA_947462335.1. NCBI lineage: Eukaryota > Metazoa > Annelida > Polychaeta > Phyllodocida > Polynoidae > Harmothoe > Harmothoe impar. Next base: position 8,576,196 of record OX381709.1, on the reverse strand, counting down.
TTATTATAACACTGAACAACATTAATATCATTGATGAAGTTAGCCTAAAATTATTAAATGAAAATCTATTGATAATAACTTTGTCCTTATGAGCAAGAATGGGGTTGGTCAAAGATTAAAGGCTTACTTACATGGCAGTGGCAGGATAGGAGGGGAGGGAGTGTGAGGGTTGAGATTCTATATATATATATATATAAACCTCATTGCACCAGGTGTATGATGACTATTGTATGCCAATTTTGTACACAAGATCGAATACACCTTATTAACAAAAATATCCCTGATTGGCAATAAATTCCTCTTTTGTGAATAATTCCTTCTGAATCAGGAAGGAGACTATTTGTTAGCCGGAGATATGGAAAGAGATGTTACCAAAAAAGGTAGAGACATTGAGGTGGAGAGAGCCAGAGACAGGCAATAATAGGTGTGAAGATTCTTCTTGATCAGACTAACAATAGCCCGCTATTATAGAAGAGTTTGCCCAAGAGGTTGTTCCTTTGAAGTTAAGTCGCTTTCAGTAATAGCATTTTACTGTCTGGGTTACCACTCTACTCAAGGAGCATCCACTGGGAATAGTCAAGCCCTACTGTTAACTGATACCCTGCAGCCATCATACTTTTTTTCTGTCATGCAACTGAATACCTCAGGCTCATTTGTATTCAAGTCTCCTGAAACCCATCACCAGGCCAATCTGCCGGACGCCTTAAACTACTTAGACTGCTAAAAGGACAGTCTCACAGCATACCGCCAACCCTGAAGACTTCCTCACTTGGGTTAAGTCTTTTTCTCAACACACTTTCTGGAGGCAATTTAAAAGAATGATGTCATTGCATCAACCAACCAATGTTGTTCTGTCAAAAAACTGTTAGTGGAATGTCTTTTGGCAGTTCTATGAATATTAAGGTGTTTCTGCATGGTTTCTTGCATTGTCCTAGTAAGGGAGGGATATCCAGAATTACGGGCCCAGAATGAAGACAAAATGCATATATTTTGTTGCAACGGGTAACAAATATTGAATGTACTATTGAAAAAGGAAGTGAAAAAAATAACATTTGATACTTTTCTCAAATTGAGAACATGCAAAACATGACATGCCAGATAGGAGAGATAAATTTAATCTCAAAGTTGAGAAGTGATTTACAGTATGAGAGCTAGCATTGATTGATTGGCTTTTAAAAGGTATGGTTTCTTCCCACAGCTGATATTCCGACAAGTTTCATCTAGTTTTTGCTTTAAGTGCAGACAGGATACCAGAATCATGTCAGGAAACGCGGTCTTGAGGGTTGGGAATGACACACCTTCGTCACCCATCACAATGATTACTGGAGATATAGAGAAGGGATACGCTGTATATCTGAATGAGCAGCAGTTGTTGGGATAAAAACAACTTTAGGCAGTGGTTTTATTAGCTTGGCAATTATCCTTTATATCAGAACCATGATAACAATACAGGCCCCTGTAACTGACACTTCAGACATTATTAAAGCTTTTTTTTTAGATTCTTGGTATCCACTGCTTCCAGTGTATTTGGTGGAATTGATAGTTTAAGCTCCTTGATATATATACTACTAAAAATGTATGTCTTCATTACTGGTGAAGTCAAAGTGTTAAATAAAGTTTGATCTTTGGAGAGTTCAAAGAGTTGAAGTGATAGCACTGGTTGTAAGAATTTTTCCCAAAAATTCTTAAGAATTACATCATCTTCAAAATGGCCATCTGGAGAAAGAGGCCATTGATAATAATTTGACAATAAATATCATATTTTATTCAGTGAGAAAACCTTCATACCAACGATGGATACCACACCCGATCAGAATGGTCATCATAAAGCCCTCCAGTAGATTGGAGCCACCCTGATAATTAGCTCCACACATTCCTGGTTCCCAATATCCTTATCACTAAGCGTTACCAGCGTGGGTGCCTGAAGGGAAAGGCTTCCTGCCTGAGACCATTCCATTACCCTAGTTCATGAGTCTGCGGATATGTAATCTTGTTAACGCTAGTGGGCGTGAATGGGTGAGAGAACCCAGTACAGCTCTTATAAATCATCAGCTGATTGCTCGATTTGCTCAGATAAGGCAGCAAATTAAGCTGCTTAAGATTCTCTGATCCAGGATAAATTGGTTAATATTCAAAGTCAGAAATCATTAATGTTGACATACAACCACTAATTGAAACTGCTTTATTGTTGCAGGCAAGCTGTCCGCATGCTCACAGGAATGTACCTTTCCCTTTATATGCACTCATGGTAAAGATTGTAAAGGTTATAAACATGTGTATAGCTTACATGCTTTTAGCACTGAAGGGCTTTTTTGGACATTCTAAAATAATTGAGGTAGGAAAAATACAGGTTCATTGACAAATCGTCCCAGGCAAAAAATAATATGACCACATTCTACACAGATTCTCTACTGAGCTGTGTTTAAACAGGAGCCAAATGAAGTAAAACCAGGGCCTCCTGAATATGGAACACTATCCAAGTGGTGGTTTCTAAGTCTCAGTATCCAGAGTTGTACATCCAAAGACACCTACAGATGATGTAAGTGTTTAGGCCTTTCTTTGGACCTCTTGTTCACCTTTCAATTTATCTGAAAGTATATATGCATCGGACTGTTATCTAATATCAGGGAGTTCATAGCTCCATGATGATTTTGTGGTTTTGAGTATGACATAAACTTGAATAATATGAAAATTATCAACATGTTCTTAGATTTCAAAAGGTTGTGTATCTGTTTGCATATATGTTCTCTAAAATCATGTATTGAGCATATTTTAACCAGTTTAACCTACTTTCTTCTGTGCCCAGGTTGATGGAGTTATAGCATCACGACAGTTACATTGTTATGTTGTATATTTAATGGTGTGTCTGCATCAGGCTAGGGGGCTGATTAAGGTTGGTGAGGAGAGGAGGTGATGGCCGGCCAGCCCTGAAAGCAATTCCCACACTAGATCCCCTCTTGTAGTGTTGGATTTACCAGCCTCCAGCCAAATGTCATGACACATGGTCATCCATCCCAGACCCCACAGGCCTTTTTACAGAAAGTACTGTCACCCTGCAGTAATACAATCCCATCCCACTCCTAACAACAGTCACCGTGGGTCTGTAGGTGAGCACCCTGACTTTCAAGTTATATTAGCCTAGTTCCCTTTCTGCCCTTTTAAGGCTACAGCCAGTAAGGCCTTTTACACAGATGTGTGGGTTAAATGGGGTGGGCAGGTTTGTTAGTTCCTGCTGTTTGGTCTCCGTTTGCTTCAAGCACAAAAAGTAAAAGAGCAGATCCATACTGATTGAGCGTGCAAGTATTTCACATTTCTATGATACCCTCAAACCACAATTACCCTTTAATCAGACCTTGTTCATAATTCTAATTTACTAATTTACCGAAACGAGTGAGAAGAACAAAGACTTTTTCTTGTTATTTGGATGGACTACTATGAAAATTAACAAATCTTATGGTTGGAATGGCTATGGTCAATCTATGGGTAGATCATTCAATGTACTGGCTGTTTTATAAGCCATCATGATGGTAGTGTTCTCCAGGGAAACTCACAGAAGAAGACCATTGTAGGTACAGAAAAAGAAAACAGACACAGATGGAGACACTCAGAGACGATCCTGGTGCCCCAAGCTGTGAGAAGATGACAGGTTGTGAAGTGCAGACAGGGTGCACTAAAACAGCAGCCTCAGGGTGAGGGCTGGGAGTCATCACTGCTCGAGTTTATGGATTTACAAAAACGTATATATCAAACTTTATTACTAAATTCAATAAATCTAAGTAAATCCCAATGCCATATTTACTGACCTGTGTGAACCCCAGTAAATCCTAAATCCTAATAATTCATAATTCATCAAAATGATTATCAGTAATGTCAGTAATCTGTTGTTAATTTTACATTTAGACGTGTATTATTTGTTTTTATCTGAGACTTTTAAAATGTTATTTTTCTACAAGTTCACCTGTTTCCCCGGCCCAGGGCTCCAGTAGACAGCCCAAGGGCTCCCATGTGCACTCCATGGTGGTCAATGCAATACTGATGCCTCAGCCAATCAGAAGCAAGTCTCGTTCTGGTCACATGACCAGCAGTGCACCCCCTATATAATGGGGATACAGTGTGAGCTCCTCAGTCCACTGTTGTCTGACCATGGGAACACAGCTCCTGCCTGCCACCTGCCTACTGAAGAGCTGCTTCAGATTTGACAATTTATCCTCAAATAATGGAATCCTAATCCCCTAAATAAAATATATCCCGTCCTCCCCCCAAAATACCCTTGGATTTAATGCCCTAACTAACCCCGACCAGAATACACAGAAAATACCAATACATCTCTTATATTGAACAATTTTTAGAGTTGAGAAGAGAGAATGATCCGTGGGAATCAGCCTTAAGTTCATCGGGGATCCAGGGCAACATATAAATTTATGAGTCTGCTAAGGCCATCCTCAATGAGTCACTCTGCATAAAACAAAATTAAAAGAACCCAGCTAATCAGATGTTATGTTGAACTAAATGTGTAGATCCAGTAATAAAGTGGTCATTGTTCATCTACAGGGGTTTGGAGATGTGAAAAATCCACTAACCCCTCCTGTTGTTAAATGCTGACCACTCCCTAGACCCTGAGCATCCATTGTAGTGTCAGAGTAGGTAGGAGTTGCAGGGATCGAAATACTCTAGATGTAAGGCAGGCAGCTCTTTGTAAAAGCAGCCCTGGGAGTGGGCGATAAATGGCCATGTGTCTTGGCGGTTAGTTCCAGGCTAGTGGATAAGATGCTTTGGAATGATGCCAAATATACTGTGTATAGAAGGGTAATTAACTTCATCAGAAATGTCTGTATTGATCACACTCCGCTGATTCTACTAGAATTATTTATTTTCTAATCATTCCCTGCATTTGACAGTAAGCTGCTTGAATAGCTGGAATAATGGGGCGGAGATTCAGGAAATCTGAAATAATAAAATACCATACTAGGTGTCATTTTTTCACAGGATTAATCATCTTCTAATCATTCCTTGCATCTGGATCTAAGCTGCCATTGTGAATGCTTGAGTGGCTGAAATCAGACTGGTATTTACTCTATTTCAGTTGAATCAAGGGGAGTTTCATGAATTCTGAAATATTCAAAAACCATAGTAGGTGTCACTTTCTCACAGAATGTCTTGATTTTTTAGATATGGGTTAATACATTATGACCTTAAATCAAGCTTCTTAGACATGCGTTCTATACGAACAGATTCAGTGCAGTCGAAAGGCAGCTGCCTTTAACTTAAGGCTGTTCTGCCACCTTCTGTGATGCATTGATCCCGGAGGCTCCAGTCTGCAGATAGCATTACGGGCCAGACACCTCTAGGGAGTCCACGCTGATCCACTAGGTCAGGTCTCTGTTGAGAATGTCAACCACACACCATCCCAGTAGAGCCTCCCTGCCTGCCTCTCCCTCTTTTTATTTTCCTGAGTAGAAGAGGGCTGGCTTATATCTTTTATGAAAGGTTATAGATCTCAGGGTGGTATAATGCACGATATGCTTTACAGTATTACCACATCACAATCTCCTAAATATGGGTAGATATTTGGGTCATAAATTCACTATTGTTTCTGCACTAGTTTTAAGTAAAATGAAATTATTGATAAAAGAACTGGTGCACAGATATGCACTACATACCAGAGACAGTTGAATGAGAATCAACAGAATAACAAAGATTCTGATTTTAGACCGATTGAAAGCCAACTTTACCATTAGAAGTTTACATGAAGCATGAAATAACTTCCACATCTTCTCACGTCTACATTGTGAAGTGGTTGTTCGGCTCATTGGTGGTCCCACAGATACAGCCTGACTTCTTGACCTGATTGGCTCTCTTATCCGGTGTGAAATCAAAAATCAAGATTTTCAGGCAATCCTAGTTAATTGATGTTTTATTTTTTGGCTTTCCCCTTATCATCTTAATATCGCTTGCATCGCTTTTTCCTCTGTCCTCCAATTTTCACGAAGCTTTTCTTGTCCACACATTAATTACAAGGTGGTCTACCAGAATCTTGTTTTTCTCCCTTCAATCATCATTTATTATTTCTGCCTCTGTGCCTTCACTTTGCATCTCTGTACTATAACTTCAATCTGCCATTGTTCTCATACTAAACATAAAAAGTAGGATTAATGATAACAAAATCATATTATGTTTAAATACCAATACTGGACAGTGCCACGATGCAAGACATCATTAATATCGGATTGCACAATTTGTTACATATGTAGGGGCACGAATAATACGTGTACATATAGGTCCGTGGAGTCAGAGCGGGAAGTGCCTCCAACGGACACTAGGTGGCAACACCTACGCCATGTCCTTTCGGTTATCCGGTAGCGGAGCCAGGCAGGGCACTCCAGACAGCGCTACGGAGGAGTGCCACGTCAACACTGCTTGGTCCGCGCTCAGGGTATATAAGAGGCCGAGGTTGGCTACCTCAGGGAGTTCGTCCCAGGACGAGCTCTGACCCACACCTTTCGTACCTTCGCTTTGATAGGGGCACCTACACCCCTCCCTCACTATGGTTCCTGCACCAGCCATGCTGGCTCAGGGCCTGACCGTCAGGTATTGCTAACCTTCGAACTATCGATAGAATCCTGTGTGTCTTCGAATGGTTAAAAGACCAAGTGAACCGAGTAGAAACCTTCGTGTACTTTTGAGGCTGTGATCGAATAAAAAACCTGTTGCATTCAAACCGAATTTGGAACCTGTGTTCGCGTTATACGTAAACGAAACCCCTACATATCCTTAGCACAACCATAGCGTACTGATGTGGGGTGTAAAAACGGCCCTCTAAACGCCAGTGCTTTTGGTCAGGGGACCCCCAGAACGTACTGATGTGGGGTATAAAAAGGGCCCTCAAAACGCCAGTGCTTTTTGTCAGGGGACCCCCAGAACGTACTGATGTGGGGTGTAAAAAGGACCCTCCAAACGCCAGCTATCTGGGTCTTGGAGTGCCCCAAACGACAAGGATTTTTGCACTTTTAAGATATTTGGATAGCAAATATTAGGATGAAAAAATAAGTTAAGAATGAAACGAATTACCATATTAAAATGGCACATACACTGTCTTTATATTGAACAAAATTTAAGGTGTGACTTCTAATTGCATATGCAAATTAATTAGTCATTAAAACCGTTGATTAGCTAAATGGGTCCACATTTGGGAAGACATGTCATTTTCATCAACATGTCACATAATGTTTTATTCAATTAACCTTTTCAATCAAGCGGTCATTGCATGACAAAATACATCTGGTATTGTGTGGAAACTCAAATTAATCAATTATAACATGATTTATGCAAATTATTGACTTAAATGTCAATTTAAAGAAATACGTTTTAGAACGTTTTTTTGCATTAGACTGTCTACAGTTCTCCTATGCCAAAACGTATTAGAACGTTTTGGCAGCTTGGGGACTCATTTCCATATGGGAATGCACTCTGGGCCAAAGATATATATGTATCTCCCCGCTCCCCTCTTCCTTCTGCCCCGCTCTCCCTACTGTCCCTGCTCTCCCTATTGCCCCCGCTCTCCCTACTGCCCCTGCTCTCCCTATTGCCCCTGCTCTCCCTACTGCCCCTGCTCTTCCTACTGCCCCCACCCTCCCTACTGCCCCTGCTCTCCCTATTGCCCCTGCTCTCCCTATTGCCCCCACCCTCCCTACTGCCCCTGCTCTCCCTATTGCCCCTGCTCTCCCTATTGCCCCCACCCTCCCTACTGCCCCCACCCTCCCTACTGCCCCTGCTCTCCCTACTGCCCCTGCTCTCCCTATTGCCCCCACCCTCCCTACTGCCCCTGCTCTCCCTACTGCCCCTGCTCTCCCTATTGCCCCTGCTCTCCCTACTGCCCCTGCTCTTCCTACTGCCCCCACCCTCCCTACTGCCCCTGCTCTCCCTATTGCCCCTGCTCTCCCTATTGCCCCCACCCTCCCTACTGCCCCTGCTCTCCCTATTGCCCCTGCTCTCCCTATTGCCCCCACCCTCCCTACTGCCCCTGCTCTCCTTATTGCCCCCACCCTCCCTACTGCTCCTGCTCTCCCTACTGCCCCCACCCTCCCTACTGCCCCTGCTCTCCCTATTGCCCCTGCTCTCCCTATTGCCCCCACCCTCCCTACTGCCCCTGCTCTCCCTACTGCCCCTGCTCTCCCTATTGCCCCCACCCTCCCTACTGCCCCCACCCTCCCTACTGACCCTGCTCTCCCTACTGCCCCCGTTCTCCCTACTGCCCCCACCCTCCCTACTGTCCCCACTCTCCCTACTGCCCCCACTCTCCCTACTGCCACTGCTCTCCCTTCTGTCCCCACTCTCCCTACTGCCCCCACCCTCCATACTGTCCCCGCTCTCCCTACAGTCCCTGCTCTCCCTGCTGCCCCCACTCTCCCTACTGCCCCCGCTCTCCCTACTGCCCCTGCTCTCCCTATTGTCCCCACTCTCCCTACTGCCCCCGCTCTCCCTACTGCCCCCGCTCTCCCTACTGCCCCCACCCTCCCTACTGCCCCCACCCTCCCTACTGGCCCCCGCTCTCCCTACTGCCCCCACCCTCCCTACTGGCCCCCGCTCTCCCTACTGCCCCCGCTCTCCCTACTGTCCCTACTGCCCCTGCTCTCCCTACTTCCCCCGCTCTCCCTACTGCCCCTGCTCTCCCTATTACCCCCACCCTCCCTACTGCCCCCCGCTCTCCCTACTGCCCCCGCTCTCCCTTCTGTCCCTACTGCCCCTGCTCTCCCTACTGCCCCCACTCTTATACGCTTTTCTTGTTACGCGAGTTAGGCTTATACGCGAGGTTTTACGGTAGCACAGGCACATGTATGTCAGCATGTATGTTGACATGGTGGTGACGTGCATGTGTCCGTCATGTTGACGTGCATGTGTCTGCCATGTTGACGTGCATGTGTTGGTCATGTTGACTTGCATGTGTCCGTCATGTTGACATGCATGTGTCCGTCATGTTGACATGTATGTGTCCTGTATGTTGACATGCATGTGTTGGTCATGTTGACGTGCATGTGTTGGTCATGTTGACGTGCATGTGTTGGTCATGTTGACGTGCATGTGTCCGTCATGTTGACTTGCATGTGTCCGTCATGTTGACTTGCATGTGTCCGTCATGTTGACGTCCATGGGAAGCAAGTATTTTAAGTGTATCACTTGGCACCTGTAGAAAACACTTGGTGGCAGCTGCGGGGAAAAAAACTATTTCTGATATATATACATTCCACATAGAGGGACCAACTAAAACATAATGCATTACCTAAACATGTATTTCACAATAATTAGCAAGCCCTGATAACCATGGATTAGGTGATTTTCACAATAAAAGCTATAACCCAAACTGATATGAGAATATACTGTACAAGGACCCCTAAAGCTGACTTCCTGTTTGATGGGTGGCTCTCTTCAAAAATAGTTTGGCTGTTTAGGATCGATTCCTTTGGTTATCTAGTAGCTGAGTATGAGCAGGCTTGAAGTATTCATGTGGGATGGTTAAAAGAAGGTTTGCAAAAGTATGAATCTTGGCTACATGTAGGAAATGTGAGCATATTGCACTTGCTCGAGATGCGCGCGGAACCCTTATTATCGCTCACGCTGTGCGTTAGCTGACACAAGGAGAGTACTCCCCACAACAATAGCTATCTGTGCTTTTTTGGCACTTGTAAATATTCCTATTAGAAGCAGAGCTAGGTCCTTTAGATGATGTTGGATAATATATGGAGGTATCAGACTTTATAAGAATTTAAAGGTGTTGTGATGCTGACACTATAGTGACAGTAAGCCTATCTTTGACCACACTGTGCCTACAGTGTCAGTTTATGAACAGCTCAAAAAGAATCTGTGCACTCAAAGCCTTGGTAGGGAGTAGAATGTATAGGGGTGATAGATGACAAGAATTATTTTTAAGTTGTCTGCTATGGAAAAATTATTTTTTTCATCTTTTATTATTATTTTTTTTTTAGATCCCTATTTCAGTTTTTCTAAAGTGTGTCCTTATTGGACATCCATGGGAAGCGTGTTTCTAAAGTACGTCCTAGTCCGACATCCGTCGGGAACCACATATTCAAACTGCGTCCTTATAAGACGCCCAGGGGAACCATATTTCTAAAGTGCGTCCTTATTGGACATCCATGGGAAGCGTGTTTCTAAAGTACGTCCTAGTCGGACATCCGTCGGGAACCATATATTCAAACTGCGTCCTTATAAGACGCCCAGGGGAACCATATTTCTAAAGTGCATCCTCATCGATAGTCCATGGGACCCATGACTCTGAGGGAGTGTTCCTTTATTAATTACAGGGGGGGGGTTGTTTTTTACGCCCCCCCCCATCGAGAGCAAGTGGAACGTTTCTTGCCCACCCTCGCCGAAGGCGGGTAACATTTTTCAGCCCCCCCCCCCACTTTGAACTATAGTAGCAGGCATGCTTTTTTTTAAAAAGGGGCGATAATTTTATGCGCTCCTGGAGAGGTGGCAGAATTTGTTACGCCCCTCAGGAGTGGTCGGACATTTTTTACCCCCCCTGTAAATTATAAATGAACACTCCCCAAGGTGCGGCCTAGTCGGACGTCCAGGGGAACCATGATTATTAACTGCGTCCTAAAATGACCCCCCGGGGAACCATATTTCTAAAGTGCGTCCTGATTGGACATCCATTGGAAGCGTGTTTCTAAAGTGCGTCCTAGTCGGATGTCCAGGGGAGCCATATTTTTAAACTGCGTCATAATTTGACATCCATGGGAAGCAAGTATTTTAAGTGTATCACTTGGCACCTGTAGAAAACACTAGGTGGCAGCTGCGGGGAAAAAAAAGCTAAGGGTGTCACTAAGGCAATATTTCACTATTTCTGATATATATACATTCCACATAGAGGGACCAACTAAAACATAATGCATTACCTAAATATGTATTTCACAATAATTAGCAAGCCCTGATAACCATGGATTAGGTGATTTTCACAATAAAAGCTATAACCCAAACCGATATGAGAATATACTGTACAAGGACCCCTAAAGCTGACTTCCTGTTTGATGGGTGGCTCTCTTCAAAAATAGTTTGGCTGTTTAGGATCGATTCCTTTGGTTATCTAGTAGCTGAGTATGAGCAGGCTTGAAGTATTCATGTGGGATGGTTAAAAGAAGGTTTGCAAAAGTATGAATCTTGGCTACATGTAGGAAATGTGAGCATATTGCACTTGCTCGAGATGCGCGCGAAACCCTTATTATCGCTCACGCTGTGCGTTAGCTGACACAAGGAGAGTACTCCCCACAACAATAGCTATCTGTGCTTTTTTGGCACTTGTAAATATTCCTATTAGAAGCAGAGCTAGGTCCTTTAGATGATGTTGGATAATATATGGAGGTATCAGACTTTATAAGAATTTAAAGGTGTTGTGATGCTGACACTATAGTGACAGTAAGCCTATCTTTGACCACACTGTGCCTACAGTGTCAGTTTATGAACAGCTCAAAAAGAATCTGTGCACTCAAAGCCTTGGTAGGGAGTAGAATGTATAGGGGTGATAGATGACAAGAATTATTTTTAAGTTGTCTGCTATGGAAAAATTATTTTTTTCATCTTTTATTATTATTTTTTTTTTAGATCCCTATTTCAGTTTTTCTAAAGTGTGTCCTTATTGGACATCCATGGGAAGCGTGTTTCTAAAGTACGTCCTAGTCCGACATCCGTCGGGAACCACATATTCAAACTGCGTCCTTATAAGACGCCCAGGGGAGCCATATTTCTAAAGTGTGTCCTTATTGGACATCCATGGGAAGCGTGTTTCTAAAGTACGTCCTAGTCGGACATCCGTCGGGAACCATATATTCAAACTGCGTCCTTATAAGACGCCCAGGGGAACCATATTTCTAAAGTGCATCCTCATCGATAGTCCATGGGACCCATGACTCTGAGGGAGTGTTCCTTTATTAATTACAGGGGGGGGTTGTTTTTTACGCCCCCCCCCATCGAGAGCAAGTGGAACGTTTCTTGCCCACCCTCGCCGAAGGCGGGTAACATTTTTCAGCCCCCCCCCCACTTTGAACTATAGTAACAGGCATGCTTTTTTTTAAAAAGGGGCGATAATTTTATGCGCTCCTGAAGAGGTGGCAGAATTTGTTACGCCCCTCAGGAGTGGTCGGACATTTTTTACCCCCCCTGTAAATTATAAATGAACACTCCCCAAGGTGCGGCCTAGTCGGACGTCCAGGGGAACCATGATTATTAACTGCGTCCTAAAATGACCCCCCGGGGAACCATATTTCTAAAGTGCGTCCTGATTGGACATCCATTGGAAGCGTGTTTCTAAAGTGCGTCCTAGTCGGATGTCCAGGGGAGCCATATTTTTAAACTGCGTCATAATTTGACATCCATGGGAAGCAAGTATTTTAAGTGTATCACTTGGCACCTGTAGAAAACACTAGGTGGCAGCTGCGGGGAAAAAAAAGCTAAGGGTGTCACTAAGGCAATATTTCACTATTTCTGATATATATACATTCCACATAGAGGGACCAACTAAAACATAATGCATTACCTAAATATGTATTTCACAATAATTAGCAAGCCCTGATAACCATGGATTAGGTGATTTTCACAATAAAAGCTATAACCCAAACCGATATGAGAATATACTGTACAAGGACCCCTAAAGCTGACTTCCTGTTTGATGGGTGGCTCTCTTCAAAAATAGTTTGGCTGTTTAGGATCGATTCCTTTGGTTATCTAGTAGCTGAGTATGAGCAGGCTTGAAGTATTCATGTGGGATGGTTAAAAGAAGGTTTGCAAAAGTATGAATCTTGGCTACATGTAGGAAATGTGAGCATATTGCACTTGCTCGAGATGCGCGCGGAACCCTTATTATCGCTCACGCTGTGCGTTAGCTGACACAAGGAGAGTACTCCCCACAACAATAGCTATCTGTGCTTTTTTGGCACTTGTAAATATTCCTATTAGAAGCAGAGCTAGGTCCTTTAGATGATGTTGGATAATATATGGAGGTATCAGACTTTATAAGAATTTAAAGGTGTTGTGATGCTGACACTATAGTGACAGTAAGCCTATCTTTGACCACACTGTGCCTACAGTGTCAGTTTATGAACAGCTCAAAAAGAATCTGTGCACTCAAAGCCTTGGTAGGGAGTAGAATGTATAGGGGTGATAGATGACAAGAATTATTTTTAAGTTGTCTGCTATGGAAAAATTATTTTTTTCATCTTTTATTATTATTTTTTTTTTAGATCCCTATTTCAGTTTTTCTAAAGTGTGTCCTTATTGGACATCCATGGGAAGCGTGTTTCTAAAGTACGTCCTAGTCCGACATCCGTCGGGAACCACATATTCAAACTGCGTCCTTATAAGGCGCCCAGGGGAACCATATTTCTAAAGTGCGTCCTTATTGGACATCCATGGGAAGCGTGTTTCTAAAGTACGTCCTAGTCGGACATCCGTCGGGAACCATATATTCAAACTGCGTCCTTATAAGACGCCCAGGGGAACCATATTTCTAAAGTGCATCCTCATCGATAGTCCATGGGACCCATGACTCTGAGGGAGTGTTCCTTTATTAATTACAGGGGGGGGTTGTTTTTTCACCCCCCCCCCCCATCGAGAGCAAGTGGAACGTTTCTTGCCCACCCTCGCCGAAGGCGGGTAACATTTTTCAGCCCCCCCCCCACTTTGAACTATAGTAACAGGCATGCTTTTTTTTAAAAAGGGGCGATAATTTTATGCGCTCCTGAAGAGGTGGCAGAATTTGTTACGCCCCTCAGGAGTGGTCGGACATTTTTTACCCCCCCTGTAAATTATAAATGAACACTCCCCAAGGTGCGGCCTAGTCGGACGTCCAGGGGAACCATGATTATTAACTGCGTCCTAAAATGACCCCCCGGGGAACCATATTTCTAAAGTGCGTCCTGATTGGACATCCATTGGAAGCGTGTTTCTAAAGTGCGTCCTAGTCGGATGTCCAGGGGAGCCATATTTTTAAACTGCGTCATAATTTGACATCCATGGGAAGCAAGTATTTTAAGTGTATCACTTGGCACCTGTAGAAAACACTAGGTGGCAGCTGCGGGGAAAAAAAAGCTAAGGGTGTCACTAAGGCAATATTTCACTATTTCTGATATATATACATTCCACATAGAGGGACCAACTAAAACATAATGCATTACCTAAATATGTATTTCACAATAATTAGCAAGCCCTGATAACCATGGATTAGGTGATTTTCACAATAAAAGCTATAACCCAAACCGATATGAGAATATACTGTACAAGGACCCCTAAAGCTGACTTCCTGTTTGATGGGTGGCTCTCTTCAAAAATAGTTTGGCTGTTTAGGATCGATTCCTTTGGTTATCTAGTAGCTGAGTATGAGCAGGCTTGAAGTATTCATGTGGGATGGTTAAAAGAAGGTTTGCAAAAGTATGAATCTTGGCTACATGTAGGAAATGTGAGCATATTGCACTTGCTCGAGATGCGCGCGGAACCCTTATTATCGCTCACGCTGTGCGTTAGCTGACACAAGGAGAGTACTCCCCACAACAATAGCTATCTGTGCTTTTTTGGCACTTGTAAATATTCCTATTAGAAGCAGAGCTAGGTCCTTTAGATGATGTTGGATAATATATGGAGGTATCAGACTTTATAAGAATTTAAAGGTGTTGTGATGCTGACACTATAGTGACAGTAAGCCTATCTTTGACCACACTGTGCCTACAGTGTCAGTTTATGAACAGCTCAAAAAGAATCTGTGCACTCAAAGCCTTGGTAGGGAGTAGAATGTATAGGGGTGATAGATGACAAGAATTATTTTTAAGTTGTCTGCTATGGAAAAATTATTTTTTTCATCTTTTATTATTATTTTTTTTTTAGATCCCTATTTCAGTTTTTCTAAAGTGTGTCCTTATTGGACATCCATGGGAAGCGTGTTTCTAAAGTACGTCCTAGTCCGACATCCGTCGGGAACCACATATTCAAACTGCGTCCTTATAAGGCGCCCAGGGGAACCATATTTCTAAAGTGCGTCCTTATTGGACATCCATGGGAAGCGTGTTTCTAAAGTACGTCCTAGTCGGACATCCGTCGGGAACCATATATTCAAACTGCGTCCTTATAAGACGCCCAGGGGAACCATATTTCTAAAGTGCATCCTCATCGATAGTCCATGGGACCCATGACTCTGAGGGAGTGTTCCTTTATTAATTACAGGGGGGGGTTGTTTTTTCACCCCCCCCCCCATCGAGAGCAAGTGGAACGTTTCTTGCCCACCCTCGCCGAAGGCGGGTAACATTTTTCAGCCCCCCCCCCACTTTGAACTATAGTAACAGGCATGCTTTTTTTTAAAAAGGGGCGATAATTTTATGCGCTCCTGAAGAGGTGGCAGAATTTGTTACGCCCCTCAGGAGTGGTCGGACATTTTTTACCCCCCCTGTAAATTATAAATGAACACTCCCCAAGGTGCGGCCTAGTCGGACGTCCAGGGGAACCATGATTATTAACTGCGTCCTAAAATGACCCCCCGGGGAACCATATTTCTAAAGTGCGTCCTGATTGGACATCCATTGGAAGCGTGTTTCTAAAGTGCGTCCTAGTCGGATGTCCAGGGGAGCCATATTTTTAAACTGCGTCATAATTTGACATCCATGGGAAGCAAGTATTTTAAGTGTATCACTTGGCACCTGTAGAAAACACTAGGTGGCAGCTGCGGGGAAAAAAAAGCTAAGGGTGTCACTAAGGCAATATTTCACTATTTCTGATATATATACATTCCACATAGAGGGACCAACTAAAACATAATGCATTACCTAAATATGTATTTCACAATAATTAGCAAGCCCTGATAACCATGGATTAGGTGATTTTCACAATAAAAGCTATAACCCAAACCGATATGAGAATATACTGTACAAGGACCCCTAAAGCTGACTTCCTGTTTGATGGGTGGCTCTCTTCAAAAATAGTTTGGCTGTTTAGGATCGATTCCTTTGGTTATCTAGTAGCTGAGTATGAGCAGGCTTGAAGTATTCATGTGGGATGGTTAAAAGAAGGTTTGCAAAAGTATGAATCTTGGCTACATGTAGGAAATGTGAGCATATTGCACTTGCTCGAGATGCGCGCGGAACCCTTATTATCGCTCACGCTGTGCGTTAGCTGACACAAGGAGAGTACTCCCCACAACAATAGCTATCTGTGCTTTTTTGGCACTTGTAAATATTCCTATTAGAAGCAGAGCTAGGTCCTTTAGATGATGTTGGATAATATATGGAGGTATCAGACTTTATAAGAATTTAAAGGTGTTGTGATGCTGACACTATAGTGACAGTAAGCCTATCTTTGACCACACTGTGCCTACAGTGTCAGTTTATGAACAGCTCAAAAAGAATCTGTGCACTCAAAGCCTTGGTAGGGAGTAGAATGTATAGGGGTGATAGATGACAAGAATTATTTTTAAGTTGTCTGCTATGGAAAAATTATTTTTTTCATCTTTTATTATTATTTTTTTTTTAGATCCCTATTTCAGTTTTTCTAAAGTGTGTCCTTATTGGACATCCATGGGAAGCGTGTTTCTAAAGTACGTCCTAGTCCGACATCCGTCGGGAACCACATATTCAAACTGCGTCCTTATAAGACGCCCAGGGGAACCATATTTCTAAAGTGCGTCCTTATTGGACATCCATGGGAAGCGTGTTTCTAAAGTACGTCCTAGTCGGACATCCGTCGGGAACCATATATTCAAACTGCGTCCTTATAAGACGCCCAGGGGAACCATATTTCTAAAGTGCATCCTCATCGATAGTCCATGGGACCCATGACTCTGAGGGAGTGTTCCTTTATTAATTACAGGGGGGGGGTTGTTTTTTACGCCCCCCCCCCCCATCGAGAGCAAGTGGAACATTTCTTGCCCACCCTCGCCGAAGGCGGGTAACATTTTTCAGCCCCCCCCCCCACTTTGAACTATAGTAACAGGCATGCTTTTTTTTAAAAAGGGGCGATAATTTTATGCGCTCCTAAAGAGGTGGCAGAATTTGTTACGCCCCTCAGGAGTGGTCGGACATTTTTTACCCCCCCTGTAAATTATAAATGAACACTCCCCAAGGTGCGGCCTAGTCGGACGTCCAGGGGAACCATGATTATTAACTGCGTCCTAAAATGACCCCCCGGGGAACCATATTTCTAAAGTGCGTCCTGATTGGACATCCATTGGAAGCGTGTTTCTAAAGTGCGTCCTAGTCGGATGTCCAGGGGAGCCATATTTTTAAACTGCGTCATAATTTGACATCCATGGGAAGCAAGTATTTTAAGTGTATCACTTGGCACCTGTAGAAAACACTAGGTGGCAGCTGCGGGGAAAAAAAAGCTAAGGGTGTCACTAAGGCAATATTTCACTATTTCTGATATATATACATTCCACATAGAGGGACCAACTAAAACATAATGCATTACCTAAATATGTATTTCACAATAATTAGCAAGCCCTGATAACCATGGATTAGGTGATTTTCACAATAAAAGCTATAACCCAAACCGATATGAGAATATACTGTACAAGGACCCCTAAAGCTGACTTCCTGTTTGATGGGTGGCTCTCTTCAAAAATAGTTTGGCTGTTTAGGATCGATTCCTTTGGTTATCTAGTAGCTGAGTATGAGCAGGCTTGAAGTATTCATGTGGGATGGTTAAAAGAAGGTTTGCAAAAGTATGAATCTTGGCTACATGTAGGAAATGTGAGCATATTGCACTTGCTCGAGATGCGCGCGGAACCCTTATTATCGCTCACGCTGTGCGTTAGCTGACACAAGGAGAGTACTCCCCACAACAATAGCTATCTGTGCTTTTTTTGGCACTTGTAAATATTCCTATTAGAAGCAGAGCTAGGTCCTTTAGATGATGTTGGATAATATATGGAGGTATCAGACTTTATAAGAATTTAAAGGTGTTGTGATGCTGACACTATAGTGACAGTAAGCCTATCTTTGACCACACTGTGCCTACAGTGTCAGTTTATGAACAGCTCAAAAAGAATCTGTGCACTCAAAGCCTTGGTAGGGAGTAGAATGTATAGGGGTGATAGATGACAAGAATTATTTTTAAGTTGTCTGCTATGGAAAAATTATTTTTTTCATCTTTTATTATTATTTTTTTTTTAGATCCCTATTTCAGTTTTTCTAAAGTGTGTCCTTATTGGACATCCATGGGAAGCGTGTTTCTAAAGTACGTCCTAGTCCGACATCCGTCGGGAACCACATATTCAAACTGCGTCCTTATAAGACGCCCAGGGGAACCATATTTCTAAAGTGCGTCCTTATTGGACATCCATGGGAAGCGTGTTTCTAAAGTACGTCCTAGTCGGACATCCGTCGGGAACCATATATTCAAACTGCGTCCTTATAAGACGCCCAGGGGAACCATATTTCTAAAGTGCATCCTCATCGATAGTCCATGGGACCCATGACTCTGAGGGAGTGTTCCTTTATTAATTACAGGGGGGGGGGTTGTTTTTTACGCCCCCCCCCCCATCGAGAGCAAGTGGAACGTTTCTTGCCCACCCTCGCCGAAGGCGGGTAACATTTTTCAGCCCCCCCCCCCACTTTGAACTATAGTAACAGGCATGCTTTTTTTTAAAAAGGGGCGATAGTTTTATGCGCTCCTGAAGAGGTGGCAGAATTTGTTACGCCCCTCAGGAGTGGTCGGACATTTTTTACCCCCCCTGTAAATTATAAATGAACACTCCCCAAGGTGCGGCCTAGTCGGACGTCCAGGGGAACCATGATTATTAACTGCGTCCTAAAATGACCCCCCGGGGAACCATATTTCTAAAGTGCGTCCTGATTGGACATCCATTGGAAGCGTGTTTCTAAAGTGCGTCCTAGTCGGATGTCCAGGGGAGCCATATTTTTAAACTGCGTCATAATTTGACATCCATGGGAAGCAAGTATTTTAAGTGTATCACTTGGCACCTGTAGAAAACACTAGGTGGCAGCTGCGGGGAAAAAAAAGCTAAGGGTGTCACTAAGGCAATATTTCACTATTTCTGATATATATACATTCCACATAGAGGGACCAACTAAAACATAATGCATTACCTAAATATGTATTTCACAATAATTAACAAGCCCTGATAACCATGGATTAGGTGATTTTCACAATAAAAGCTATAACCTAAACTGATATGAGAATATACTGTACAAGGACCCCTAAGGCTGACTTCCTGTTTGATGGGTGGCTCTCTTCAAAAATAGTTTGGCTGTTTAGGATCGATTCCTTTGGTTATATAGTAGGTGAGTATGAGCAGGCTTGAAGTATTCATGTGGGATGGTTAAAAGAAGGTTTGCAAAAGTATGAATCTTGCCTACATGTAGGAAAAGTGAGCATATTGCACTTGCTCGAGATGCGCGCGGAACTCTTATTATCGCTCATGCTGTGCGTTAGCTGACACAGGGAGAGTACTCCCCACAACAATAGCTATCTGTGCTTTTTTGGCAATTGTAAATATTCCTATTAGAAGCAGAGCTAGGTCCTTTAGATGATGTTGGATAATATATGGAGGCATCAGACTTTATAAGAATTTAAAGGTGTCGTGATGCTGACACTATAGTGACAGTAAGCCTATCTTTGACCACACTGTGCCTACAGTGTCAGTTTATGAACAGCTCAAAGAGAATCTGTGCACTCACAGCCTTGGTAGGGAGTAGAATGTATAGGGGTGATAGATGACAAGAATTATTTTTAAGTTGTCTGCTATGGAAAAATTAATTTTTTCATCTTTTATTATTATTATATTTTTAGATCCATATTTCAGTTTTTCTAAAGTGTGTCCTGATTGGACATCCACAGGAAGCATGTTTTTAAAGTGGGTCCTTTTCAGACGTCCAGGACCACGTATTTAAACTGCGTCCTAATGAAACGCCCAGGGGAACCATATTTCTAAAGGACGTCCTTATTGGACATCCATGGGAAGAGTGTTTCTAAAGTACGTCCTAGTCGGACATCCGGGGGAACCACATATTCAAACTGCGTCCTTATAAGACGCCAGGGGAACCATATTTCTAAAGTGCATCCTCATCGGAAGTCCATGGGACCCATGACTCTGAGGGAGTGTTCGTTTATTTATTACAGGGGGGGGGGTAATTTTTTACGCCCCCCCCCCCAATCGAGAGCACGTGGAACGTTTCGTGCCCACCCTCGCCGAAGGCGGGTAACATTTTTCAGCCCCCACCCTTTGAACTATAGTAACAGGCATGCTTTTTTGGTAAAAAGGGGCTATAATTTTACGCGCTCCTGAAGAGGTGGCAGAATTTGTTACGCCCCTCAGGAGGGGTCGGACATTTTTTACCCCCCCCCCCTGTAAATTATAAATGAACACTCCCCAAGGTGCGGCCTAGTCGGACGTCCAGGGGAACCATGATTATAAACTGCGTCCTAAAATGACCCCCCGGGGAACCATATTTCTAAAGTGCGTCCTGATTGGACATCCATTGGAAGCGTGTTTCTAAAGTGCGTCCTAGTCGGATGTCCAGGGGAGCCATATTTTTAAACTGCGTCATAATTTGACATCCATGGGAAGCAAGTATTTTAAGTGTATCACTTGGCACCTGTAGAAAACACTAGGTGGCAGCTGCGGGGAAAAAAACCTACTGAGCTAAGGGTGTCACTAAGGCAATATTTCACTATTTCTGATATATATACATTCCACATAGAGGGACCAACTAAAACATAATGCATCACCTAAATATGTATTTCACAATAATTAACATTGGGAAGCGTGTTTCTAAAGTACGTCCTAGTCGGACATCCGTCGGGAACCATATATTCAAACTGCGTCCTTGTAAGACGCCCAGGGGAACCATATTTCTAAAGTTCATCCTCATCGATAGTCCATGGGACCCATGACTCTGAGGGAGTGTTCCTTTATTAATTACAGGGGGGGGGGTTGTTTTTTACGCCCCCCCCCCCCATCGAGAGCAAGTGGAACGTTTCTTGCCCACCCTCGCCGAAGGCGGTTAACATTTTTCAGCCCCCCCCCTTTGAACTATGGTAACAGGCATGCTTTTTTGGTAAAAAGGGGCTATAATTTTACGCGCTCCTGAAGAAGTGGCAGAATCTGTTACGCCCCTCAGGAGGGGTCGGACATTTTTTACCCCCCCTGTAAATAATAAATGAACACTCCCCAAGGTGCGGCCTAGTAGGACGTCCAGGGGAACCATGATTATAAACTGCGTCCTAAAATGACCCCCCGGGGAACCATATTTCTAAAGTGCGTCCTGATTGGACATCCATTGGAAGCGTGTTTCTAAAGTGCGTCCTAGTCGGATGTCCAGGGGAACCATATTTTTAAACTGCGTCATAATTTGACGTCCATGGGAAGCATGTGTTTTAAGTGTATCACTTGGCACCTGTAGAAAACACTAGGTGGCAGCTGCGGGGAAAAAAACCTACTGAGCTAAGGGTGTCACTAAGGCAATATTTCACTATTTCTGATATATATACATTCCACATAGAGGGACCAACTAAAACATAATGCATTACCCAAACATGTATTTCACAATAATTAGCAAGCCCTGATAACCATGGATTAGGTGATTTTCACAATAAAAGCTATAACCTAAACTGATATGAGAATATACTGTACAAGGACCCCTAAAGCTGACATCCTGTTTGATGGGTGGCTCTCTTCAAAAATAGTTTGGCTGTTTAGGATCGATTCCTTTGGTTATCTAGTAGCTGAGTATGAGCAGGCTTGAAGTATTCATGTGGGATGGTTAAAAGAAGGTTTGCAAAAGTAGGAATCTTGGCTACATGTAGGAAATGTGAGCATATTGCACTTGCTCGAGATGCGCGCGGAAACCTTATTATCGCTCACGAGGTGACTGACTGCAAGGTTAGCTCCTGGTGAGGAGACTGTGGAGGTACTGGGCACTTAACATCCTCCTCCACCAGTGGCCATGTGCCCTGACCTTATTATCTGCCTTTTTAAAATTAAATAGCTATCCCATTTTTACACTATTGAAACATTTCCATCATCATCAGTTCTCCTGACTAATATTGTCTACACTCAATATTAGATGTGTAATGTTCCCCATCTGTATCCAAGTTCAAACGCTTCTACACATACATCTGATATCATTGGAATGTTTCCCCCATTTCTCAGAGAGCTCAAACCCTCCTCACTTCCCTCATTCTCATTGATCTCTGCTTGCTCCAAACCAGCTCCCTCCTAACAGCCGTCAACCTCCTGCCCCGGGTGTCATGTCAGCCACCACTCACAGGTTCAGCCCCCTGGGGATGGGACCAAAGTGGTGAGGGGTGACACCACCCACCCTCATAGACCTGTGTGTTTATTCTAAAGATCTAGTCTACCTCTGATAGTGCTAGTCTTTGGTTTAACAGATTACAATATTAACCGTCCTCGAAGTTGACTAATTTACAGGCGAGTCAGCGAGTTCACTGACTCGTCTCGCTTGAAGTCCATTTTCCACGACTTATCATTGTTTCTCCTGCCTTAAAAGCTGACAACGTAAAGAAAACATATTATTCTTTGATAATCCGCAATAATTTACTACTTACATGGCCAAATTAAGGAGGATTGATTGATTTTCGGCCAAGTTAAGTCGCCGAAACTTGACTCGTCGTATTCTTGAAATTTGTCCATTTTTTTACGACATAAAAAATGACATCCGGTTTACTCGGGGGTCGGCACGAACATCTTTATCTTCCGAAATAGAGCATATTGCGGACATTCAAGGTAATATTATTACTCCTACAGGTAATATCTAGGCAGTTGCGGACATATCGGACACTATAACCGTCTTTATAAAAAAATAATTTGTTTATCGAGCGCTTCGGCAATCTCCGGTATCAAAATCCAACATGGCGGACAGTGGGACGCCGAGGGACGATGACTCGGTACCGATTTGGTTAATTTCATGGATTACAGCTAAAATATGAAAGGTAAGTCCGCAATTTTTGTTGATATGGATAGATTAGGCTCCCTCCATTTGGGGGGTGAAATTGCGGACAGCTCAGTAGCCGGGTTATTCCGCAAAATGAGGAAGACCGGGCGCTAAACTTAAAACAGAGCCAATGATCAAATGATAGATCTTCAGCACAGTGACAGTGGCCCGATCCAAACTAAAAATATGCTCTAAAATTGTACACAAGGGGGGGGGGTAGCCCCAAAATATGTTTTTCTGAAATCCCCATTATTAGGCCTTTCTAATGATACGATTCATTAAGAAATCCAAAATGTAGAAGTTACTAAACCAATGTGGGTCAACGATCAGCTGATCCAAGCGCCAAGCAGTTTCAAGATACCCCCCCCCCCCGATATCCCTTTATCATTGTGTGGTTGGGGGTGACTTGAAACCGACGCAGACCGGACTGTCATTTCTCAACTTGAATCACATTTCTTGAAAATGGCTCATATCAAAGGTAATTCTCAACCAATATTCACCTTATTAGGCTCGTTAGATGCAGAAATGTCATCTTTATTAGGCCCTAGTGTGTCAGCCCTCCATCCCCCCTACTTTTTGTGAAATTTGACATTGTTTGGGAATTTTGGCGAGTAGAACGCTTCGACTTAGACTCTTTTGCATAGCGCCAAACAAAGCGTCTCGGCGAGAGGAGTTCAGAAATGTTCAATTTATCTCTCTATCATTTTTAGTTCTATAGATACGGGTATGTGTTTGTCAAACATTTGGTTTGGGGCAGGGCACCCCCTTGAAGCAAAAAAAATTTGAGCCCCCCCCTTGTCAGGTTTCAGGATTGAGACGCTACCCGGTAGTGCTTTAACATAGGGAGTCTATGGGCCCCGAGTGACAGTGGCTCGATGCAAACATGAAAACTGCTCTTTAAAATTGTACAAGGGGGGGGGGGGGGCAAAATAATTTTTTCTGAACTCCCAAGTCTTAGGCCTTTCTAATGATACGATTAATTAAGAAATGCAACATGTAGAAGTCACTTTTCACATACGGGCACGACCCTTAAACATGAATACTACTAGAATAACTTGAAAATTTGCTCAACGATTTTTTTTTGTTTGGGGGGGTTGGAGCAATTTTTTGGATCTGCCCTTAATATGTATCAAAGATGACATGTTTAATATCCCAGATTGCGATATCCCATTAAAAAAAATAAATCTTTATGACCCCCCCCCAGCCCCCCTGAGTTTGGGTCAATTCACCACCCCAACCCTGTTGAAATCCTATATACAGCCTCGTGGCTGATCAACTGAAAATATGCTCTAAAATATTGTACAAGGGGGGGGGGGGGGGGGCCAAAATATTTTTTAATGAACTCTCCTGTATTGGGCCTTTCTAATGATACGATTCATTAAGTAATCCAACAAGTAGAAGTGACTAAACCAATAGCGGCAGGACCCTCAAACATGAATACTACTAGAATAACTTGAAAAATTGCTCAACGACAAGCCCTTAATATATGCCAAAAGAAGACATGTTAAATATCCAAGTTTCCGCTATCCCATTGAAAGAAAAAATCTTTATGACCCCAGCAGCCCCCCCTGAGTTTGGAATAATTCACCATCCCAACCCTGTTGAAATCCTATATACGGTCTCGTGGCTGCTCAACTTGAGTTTGCTTTTTTGGATTTATGGATATTTTGGGGCCCCAAACATTTCTGAGCCTCATAGCGAGTCTATCCGCGCTGACCGACAGTGGCCCGATCCAAACTGATAATATGCTCAAAATTTGAACACAAGGGGGGGGGGGGCAAAATATTTTTTTTTGAACTCCCCTGTATTAGGCCTTTCTAATGAAACAATTCATTAAGTAATCCAACAAGTAGAAGTGACTAAACCAATAGTGGCAGGACCCTCAAACATGAATACTACTAGAATAACTTGAAAAAATGCTCAACGACAAGCCCTTTTTTGGCGGGTTAGAGCAATTTTTGGGATCTGCCCTTAATATGTGGCAAAGAAGACATGTTAAATATCCAAGTTTCCGCTATCCCATTGAAAGAAAAATTCTTTATGACCCCCCAAGCCCCCCCTGAGTTTGGGTCAATTCACCATCCCAACCCTGTTGAAATCCTATATACGGTCTCGTGGCTGATCAACTTGAGTTTGCTTTTTTGGATTTATGGATATTTTGGGGCCCCAAACATTTCTGAGCCTCAGATAATAGTAAAGTAGACATGCTGAAGTACCACCTATTTTTTTCCTGACCCAAAAAGACCCATTTTTGACCCATATAGAGCAGGCGAGACTCTACCCGGTAGTGCTTTAACATAGCGAGTCTATCCGCGCCGACCGACAGTGGCCCGATCCAAACTGAAAATATGCTCAAAATTTGAACACAAGGGGGGGGGGCCAAAATATTTTTTTTTGAACTCCCCTGTATTAGGCCTTTCTAATGATACGATTCATTAAGTAATCCAACAAGTAGAAGTGACTAAACCAATAGTGGCAGGACCCTCAAACATGAATACTACTAGAATAACTTGAAAAAATGCTCAACGACAAGCCCTTTTTTGGGGGGTTAGAGCAATTTTTGGGATCTGCCCTTAATATGTGGCAAAGAAGACATGTTAAATATCCAAGTTTCCGCTATCCCATTGAAAGAAAAATTCTTTATGACCCCCCAAGCCTCCCCTGAGTTTGGGTCAATTCACCATCCCAACCCTATTGAAATCCTATATACGGTCTCGTGGCTGCTCAACTTGAGTTTGCTTTTTTGGATTTATGGATATTTTGGGGCCCCAAACATTTCTGAGCCCTAGATAATAGTAAAGTAGACATGCTGAAGTACCACCTGTTTTTTTCCTGACCCAAAAAGACCCATTTTTGACCCAAATAGAGCAGGCGAGACTCTACCCTGTAGTGCTTCAACATAGCAAGTCTATCCCCGCTGACTGACAGTGGCCCGATCCAAACTGAAAATATGCTCTAAAATATTGTACAAGGGGGGGGGGGCCCAAAATATTTTTTAATTAACTCTCCTGTATTAGGCCTTTCTAATGATACGATTCATTAAGAAATCCAACAAGTAGAAGTGACTAAACCAATAGTGGCAGGACCCTCAAACATGAATACTACTAGAATAACTTGAAAAAATGCTCAACGACAAGCCCTTTTTTGGGGAGTTAGAGCAATTTTTGGGATCTGCCCTTAATATGTGGCAAAGAAGACATGTTAAATATCCAAGTTTCCGCTATCCCATTGAAAGAAAAATTCTTTATGACCCCCCAAGCCCCCCCTGAGTTTGGGTCAATTCACCATCCCAACCCTGTTGAAATCCTATATACGGTCTCGTGGCTGATCAACTTGAGTTTGCTTTTTTGGATTTATGGATATTTTGGGGCCCCAAACATTTCTGAGCCTCAGATAATAGTAAAGTAGACATGCTGAAGTACCACCTATTTTTTTCCTGACCCAAAAAGACCCATTTTTGACCCAAATAGAGCAGGCGAGACTCTACCCGGTAGTGCTTTAACATAGCGAGTCTATCCGCGCCGACTGACAGTGGCCCGATCCAAACTGAAAATATGCTCTAAAATATTGTATAAGGCTGGGGGGGGGAGCCCCAAAATACTTTTTTCTGAACTCTCCTATGTTAGGTCTTTCTAATGATACCCTGTATTTAACACTCAGAAAGGTTAATAGAGCTGTCTGTGGTTTAATACATGTAAATACCCAGTAGTGCATTTGAATAAGAGGCCATGGTTCTTCAGAAGTGAAAGTTCTTTTCTGCCATTTTATATGTAAATTCTTATATTTTCCAGTGAACGTGAGTGGTACAAGTGGGAGTCGCACAGATGGGAGCCACGGGAGCGGGAGTCGCCGGAGTCGCAGGAGCGGGAGCCCTGGCCACGTGGACACAGCACTCAGAACTTTGATCAGGGGCCCCACAACACGTGTAGGGGCTCCACAACATGCCTAGGGGCTCCACAACATGAGTAGGGGCTCCACAACATGTGTAGGGGCTCCATACCACGCCTAGGGGCTCAACAATAGTGTAGGGGCTCTACAACACGTGTAAGGGCTCTATACCACGCCTAGGGGCTCCACACCATGATTAGGGGCTCCATACCATGCCTAGGGGCTCCACAACATGACTAGGGGCTCTACAACACGTGTAGGGGCTCTTCAACACATGTAGGGGCTCCATACCACACCTAGGGGCTCCACAACATGACTAGGGGCTCCACAACATGTGTAGGAGCTCCACAACATGTGTAGGGGCTCCATACCACGCCTAGGGGCTCCACACCATGACTAGGGGCTCCATACCATGCCTAGGGGCTCCACAGCATGACTAGGGGCTCTACAACACGTGTAGGGGCTCTTCAACACATGTAGGGGCTCCATACCACACCTAGGGGCTCCACAACATGACTAGGGGCTCCACAACATGTGTAGGAGCTCCACAACACGTGTAGGGGCTCCATACCACGCCTAGGGGCTCCACACCATGACTAGGGGCTCCATACCACGCCTAGGGACTCCACAACATGACTAGGGGCTCTACAACATGTGTAGGGGCTCCACAACACGTGTAGGGGCTCCATACCACGCTTAGGGGCTCCCCAACACTCATACTAGCCCTTTAAATATGGACTTCATGAGAGGGAATTTCAGATACAAGTCAGGCAAGAAACCCATCTGGAAACTGTTCCACATATCTAGGAAACTCATCCACATGTTTAGGAACTCTTCAATGGGTCTAGAAACTCTATATCTAGGAATTCCACTAGAGATTTAGAAAGTCTAGGAACTCTTCAATATATCAATCTTCATGCAAGTCATTGCTGCCCCTCTAATTATTAATAAAATTGGTTTCCATTATAACAGAAGGAATTCCTTTGTTGTCATTTATAACCTCTATGTCATCAAGTAAACAAATTTCCTCACTATCTTTGAAATAAATCCCAAACACACCTCCAAATGCCTAATGTGTTTCCAAACACAACCCTGCATAAATATTAAATCCAGTATCTTCTCAAACAAGTGAGGGCTAGCAAACAGATGTAATCTGTTTGCGCCCTCACTTGTAGCCATCTACAATTTCCAATTTTCTCCCTACCCCACCTCCATTTATCTATGTTCACTCTATTTCTCCCTTGCTATTCTCTCTCCGTGTCTCTGTCTCTCCTTTAGACTCAATATATGTATGCTTCTTCATATATTCCTAAAATGGACAGAGTTATCTTAGATCATCTTTCTAAAAAGTTCTCTTTTCAAATAGATGTAGGGCCTAGCTTAAACATCTTAAGGTAATCCAACAGACATATTCCACCATTAGGTGTATAACATGTCATTACCTGTCTGAAGCTAGTTAAACATTTTATATGCACTGTTACAATATGATATATAAGTAAATAAGGAGGGAAATACGTGGCTCTAATAGGTATCTTGCTTAATTCTTCAGAAACTTGATATTTGCACCAGTGTGTGCCTTAACTCTAAGTCCTAGTTTTGAGCCTGGTTGTTGAACTTCCCACACCAGTGGGTCTTATCTGGTGGCACTCAGGCAGCATATTGCCTTTCCATTACTTATAGAGTAGATTGCACCTGTTTGTGGGCCACTATTCAGTACTTCAGGTATGAATAGGTATGCACTAGACTGCCTCTTCTCTAGCTCCACCCAATCTGGGATAATCTGTATGGGAGAGGCTCTCCCATTAGGGTTACCCTGATCACCTGGGTTACACACTCAATGAGATGATTAGGGTGGCCATCTGCACCCAGACACTTGCCCGGATCCATTTTCAGGCTGCACCTCATGCAATATTCAATGTGTGAACAGTGGGACATTGGCAATTGCAGATGTCAATGTCCTCTTACATAATGAGACTCATACATACACAATGTGGTGGAACGGTAGGACACAATGAGTAATTCCCTGCTATAGTATCACACTAAGTAGAGCAGAAAATCTACACTACTTGTGATTTGGATGCTTGTGCTGAACCACTGTGATGCAATGTTCTAGACTGGAGGGTATGCAGCTCATGTTTAATCCAACCAGGTAAGATACATCTGCAACATTAAAGCAATGGCTAAATCTCAATAGAATAAGAGTGATGCCCAGATGTGAAATAAGTATTTGCTTGGAGGAGAGTCTGTGACTAATTATCTTAGATAAAAAATTAAATTCAAAACATAAATGGATCACCTACTTGCAAAGTCTCATGTGTTACCTAGAATTGATCATTGAGCTGGGCCCAGATTTGGTAATGAATGAAGACTTATGCCTTTATAGTTCTGTTTGCAATTTTTTTTCAATTCTGATAGGGTGCTTATAGGTGTCCTGAATGTATAGTATAGTATATGTCAGAAACAAAATTCATTTTTCCTACTTTATGCTTATTCCATACATCAGCGGATTCTTCATAGACCCCTATCCTACCAGCAAAAGTCCTGAGGCTGAAAAGGGTGGAAAGTTATCATTTAGAAAAATGGGACCATGGACATGATAGGAGAACTATCGAATGGGAAGACTGCGGGAAGTAGGATGCAAGTTGTTAAAAGTAAGAACAGAAATGGATAAAAGACATGATGAAGGCAATCAGAGAT
The DNA here is from genome assembly GCA_947462335.1 of Harmothoe impar. Lineage (NCBI taxonomy): Eukaryota > Metazoa > Annelida > Polychaeta > Phyllodocida > Polynoidae > Harmothoe > Harmothoe impar. The sequence goes on along the minus strand of OX381709.1, from coordinate 8,546,647 downwards.
CAGGGTGGAAACTGCAGGGTAAAACATCCACTCACCAGGATTGCCTCAAAATCATTGATTGATGGTCAATAAGAAGCCAATCAGGTCAAGTAGGTGGGGGTATCTGTGAGACAGAAGTCAAGCCAAACAGCAACTACTCGAGGTGGGAGTGTGGGCGGGGAGGGATTTGCATAAAAAATTATCACATTCAATTTCTCTCCTAATGATGCTTTAATCAAATATATTTTTATGTTCAGTCTCGATTCTCAGTAGGATATATAACAACTTAACCTAATACTCATAGAAATTAAAAGACTAAGTTTGGCAGGTCAATACTCATTGAGTTGTTAGCCTGTACAAACTAAGGTCAGACTATCAGTGTATAGGATCATATTATACAATGTCAACACAGCCTGTAGTTCTAAACACAGAAGTGTCTTATGTCAAGCACTCAATCATCAACTTTCATAATTTGTTTTTGTTGTTCTAGTATATTTTATTTTACTCTGTTTCTGACATCTAATGTGTTTTAGCTTGAATGCATCATACTTTGAAAATAAAAAGTAGTGCACATGATGACTGTAAACCAGTCTATTATCGACATGTGAGTTGGGATATTCAACTTTGTTTCTGGTATGGGATCTGCCACTGCATTAGAGTAGAAACAGCGTTCAATCAGACCGTGACATTTTGAATTGTAACATTCATTGTAAAATAGTTATTTAAGACATTTTTGTAATCCTATTAATGGCAGCTGCAGAATTGATGGAGCATTGGAGCAGGACTTTAACTACCACAGATAGACTGGGAGCTAACAAATACTACATTCCCTTCTGCATTCCTACAACACCAGCTTGTGTGACAATGATATAAATCACAAATGCCATCAGTATCAAGTAAGAAGAGATCTTGTCTTAATCATCAATAGCTTCTACCATAACACTCTTCCTCATTCTAACTAGCTGTGACCTAACATGTTAAGTCTAGCAAAATATCAATGTGAGGTAGGCTTGAAACTAACTATGTTGAGGGGCACTGGGTGGATAATGTTGATGAGATCTTGGGTCCTGGTAGCCCAACCTCTCTGCTCCCAATTTCTCACAGCTGTCCCCTTTAACCCATAATGATACAGTTCATGCAATGCTATTTATCGTAGAATGTATGATCTGCATTTCATACATAATTCATACCTGAGTGTATACATTTATGCATTAGAATAGCAATACCCCATGGTAGACACAAGTCATTTGGCGTTATATCACTATAGCATATAGCACTAACAGAATATGCAGGTGTCAAAGGGTCAACTGCAGCACTGTTTGGATGGCTTGTGCTGCCCCTCTGGGAATCCTTGATCTAGCAGGTTCCAGATAGCATGAAGGGCCTCACCCCTCTAGGGAGTCCATACATGACACACACTGATGCTTTAGGTCAGATGTCTGCTTGGATTGTCAACTACACACGAGACTCCCTCCTTTGCCCTCCCCCTTCCCAATTCCCCAAAGAGTAGAGGACAAAATTAGATCCTTTATTGAATATTAAAGGTCTAAGGCCTAAGGCCTGCATCAACCATGTTATCCCAAATTTGCATCAGTGAACATTTGTATTTATCCATAATTTATACTCGCGTAGTGACAACCAAACCAGCACTGAACAAGCCATCTCTCTTATGCCCAACTCCTAATCTGTTTTGCTAAAAACAAAGACATATATTTCTACTGGCTTTCACTTTCAATATGTTTGCAATTCTTTGGTACTACTGCTAACAGAAGACAAAGAGCTTTGAACATTCAAACCCTTTTGGCTGAGGCAATTGAATTGCAGACTGTGCAGACCACCTTGGCACACTGTTTACAGTTACACAGACTCCCACTTAAAGTCAGACGGTGGTTAGAAAGTGGAAAAACTGGTTCCTGGTAACATTAGTAGTCAAGTATCTGGTATAGATTGAAACCAGACTTAATTTTCTAGGAACCTGAACATTTAAATTCTGGGCTAAATGAGAAAAGATAGCAGATCTGATATAAACACAGTCAAGTACAATCAAAGTGCAGCTTGCATTAACCTTGATAAAACTACTTTTACAAAGTATGAGAATTCCTAATGTAGCCAATTTACCTCCATTATTTACTAACTAAACACGGATGCTTAACGCATAAATGAAACATGGTTTCACAAACTGAAAAAATTCAAGATTTTCCTTTGGTATTTGAAATCACTGCACCAAATTGCAAAACCTCTTTTTGGTTTTATTTTCCAAATCCAATTTCATTGTGCCAGCACAAATCTGTAACTAGGTATTGCAGCCCGTTCAGCGATCAATGTGCTCTGAATTTTAGTTTGCTTTAATTTGTGAGGCCCATAAAGCTACTTTCTGAATTACATTATGGATTGGTGAAAAACCAGGAAAAGATCTTCTAATTAGCATTGGTCTCTGATTAATAACATCAACCTTGCTCCCTCTTGGCTTCTACCATCACAGATGTTTTCATAGTCTTCTGATCTAACAAATCCTTGTAGCGAACTATGCATATCAAAGCCAGTCGGTGATTTGCACTCCATTATCAACTTTAAGAATTATCATTGTTCTTATTTGACTCTAGGTCCTGAGATCTAGTGCCCCTATACATCACACTTCTCAGTTCAAAAAGCAATGTACCTGCCCACTACAGTAACTCCCACACCATACTTCAAACACTCCAGTAGTTGATCCATGTGAGGCAGGGCAACCATGTGGTGGAGAAGCGCATGTGATGTATGACGGTCCTGTACACTCCTCCCGCTCTCTGCTGCCATTTGTCACATCTTTGGCCACAAGCAGACACTATAACATATGGTGACTTAGGACATAATGGACTCCCTTACGACTCATTGACCAGTGGAGTGTCCAGATGACTGCCCCAGTCAGAGAGATGCTGTCCAGCAGCCCTCACAGCAGTAGTAGGGGAGATAAAGCATCATGAGTATAGCAAGCCATATCTAAGTTATGAAAGTAGCTAATACTGTAAGACAACAGTAGCATAATCATGAAAAGGATCATAATGATGTAATTTCATTTTTCATACAAATTTATATCTTGAAAACACCATTGTGTAATTTTTCCTTCGAAAGCCTTAATAAAGCATTCCATGATAGTACTCATAAATGTCACTGTGAATGGGAAAACCTCTCAACTCATCTATATCCGTTTCCTCAATTGTCAATTTTGCATGGATGACACCCATTTAGTTATAGTTCTATTAAGATGTAAACATACTGTAAAATGGCAAACTGAGATGAATTGACAATGTATTGAAATAACATCCCGGAGATCCTTTAACATTTGAAATGTCAATTCCTTTGTTAAGGTTGTCAATTAACTTACATTTAAAATGATCTGTCATGTGTAGGTAATGCTGAACACACCAGCTGGGAGGACTTGACAGATTGACCGTGTCAGCTCAATATTAAAGAAATGCTAGAACAAAATTGTCAGGCATTTTATCAGGGTTTTCAACATGAGCCAAACTAAAAATAATAAATTATACTAATAATTTGAAATCAGATGTTGATTGAAAAATAAGATAGATTGCATGACTTCATTGTGCCATCACCATCATCATCTCTTAAATCATTGTAGTTAATAGACTTACACGACCCGCTTCAATGTATTATGCCAGCAAGGCACAGCATAGCACCATGCATCCCTTGAAGGGTTACATGTCTGCATAACTCTATGTTTTACAGTGGCCAAAGGACAAAGGTACGTAGTATCACTTAACCTTTAAAGGGCAGGACAGCACTGCCTTTCTAATTTTGTTCTCGAGAATAGAAACCGGAGACATGACTGAATAAGTTAATGGAGACAAAACCACTGCTTGCACCCTATGGTGGCCTCGGACATGACCTTTGGGGCTGACACTTTATTATAGGGGGATGTTAAATGGCTAATTAAGTTGTCTTAACTTATTTTTTTGGTAATGAGCATGATGTAAATGGGCGGTAAAAACAGACTGTTAAAACTCCAACACATTCCCCGTTATTAAACTAATGCAACACACACCTGAGCACAAACTTCCCTGCAACCAGCAGCTTCTTGTGGACATTGTACATTTTTACTCACCTGGAATTTGCCTCGGGCTAATTGTTATTTTTATCTCTTGTAATTTAATTAACCTCAGTCATGTTTTGTGTTGTAAAACCACTTAAACCTTAAAGGACCGGAAGTACTGGAATGCAATATGTACTTGCAAGGAACTCATCAGGGCTGCATCAAGCACTATGTAAACTCTAGTGGGTTTAATACACTCCAAAAGCGTCAGCATGATGCATGGATGCAGGCCTTGTGAGTAGTCTTACCTGGGCAGCATTCATGCAACATAGTAACCAAGGACTCCTTGTTTAGTTAAACAGCCCTTAAATGGTGACTGAAACCTGAGGCTGCCCCAGGCCCTGTGGCTGCCGGGTCATGTTACCTCCTCAGCAGGTTTTCTGTCTGCTTCTTGACATTAACCTGTTAAGGACAAGTCTTCACATTCATATGGCATCAAAATGCACCAACCATGGTGCATCAAGCAAAATTGAACCAATATCAAGGACCAAAATGTCTCCGGTCTTTACATTCATGTGTAATCAAAATGCACCAACCATGGTGCATTGAACAGAATTGTTATGACTCTTTCAAGGACTAGCATCAAGACCACAGAAAGACACAGAAAAGGGCTGTGTAAAGGGATTTAAGGACACACATTTAATCATTGATAATTTGACAAGCTTTGTTCTCTGCTTTACCTTTTATAATATTATACCAACATGACCATATATTTTATGCTCCTTTCAGATTCCTTGAATGACAATTACTGTTGCGGGATGTAAATGTAAATGGATAAAAATGATGTTTTTTTAGTTATATTTGTTAAAAATTACCTTAATTTACCAGCTGGTAATCAAGCCGAGCCTGAGAGTGCAATAACCCCATGAGCTCAGCATGGTGCTTAACAGTACCCATGGTATATATAGACTCACCTTTCATGCATCATGACATCATGCCAACCATGGAAGCAGCCCTTAAAGGTTAAATAAAACCCAAGGCTTAACCAGGCCCTGCGGCTCCTGGGTCAGGTTACCCCTTCAGTACTAGTTCTCCTGGCAGCACTTTAACTTGGATTATTAACCATTTTAAGGCTGTCTCAAGACTTCATGCTTATTTGTTGTCTAAACTAGCAAAACCTAGTGCTTAGAGCAGCCTTGTTCGCAGGATTCAAAACTACTATCAGTTAAGGGTAAATCAAAAAAGGCACTTATTTGCAATATTTATAGGCCACCTAGCGGGTCGCTATTAAATTTCTGTGACACAATGCGTGCTTTACTGTTACAGATCGAGTCCATAGAGACATATGATATATTTATTCTAGGTGACTTTAATGTAAATGCCTTGTTAAATAGCCCAGATAAGACAAAGCTGTATGAACTTATGGATCAGTTTAATTTCAAGCAACTGGTCAATGAGATCACCACAACCTCAGGGACCAATACGTGTATAGATCTAATATTTACAAATTGTGAAGAAATTATTTCTAGTGGACCACTAAATATACATATTAGTGATCATTTACCTATACATGTTATACGTAAGCATGTACATGTTAAACATGGTTACCGGCAATTTAAGGGTCGCTCATATAAAAATTATGAAAAAGTATCGTATTTAAATAGCATTGAAGATTGTAATTGGACATATTTCAATGAATGTCAAGATGCCTCAGAATGTTGGGATATTTATGAGAATATGTTGAAGCGCATGCTTGATGTGACTTGCCCGGTTAGGGAGTTTAAGGTTTTGGATAAACCGGATCCTTGGATGTCTAATTATTTAATTGAAAGGATTACTGATAAAAATAACTTATTGTTAGATGCTAGAAGGTCAAAGTGCATTCTGCTATGGCATAGGGCACGTTTACTTAAGAATGTGGTCGGTACAGAGATAGACGATGCAAGAAACAATTATTATAAGAATTTATGTGAAAATAATTTGAATGATTCTAAGAAATTTTGGGCCATACTTAAGGACATTTTGCCTTCAAGCAAGTCTAAATCTAAAAATATTAACCTTGTGGATAATGATGTACCAATCACCCTTGACGGCACGTCTAGCTTTATAAACACCTTTTTCGCGGAAATAGGGCCAAAACTAGCAGCAGAACACCATGATCAATTTGTTTTTGAAGGCATGAGATGCCCTGACGACATGCCTGATATGTCTTTTACTGATGAAGATATAATTTCATGCGTCAAGGACATTGATGTAACAAAATCTTCTGCTATTGACTATTTGCCGACAAACATCTTCAGAGATGCAGTTTTACATAATCCCTCCAGATTTATAAAAATAATAAATTTGTGCATTAATAATTCTGACATTCCTGATTGTTGGAAAATTGCCATAGTTACCCCCCTACCCAAAGGTGGGGACCCAGCAAACGTCTCCAACCTAAGGCCTATCAGTGTTTTGCCTGTTCCAGGCAAGATATTGGAAAGACTAGTTCATAATAAGATGATGATCCATATCAATAATAATAATATTTTAAATAAAAAACAGGGAGGTTATCAAAAAAACAAGTCTACACTTGACTCTATTTCTACTTTTGTTGATGACATACTAGACAATAGAAATAGAGGCAACATAAGTCTTGCAGCCTTTATAGACATAAAAAAAGCTTTCGACTCGGTAAATTATGAAATTCTATTAAATAAATTAGAGCAATATGGGATTAGAAATAGAAACTTAACTCTAGTAGAAAATTACCTCTCACGCAGACAACAGTGTTGCATAGCCAATAGCATTAGATCTACAAGATTACCCCTTTCCTGTGGAGTTCCACAAGGATCTATTTTGGGTCCTTTATTTTTCTTATTATATATAAATGATTGTATATCCACTCAAGATGACCACCAAACTATGCTTTATGCTGACGACTCAGTCCTATACGTTTCTGGAAAGAATTTTGAATCACTGTCTGATAGATTAACAATAGCTTTAGATAAATTTGGCTCCTGGACAAGAAAAAATAAGTTAACTATTAATGAAGACAAAACAAAAATCATGACTTTTGCCTCTGATAAAAAATTAAAAAACCTTCCAAAACCAAAAATAAAACTCAATAATAAAATTCTAAAAAATGTCAGTTCATATAAATACTTGGGAGTCATCTTGGACGAAGAGCTAAAATTTACAAAATATGTCAGAAGTGTAATTAATAGTGTACGCTTCAAATCAACTCTAATGTATAGAGTCAGTAAAATGATGCCATCTAAGGCTCTATTACGCGTTTACAAAACCCATGTTTTGCCTGTGATGGATTATTGTGATATTCTATATGTAAATTCAAATGTAGCTGTATGTGATGAATTGCAAAGATTACAAAACAAATGTTTAAAAACATGTTTATTTAAACACATCCTCACCCCTACTGAAGCTGTACATGGAGAAGCCAAACTACCGACTCTCATTGAGAGAAGAAAATATCATTGTAAATTGTATGCCTTTAAAAGAGCCCAACTAGATTGCTATTTAAAAGAAAAATCACGTGTAACTAGATTATCTACAGCACCAGTTCTTAAATATAATATTATACACTGCAAAGCCTATGAAGACAGTCCTCGTGTGGTGTTAGCGCAAGCCTGGAACGCCCTGAAACCAGATATAAGAAATGTCAATGAGTTTGATGTATTTAAGTCCAAAATGTCCGAAGAACTTATTAAGACAGTGCCTGTCATCCTCACATAATTGATTGGTTAATTAATTAATTAATTAATTAATTCAAACCAGAGTAATGGTATTTCTCTATAATAATTAGGGTTAAAAGGGTTTGTATATGCGCTGTTAATATTAAGATATGATGCCGCGGCAAGTTTTCCAACAAATACCTGTTATAAACTCTACTTTATATGTTGTTCTCTTCATATATGGACAATCTCGAAATAACTGCTTGCAGATAGATTGTCCATGGACTTGTTTGGTCGACCAGTATACTTTACATACCGGAATTCATTATAATAATGTAATAACTTTAGACCAAATAAAAGTTCGAATTTGTTAAAAAAAAAGACAACCTGCAAGACTGACATAATGCATGAATACAGCACTCAATAGTTACACTTGTAAATCCATCAAAGTTCAGTAAAGCACTTTCAGCGTCAATGAGGTATTAGCCTTTTTAAGAAGTAAAACCAAACATGAGCAGAATTGTTTCACACTATTAAATGCTTGGGAGATTTTGTATGGGCACATTTTCTGCCTTCTAATCCAAAACAAAGAACTTTTTTTCCGTCAAGATAAATAGATTTTGCCCACAGCAGACGGTTTTGACATACTTCTCCCTTCTTTTTATTGTTCAGAAATGTTTTGCTGAAATACCCATGACATCAGCATTATTTTTCTGTTTTCTATTTGTCATGTTGTAATATAACACAATCCAGAGTCACATTTAGACATCTGTACAACATGGAATTATTCTGGCCATTCTAGGTGATGTTGGTCAGGAAGCAAAATACATGTCACATATATATAAGTATTGCATGCCCACAGATAGCACAGGGCAATCAGATGCAGTGAGTATTAAGCACCTTAGTATCCCTAACAAGTTACAGGCACAGATGTCAAGTCTGATTGTAGCATTTATGACCAACTGTCAGAGATTGTAGAGCTAGGTTAGTGTCCAGCTTACGTGTATCTCACATATCTGTCCCTTTTATGTATAGAGCATGACTCCAGTGCTTGTATCATTGGCCAGTATTCCATGATAAACATGCATCAGATCATTTTCCTCTATCCAGCTTTTACTGGATAACAGTGTAAACTTAAGGAATGGGTTAGAAAATTCTCCCCTCTTCAGCAGAATGTCATAGTCATCATACTCCCCATCTGTCACTATTACTGCTTACAAGCTCCATGGTTCAGGGGGAGCAGCAGTCCTGCAGTAAATCTGTGACCCACATTTAAACAGACGGGTCTACATCGGCAGACCACCTGCTACTCCACCCACCGCCACCGACACCAGCAAACTCACCGAGGCCGCAGAAATAAATAATGTTACTCTGCTATGGTGACCTGAAATGAGGGAAGAAACATTCAGATGTTCAGTGTACCTTCCTATTAAAGTTCACTGCAAAAGCCCATGGCTGGGCCCCACTGGACACTCTCTCTGGGCAGTTAGTGGCTTTTGAATGGCTCATTCCCAAGCACCAGGGGATGGTAGGACTATGATTTATATGTACATTATATCAATTTACTGCTGCTGATGCTTTGCCAGCTAGAATATAAATGTTTTGATCATACTACACATTTGTAGTTGTGTTCCTATACACAGTATCCAATGTAATAATCAAGCAATAAGCACTCACACCTCCCCCTTACCAAACTTATAGACCACTAATTACCTATAATGTTCATTATGCATATTTATACTGCATCATGGACTTAACATATTGATGCATTTTTGTAAGCATTAGTGATTGGAAATTATATAATTTCCATGTTATATTAGATATGTGGTTTTTCACTTCTTTAATCTATATAAATCAACCACACCCAAGAGATAGCACCTGTGTGGTGCTATGAAAACGTTTTATGAAGACCTTGAACCCTTCCTAATTCTCCCACACCTATCGATCCCTGCTTGCTCTCAGGAAACTATTACTCTCAACATCCTAAGCCCCAAGCGGTAGCTCCCTTGAGGTCTAGCTCCTCCCTGACATCCTCCACCCTCCTGCCCAGAGGTGTCATGTTAGGCACCACTCAGAGGATCAGACCCCTAGGGAGGGCAGCAAGTGGTGAGAGGTCGCAACAGTGGTAACCAAAGACCTGATATTGATCTAGTATGTAAGAAAAATATAAAGGAGGCTGCACTGGGGGTCATCCAAAACAGATGTGAAAACTTTAAGTATCTAAACATCTGCAGTGTATTAGCCAAAATGTTATGTTATCAAATAAATGGGAGTGGAGCTGTGATGAAGTCATAATTATAATCAAATGAAAATAAAACAGGAAATATGTTTTGACTGTAGCTAGGATACAAAGAAAAAGCCTGATCAATGCTCCCCGATCTCTTGAGTTATCTTTGTCTCAAAATTCCATTTTTATTTGTTAACAACACACTAAAATAAGTTCTAGTCATGTTCCATCACTAGCTTCTAATGGTCCCTTACCCTTCCACCTGACTACTACTGCCACATCACATGTAGTAACCCCCACCAGTAGATCTATGTGAGATAGGGTAGAGGCTGACTATGTGGTAGGGTAGGGGGTGGACAATTTTTGTGATTGATGGGATCCTGGTACCCCAACCTCCTGCTATTTGTCATTTCATTGGCTACAAATCAACACCGTTCCAGCGGCTGGCGGAGCACTGAATGGACTCTTTTATGACCAACCAACCAGAAGAGTGACTGCTGTATGTCCGGATGGTCAATCTTACAGGTCACTCAGAAGGCCACTCAGAAGCTGTCTACCAGTAATAATTTGAGGACTGCATGCAAGAGTAGGTTCAGATAAGAGAGACGTTGGAGGTACCTTTGCCATATCCTTCCTCCTCCACCAATGTCCCTGTCAAATACAATATCCTAACCTTATTGTGTCTATCTCACTGTTTCTATGTATTTCCAGTGATCTTGCAATATGTAGGACATATTGCTGGTATTTAGAGTTTAGATAATAAATCATATTAAGTGGGAGGATAGTGGGCATTATGAAAAACAACCAATACGATAGTGAATGCTTCTTTTCTATATAATAGCATGAAAATTCTTTTGACTGTTTAATCTGTGCCTAGATTGAATTCTGGTGGCAATACATACTTGGTCAGTTTCAAAATTCTTGGCAATCTAGAATTGAGTATCTCTGACAAAAGCTTATATATATATATATACATACTAGAACTGGGTGGAAATCTGGTTGAGTGGTTTCCTGCTCCAGGGTGTAATATCAGCAACCACGCAGAGGATATGCACCCTTGGGATGAGCCCAATTTAGAGAGGTGTCCGAAGAGAAAAAAACAGACCTGCAGGTTTATGGTACAGATCTTTTGTACTTAGAACAAACTGAAGGTGCCAGCACTGAGTGTGTTGTGCATCATCAACACTGTGCCTACCAGGGTGAATGAATCAGGACTGTAGAAATGCTCCTGAACTGCTGCCAAGCAGCTGGGTGCAATGATTCGCAATACTTCTCTGTGTCTCACTCACTTCATTTCCTTCTTTCTGCCTCTCTGAGTATCTATTGCTATATATGCTGACATATCAATGTTGCCATCTGTCTCTCCTGCAGGATCCCTTGCACAATGTTTTCTCTTAACTGAAATAACAGGTATTTAAGCTTAAACCTATAAGAGCCTTATTGTAATATGCCCTTTGTCTTCATGAGCATGAATACAACTCTTTTACCCACCAGGTCTGCATTCATGCATCATGACAACATACAATATAACACATTTAAGCACTATGCAGCGCTTAAATGGCTTTTTTGGCTGAAGTCATCCATAAAACAGGGAAAAGAGAAGCTAATCTTTTGCTTTCATGTGATGAGAGAGTGTAGACCCGGCAGGCTGTGGGCACCCTTTGTAGTGTCAGTGAGGGGAGCAGGGGGTCAGGGATCGTGTTACTCTAGATTTGGGGGTTCACAGCACCGTGTGTAAAGGGGCCTTGGGAGTGGGATAAATGGCAGTTGGTGGGAGGCTGGTGAAGCTAACTAGATGAGGGGATCTCGTAACAAAATGGCTGCATAGAGGTGGTATAGGTTACAAACCCCTATGATTTATCATCAGAACACAACTCATGGAAGCATTACGTTGAGACAATATTATTGCTGGTCATAAGCTATATACCCCATATCGTTGACGTAGTGATTCAGAAAATTCCATGGCCATGGTTTATTATGTCAATGGCCAATCAAGAGGTAGCTGATTTGTTTATACGCCATAACAGAACTTTACCTAGGAAAGAATACAATTCATTTATATGCCTGGGGTGAAGTCCCTAAAGCTAAGTAAGTCTTCATGCGGGCAATTACTGAAGCTGAGAAGGTGGACATCGATCCAGTTTTGTGGGTAATGAGATCTTCATGATTTTAATACCCGGCAGCTTGTCAAAATAACTGACTCCAACAAGGAAAGTCCAGACTACACTCGCTCATATTGCAAATTAACCAGTTCCCCCAGGCCCCTAGAGAATCACTCTAAATACTTCTTCTGCAGCTGCCCACATTTCTGCCCACAGTTAGAATGTACCAAATATTCCCTAGCACAGGACAAAAAAAGAAGCGTTGGAATGATGCCAACTGATGGAAAGGTAATTAACTTCATTACACAACATCAATGCTGGTGACACTCATTATTCTCCTCAGTTAAGTTCCACAGAATTAATCATTGTCTAATTACTCTCTGCATCTGAAAGTGAGCTTCCTCAGTGGGCCCACCAAAGGTAGAAAGGCCTGCTTAAATTTGTCTGAATGAAGAAGCAATCTAGGAAATTTCTGACTGAAAAACCTTAGCGATTGGATCTTACATTATGTCACACATATTCCTTAATGAAGGTTAATAAATATAATGCCTTTCATTAGCATGCAACAACAGTACATAGCCCACGGTTAAAGACACCTAAAGCCTATCAGTCTTTCACTCACTAGAAACATAGACTGAAGCAGTGTGAACTGTTCCCCACCATTACTGAACATGTAACTACCTGGATGTCCATGATTGCAGGGTGTGTTTGATTTAATCAGGTGAATGAATGCACCATGATGACCAAGGCTGTGATGCATTAAGACATTATTTCATCCTTAAAGGGTTTATTGTGGGTCTGTTCCCTCAGCCACCTTGTGCTGGACTACTGTGATGGATTGATCCTGGAGGCTCCAGCCTGCAGACAGCATTCCCGCCCAGACACCTCTAGGGAAGCCCCACATGACACGCCCTGATCCATTAGGTCAGATCTCTGTCGGGTGTGTCAACCATACACCTTCTCAGCAGAGCCTCCCCCCTACGCATCTAACAGAATGGTAGAAGACTAGACCAGATCATTTATTGAAGGGAAGAGGGCCAAGGTTGGTTTAAGGTGTACATAAACAATATCAGTTCCTGTTTTTGCAGACGTTGATATTTGTTAAAACATCAATTAATATGTGTGCTTAGACTAACCATATTTGAGACTGCAATCGTTTGGCTACAGAGCCTATGAAGTAATCTTTGTTGAATAATTATGCATCCAGCAAACCTACCTTTCAGAGAACAAAGGAGGATATTTCCCCTGGATATGATCCGTTGGTTGGGAGAGAAAGAAGACAAACAGTGATAACCCATGGGCAAACACCTTGGGCAACTTACAGTGCTTTACAGCTACAACCATCTCCATGTTTACAGTTACACCAAATACCACTTTAAGCCAAGCAAGTGTTAACAAATGGAAGAAATTGACATCGGTAAGATTTGTTATTAGGTATTGGTAAGATTAGATTATTAGTAAAAGCCCATTTAAAAAGCCCTATTGATTGCTTACTTAACATGGATGTCACTTTTCTGTATAAAAACAATGTGGCAAGAAGAACTGCTGATATTGAAGATTTCAATTTGTTACAGGTGATTTCACTGCACATTATTGCTGAGCCATTTTTAGTGTTAAATCTATTTTTATTCTTAAATCTATTTTCATTTCGTCAGCACAAATCTGAAATCAGGGATTTCAGCCCATTTACAAGACTCGCAATCAATGTCCTGTACTTTAGTACTTTAGTCTTAAATACATTATTATTCACTATGTTCTTTGAATAATAAACATCATTGTTCATGCTGCCTTGATTGTGGAATCCTCTATTCTTGTTGAAGGTAAGAGAAACATTTAAATATTATTAATGTGTAGTTAAAAATAAAGGCTTTCATTCTCAAAATCGCAATTACTCAGCAGATCTCTTACCATGCTACATATTGTAGTATATATGTCCACCTAAACTTTATTTTCAATATGAAATACAAAAATGTATATACTCTCTTCAACCATTTGACAAAAATGGATCTGTACTAGTAAAATGAACTGTGCTAAAACAGGCCAATAAGATTATTGCCACACCATGCCTAGTAGCTTCCAGCCGCTGATCTATGTGAGTTAGTGCAGCCATGTGGCAGGGGGTGGGCCTGGTGATGTTGGTAAGATATGGCATCCTGCGCACCCCTCCTGTTCCCTGCTGTCACATCTTAGGCTACAAATGGACACTATTCTGCCACTAGCTGGGACATAATTGACTCCCTTACAACCAACTGACTAGCAGAGTGACTGCTTAATGTCCAGATGACTGCCCCAGTCAAGGAGATGCTGCCAAGCAGCCCCTCATGCCCCACATACCAGCAGTCTTATGGGGATGGACACCAGTGAAGGTCCTGCCCCTGGCAGACACTGTTAACCCCTCAAGTGCTACATAGTGCTTTATTGCACTGTGGCCTTTGTCATTATGGTACATGAATCCAGCAATAGCAGGTTACTGATGGCATCCATCATACTGTGCAGTAGTAAGAGAAGCATGGGGCCAGGAAAGTTTGTTGTAGGAGAAGAAGGATGTACTGCACATTTCAGTGTCTTCATGACTTCCTGAGGGTCGCATTGAACTGTTATGTGCCCTCCTTTAGCCCTGGGGAGTCTACTCTACAGGGCATATTGCATTATATCACCAAGTGGCCCTAAAACGCTTCAAGTGTAATATGGTAAGGATGGGGAATACATGGTAATAAATCATGCTTTGCTATGAAATATGTGTACCAATATCTCTGAATGGACACATAACCTTTTTTATATATGTAAGTATACATTTGAATTTACAGCAGAAACTGTACCAATTACCTCATATGATTTGTTGCGTCTAAGGAAAATGCTCAGGGAAAAATCCATCAACAAATTTGTCATACTCTCTGGAGTAAGCAAATTACTGTCATAGGACAAAACATCCTCTGCTACGAGGCATACTTAGGATGATTGCAATTCACATGAGGGAGCACTTTGTGGCCTTTCTCCTGTAGCCAGGATGGAGCTAATACTGGGGACTACGGATATCATCCTACACTTGGCCCAATACCACATCCACAGTACGATCCTTACTTATAGCACAGTTATACATGAACTAAAGTTGGTCTTGTGGATGCAACACTGAAATAAAACCACATCTGACAATCACCTATCATATATAGGGACATCCAATAGACGGCAGAGGGCTGTTAATATCCTCCGGTTAAAACAAGAAACAAATTTCATCTATGAGTGCAAATATTGAATGAATAACCTACTGCAGCTTCAGCCTAAGGTCAAGTGAGTAAGATGTCAGGGTCGTACATCATCCGGTTGGTGACAAACAGAAACATATCTCATATTCTGAGCACCATGCCACAACTCACGGTACAATATAGATTATGTAGCAACAGATGGCACCATCCTTTGAGGTTGATTACCTCTCGATATGGTGATGATCATTATTGTCTACTGCTGGTGTGTATCAAATTAAATGGCAGGTTTGAAAACACCAATCTATTGTGGATCTTTTGACCATGAAGGCAGTGAGCCTCTTACAGCAGAGGACCAAGTTGGGAGATTTTGAGGTTTTTGAGAATTTTAAGAAACTTACATCCTCCAGTCGTTGCCACTGCATGAATTTCAAAATGAAGGTATCATTGTACTGCTTAAAGTCATACACTAAGCACATTGATTTCCAGTGAATGCAACTTAAACCTTCGAAAATGTTATTATGAACTTTCCAAGACATTTACATTCACTGAACTAGTTCTAAGTCACTTACAGTGACGTAAATGCTGGCATTGATGCAGTGCACTGCTCTTTTCTGGAAGCTGTCAAAAAACACTCAGTATGATTGCAGATCAAACATAAGAGCATCCTTCTACTGCACTTATTAACGTATAAGCTCCTGCACAGGGTTAATACATTGTAATACCACTCTCAGACGGACACTACACAAACATCATAACATTCTTTTTAGCCAATGCCCACAGGGCCTTGATCAGCTTATTTGGCTGTTGATTAAAACATATGCACACATATGGTGAAAGTAGATTAATTGACAAATACAGTGTCTATATCCTCCAAGGTTGTACAGCTTTCCTCACTCCAGTTGACTGGTTCACTAAAATAAAGGTATAAAGCCTCAGGGGCAGGTATCCTGTAAATAACCAGAGAGTGTATGGTGGATGTCCTCAGGGCCGTGGTGCATGAACAACAAGATGGAGGATAACAGATTAATAGATGCACGAGGGTGTTGTCCCCGAGCTATCTCTACATCATTTACCTCCATCTAAAATAGTGGAAAGGCCTTCCAGGGCATGAATCTTGATGCAGCTGCCTTAACCCTTCACTGATGGCAAGATTCCTTGAATGAACATTTGTAGAGTTCTATGATATACCAAATCAGTGAGAAGCTCACCAGTCCTGCCTCTGTTTGATGCATGTATGCAGACTAGAAGAGGTACTCACCAGGGCTGCAGTTGTACCTCTTCATGACAATCACGATGTGGCCGTCAATGAGTTAAACTTATGAATGGTCAGGATGACAGTGCCTGGGGAGACAAGTTTGGAGAAAAATTCTGAAATAAATCAGAAATAGGTTAACTGATAATATTGCATGTTCCATAGACATCATGTTTTGGGCTTTCAGCCAATAGAGTGGCTCGTCCCACATTGACTCAGCCTGTGGATAAGTTGATCATCAATACAGAATGATTTAGTGTCAGTGAAGCTATAATAGGGATGTGTGATCAATCAGATGTTGCAGAGAGATAAGAGAACCATGAAGGGCAGGGATGACAAGAGCTATTGTGATTACAGCTTGAATAAAAGGCTTATTGATGGGTGAAAAGTGGTGGAAGAGAGAGAAGAGAGGGCAGAGAGATTGCATGAGAGAAGTAGGAAAAGACAGCAGGAGTGCACAGAGACAAAAGGACAGGGAGGGGCAGATAGGGAGAGACAGTGAGAAAGAGAGAGAGAGAGAGAGAGAGACATGTGTCTTTTTTAAAGTGAGCCTAGGCAAAGCCTAGCCTGAAGCCATGCAGTGGCTTCAAGCTAGGCTTTGCCAAGCACTTTATGCAGTGGTCAGATTTTGTGGGCAACTTGCAGCACAAGATTCTCTTACTCAACTTGCTATTACCAGCGATTTCATAAATGTTAACCCTTTAGAACTACCGAGATCATCTGCGAATTTGAGCATCTAACACTTCCCTAAATATGGAAATGAAAATAAAAGCATTAGGGATGCCTATAGATGCCTATTTTCGACACAGTGCTGTAAAAAGATGCCTGGCCTGATAAAATGGCCGACAGGATTCCTATTTCCACATTCTCCAAACAGATACAAAACGTACAGTTCAACCATCACGGCTAAGCATCTGCTTGGAGAGTGAGGATTAGTGACGTCATGGCACCAGTGACGTCACCGTATCTGTGACGTCCCAACGTTACCAAGCAACGTCTCTATGTTACCTAGCGATGTTACCAAGCAGTGACGTCACTTCCAATGTTTGGCCAGACCAGTTTGCCATGAAAGAAAGGCTCAGATCGCCGTGAAAGAAAGGCTCAGATCGCCGTGAAAGAAAGGCTCAGATCGCCGTGAAAGTAAGGCTCAGATAGCCGTGAAAGAAAGGCTCAGATCTTCGTGAAACTAAAGCTCAGATCGCGGTGAAACTTAAGCTCAGATCGCCGTGAAACTTAAGCTCAGATCGCCGTGAAACTAAAGCTCAGATCGCCGTGAAACTAAAGCTCAGATCGCCGTGAGTAAAGTTCAGTTTGCTGTGAAAGTAAAGCTCAAATTGCCGTGAAAATAAAACTCAAATTGCCGTGAAAATAAAGCTCAAATTGCAGTGACAGTAAAGTACAAAATGAGGTGAAAGTAAAGCACAGGTTGACGGAATAGACAACAGGTGGGTGCGGGGAAGGGGAGGCTCACTTTTTTCCAGGATCATTTCAAATTTTAATTAATGGCCATTGAATCCTAACCACTCATACCCAAGAGCATCCAACTGAAGTGTTAAAAAGGCATAATCAAAATGATTAGTTTTTATAATTTAATTCCCAGCTCCCTTTGCACTGCAGATTGCTATGTTTTGCAAATTAGCAGGGGATAATAATGGGGATCAGTGTTGTTTTCACACGGAAGAATGTTATTTTAGACAAATATGGGGAATTAAGGGTGTTTTGGGACAGAATGGCAACACAGTGGCCCAGATACAGAACCACAAAAAAACGCACATGCCAGTAGCGGTGGCCAGGCAGAAGCACTCCAGGATGCAACAAAGCCTCCAAGATGTCCCCCCTCCTACCTGACACTGATCAGGACTTACTGTCACTAGGAGGCACAATGCCTTACAGGAAGTTCCTGTCTGCACAGGAAGTGCCTCATCAGGTGTACCCCTAGCAGCATGTGACGTCACAGTAAGCCATGGCAATATGTCCCAAGAGGTATATGGAGTTGCAGAGCCTGCTAATAAATCTGTATTTCAGGTTACATGTGGCAGATGCTGCAATATCACCTCACTATGAAAAATAACACTGATTGGCCTGGGACACCAAATTTATAATTGAATAGCAGACCCCTGGATGTCTCTGACAAACGGAAGTCTGCTGGCTTTGTCAAAAAGGCAGCTTTGAGGCCATCTCTGGTAGCTGTAGCTAGGTGACTGCCATAAGGACCTTCTTACACAGGGATTGCTGCTTGATTGAGGCCAGGAGAGGGCGACCAGCTTCTGAGGTAATGTCAACTGTCTCAAAGAGTGCTGGATTGCTGCAAGTAACTTCCTTTTTAAATGGGACAGTGGAGAGATTGAACTGCTCAAACAAGAGATAAAATGGAGAAAGGATGAGGGAATGTGAAAAATGTAAAAGGGAAAGAAATGGGAGAAAAACTTGTCTTGATCAAAAGAGAGATAGAAGAAAGAGCTAAAGCATTTAATAATACAGGGATGTCCAACAGTTGTTCCTGCTGCTCCTGCCGGTGTGCCATGCTGCACAGGCCTCATACAGCTCACCTACCCCTAACAGCACACTCGTAGTGCTCAGTGAAGCAAACATGATGCTGCAGGAGAGGCCTCAGGTTAATGTACTTTCTGCAGGTGGTATTTATAAGTGTTTGGAAAATTGCTCCTCTTTTGTATTTATCTAAGAGGTTGCCTTTAAGACAGAAGGAAACAAAACCTGGGTCCCAGGCAATGATGCTGATCAATGGGGCAGCATAGGAAAACCTGCTTATCCAAATGCATTTAAATAATATTTACGTCATTCTCCAGACATTTGTTGAATAAATTCCAAAGGTACAAAAAAAATAACTGTTGGATGTCTTTGTAAAAGGGTGGAATTGATCTTCTGTGTTTAAAACTGAACTGAAGTTTGAGGAAGTGAATAAGATATAAGCAGGATTACTCTGAACAGCCTGCACTCACTTTAAAATTTCAGAGAGTTAATACAGCATGTGCATACAAATTTAAACGTTCAATTACAAATCCCCCTGGGAATGGCATGAGACACTCCCTACTCATCCTGGTGCACCTCATTCTGCAGCAGAAAAGGGAACCACAATGCCTCTCTGTCAGAGGCATCACTCTCCAGCCAGATGTTTAGTTACAACTCAACAGCAGCTGCTCAAATTAGCATATATTATTATCCACCAGTGGATAAAGATCGTTTTCTTAGAGAGAAGTAACTCACCGGTGCTGCATAGGCGTATTGTGCCAACCTTTCGGGAGTGTCTCAACCCCGTAGGATCGGCATGATCCTTGAATGCAGCGCTGGCAAGTTACTGTGACAGGGGATGTAGTTCAGTGGTAGAGCATTGCTTCGGAGTGGGAGGACCCGGCTTAGAGTCTAAGTGTCTCCAAGAAACATCATTTTCTGAGAAAGCACACATATATAAGCCAAGGAAACAGGATAGATATGTGAAATATAAACATGCTTCTAATCCATAGGGAGACAATGCCTTACCAGTGAGGCAAACACCGCATTGTGTCCACAAGCATTAGGGGGAATGTCGACTGTAGTAACATTGTCTCTAAGAGACAGAATCTGCATTACAAATGTCATCCTGAGACTCTAGGGAATTATTGCAGGGAATAATAAAGACTAAAACACTGATAAAGCTCCATTAAGTTAATGGCTCGATTCAGAAAACAAACTTACATTAACAAACAGTGTCATATAGAACCCATATCAGCACTAGCATTAATGCTGCTGCATATATGACTGCAATGGTAATGTGGTGGCCATATTTTTGTGATTTTTTTCAGATGGATGAAGTTTCAATCAAGAATACTTTCGTTAGTCGGCACGTTCGAAAGAACTAATCCAGCAATACATAGATAATGTCATTGTTATAGTTAATACCGGAGGATTTGGCGAAGCCGCCAAAGAGAAATTTAATTGATAAAACTGTAGGGGGTCTTAAGGGGGATGGACATCTCTCAGGGCGGAGCCCCCCCTTATTGTTCTGTGGTTGTCCGTGGTTGGGTTTATCACCTCCAGGGTTGTCTGTCCATCATAAAATGATTACCATAAACCTCTGAAGTCTAAAAGTGTGTATTATAAGAAGGTGAGCTGCTCCTAAACTGCCATTTAAATGGGTTGTTTCAATGGTGTGAGGTGATGGAATCTGATGTTAATGAGCTAACACCTAAAATTGGGGATAACAACCTCTCAGTGGGGAGTTTCGCCAAATTCTCCAGTCTTGACTATACCTACAATTGCAGCACTGCATCTATGATGTGTTTCGTTACTAATTGTTATCTGTGTAAAGGTAGCTTCATATCTAAATTTCCAGGCAGTGAGGCAAAGACGCAGGGAGGCAGGGAGGCAGGGAGGCAGGGATGCAGGGAGGCAGTGAGGCAGAGATGCAGGGATGCAGGGAGGCAGGAAAACAGACTGGATGTATAATCTAGAGAGAGCTAGATAGACAATGGGCAAAAAGTAAAGAGAGCAAGGCTTCACACAGAAACAAATCAATATTTTGATATTCAGCTGCTGCAAAATGGGATAACTTTAGGGGTAGGTGATCAGGATTCTATGGCTGTTTTAACACTACCTGGTTATTAAACCTTTGTTTGCAGTTCCCATGCCATTTAAAGTCCTTCAATCTGTTCTTCTACTGTTGATGGTGGTGGAACATTATGAACACCACACATTGAAGCTTTAAAGGTTTGCCACAGAAGCACTACAAAGTGACAAAAGTCACAAAGGAGAACACCAACTTTAATTCCCATAGCAGTCAACTATTTACTTCTTACATTCTGTTAGATGTTTTTAATTTTTGTAAAAACACATCCAATTTTCCGTACAGGGAGGCAGGGAGGCAGGAAAACAGACTGGATGTATAATCTAGAGAGAGCTAGATAGACAATGGGCAAAAAGTAAAGAGAGCCAGTCTCGAGTAACACAATAACACAGTAATCTTGGCTGCAATTTTAGGTATTGATTTGTTAAAGCTAAGAAAGCTTAAGTGGGGTGAGTAGACTACCTTGCAATGACTGGGTAGGAGTTTGCTACTTGGAAAAAGAGGCCCAATCACCTGATGGCAAACAAGTCAGAAATGGGAGGCCGTAGCGAGAGAATGATGCAAGGTAAAAATGGAAAAAAGACATGGGACTGTGAGGGATACAGATGGGCAAACCACAGGATAAAAATTCCGATCACTAGGATTGCCTGAGAAAGCAGAATTATTGATTTGACGATCAATAGGAAAGCCACTCAGGTCAAGTAGGTAGGCTGTCTCTGCAGCCAAACAGCCAGTGCACCATGTAGGAGGGAGACGGGGCAGAAGGAGGAGACAGGGGGGAATCATGTCAGACTTCAAAGTGTGCCTCTAATCTGTCTAAACACAGAGTTGTCTCATGTAACCAAGCATCTATGGTTGTGTCTCACGACCTTTGGACAATGTTTTTGTCTCTGACCGGGTGCCGTCTCTGACTGGCTTGGCTTGATAAGGTCAAAATACTAGCAGCAGGAGGCTAATTACAATTATAACTATGATTATATAACAACCGCCATAATGTTTTTCCAAATCCTTATATATATGAGTATAATTCTTTTTAAAACACCTTTTTCTGACACCTGGTCAGAGACGGCAGCCGGTCAGAGACGGCAGCCGGTCAGAGACGGCACCCGATCAGAGACAAAAACATTGTCCCAAGGTCGTGAGACACAGCCCTATCATCAACTTTCATAACAATTATTATTATTCTGCTATTTCACATCAAACTCTTACGGGATCTGCCGCATGTCAGTGCATCATTACATCATACTAATGTGCCTTGTAAAATTATACAAGTCTGACCTCATTAATGTGTGTGCCATTCAGCTTTTGTCAGTAGCATCCATATGTGCTGCACTTTGCATGGCCTCTGTTTCAGAGAAGACACATTGTTAAATTGAATGGAAACAATGATCATTGAAATAAGGCTGTACTGTATATTTAATACTGATTTACGTTGGTAGGCATGGCCGAGAAGGGTGTAAATTACGGTAGCTGCTGGCCTCTTCTCTCACCTCATTTAGTACCCAACAATCCACTTACATTTCCAGCACACTTTGCGTACCCACTATTCATTTGTTCTACAAGGAAATCCATCCCAAAGCCCCTGTGATTAAAGAAGATCAAGCTTATAGGAACTTTGAGAGACTTTCCTGATTTCACCAGAAGATCAATGGCAGTTGAGAAAGAAAAAACCCAAATGAGCTGGGATTGACAAAGCTTCTCTGAATGATTAGCATCATTGTCCTTCCTTGTCTGTGTTGGTTTAGGGTCCATCAATTATGATCCTGCAGAACTGCCTGGATCAATTAACTGATTTTCATTCAACATGAATAGATAGATAACTTGTATATAGTCAATTGCTTGTTGGATTATCTATTTTATGAGATTAGGCAGTAAAGAAATAAGCAGTCATATCTAGGACTCAAAGAATCACAAATATGTGACTGTCCATGGGAAAACCAGCCTTATGCAGAGGGTGCATGAGGCCAGTTTCCCCGTGGATGGTCAAAGTGTTTTGGGATGATTTCACTCTGTATCCACATCAATTATAATCTTTACAAAAATCAACACAGCTAAAAGATAGATTATTCAGTCCTTAACGAGATAGCAATTCCAATAGCATTGGACTATTTGTGACAATGGCTAGAGACCTCCATCACAAATGCCAGCACTGTTACAGAATTCTAGGGAATGGCCCAAGGCCATCACAATTCTTTCTGACAACGTTAAGCTCATCATTCTAGATTAGGCCAAATAAAAAAAAAAGTGTGTTTCAGGTTACCCGACCCTACCTAGCAAAAAAGGGGCCGACCCTAGAAATTTTTATGCAATTTTGAAAAAATATTTTCATTTTGGGTCATTTTGGGGCTATTTAAGGGTCAATCTGATAGTTCACGAGTCGAGGCAGTGGTAGTCGAGGCGGTCGTCGGCGAATCGGCATTGTAGTTCGTGAGTCGATTTCTGGCTACTTTTCAGGCTAAAGTAAAAAAAAATATATATTAAAAAAAAAAAAAATCCGACCTACCTACCCTAGATTTTCAGGCCATGTAACCAGAAACACACCTTTTTTTTTTGGCCTTAGGTTCCTAATTGTGTTTCTAAACCTAGCCATAACCAGTTCAAAAGGTAATGGGTCATTATCTTTTAAATATATTGCCCACTATGATTTAAGATTCATAATGCATAACCAGCCTTTATTAACAATACATGAATGTATAAAAAGGTCTTCAATATTCTGATCAAAGGTAACATTCATCTCAATCTGTGTATCTTTTTCTTTCTTCTCTTGCTTTATTTCTCCATCTTCTTCACCTGTCTTTCAAATGAACCAATACAAATTTTCATGAATAGAAATTTAGCACCATTTTATCATCGTTAGGTCTTTGTAAAAACAGTTTTTTTAATGTTCGGTTCCATACAATTTATGAGCACCCACAAAACCCGAAGAAAAGCGACAAAGTTTAAAACCAAGTAAAATAACAACAACATTGATTCCAATCAAAGTGAACTGTTATCTTCTTAAATTGCCTCTGTTCTGTAGAAATAATTTCTCATTGTGAAGAAAACCATCTTATTTCCCATGCCCAATCTCCAAGAAATGAATTCTGCAATGTAAAGGCTTCTGAGAATTCACCTAAAAACAAACCATTTTGAGTTTACCATTTTAACTGCTCAAGAGGATGACCTCGGGGATGCGTGGTCATGTTTCAAGTGCTGTCTTAAAGACAAACTATGTGATTACAAAAGGACTGAGTTTCACACTTTTCATATAAAACAATGGTAATATGTTCTGGGTGATGTTTTTTTTTAAAGATTTTTATTAAGGTTACATCCAGTATAGTATGTTAATACATACAACCAGAATCTGGGCTGCGGCTTACACCGATCTGCCGCCCAGTCCTTCTTTAGTTATTTGCCCTATCTGACTATTCTAAACTTATTATGGTGAAATGGCGAAAATGACAAAGTACATTACTAATAAATATACATGATTCAAGATACATATAACAGTAATTCGACACAGTAGTCACAAAACGGTGGTGGGGGGGGGGGGGGTAGGGGACAATATATTTTACACAATACTAATAATTGGGTGGTGGTGTCGGCGATAGAGATGCCCATCGTTTCTATCCACAATGATTCTACATAACATGACAATATTTCATAATGCACAGGAACCAATAACTAATAGATGATGCCTGGGTTTACAGTGTAACAGGCAGGGTGGGTTTGTTTAATTCTTAAGCAATATTTCTTGAAATCTTTTTCGAGGGTGAATTCCTTTTGTAGCTTATTCCACTTTCTTATGGCCCTCTGATGAAAACATTTACATATTACAGGGTTTCTAGAAAACCGCTCAATGTATCTGAGGCCTTCAGTATAACGGGTATGTCGGTTATTCACCTGAATTACATTTTCTAAATATTGAATTTTGTAGGCATATAATAACAAATGAATGTCTCTTCTATCATGGAGGCTTCTACATTTACTCTCCTTATGTAACTGTATAGTATTTAATCTAGGGTGCGGCTCCAACTTAACTCTATGTGCAATCCTTAATGCCTTATTTTGCTGACCTTGAAATCTGGCAGAAAAAGCAATTGTGTTTTTATCCCATACAATGTCAATATAATCCATAATTGGCAAAATGGTAGTCTTATACAATCTGACTGCATCAGGGGTATCCAAATATTTTCTAATGTCGGCAAATTGATGTACCTTATTTACAACATTGTTATATACTATATCTTCGTGCTTTTTGAAGTTCAAATTCTCATCAATGAGGATGCCCAAATATTTAAATTCACATACTCGCTCAATGGGTACATTATCTATAATAGGATAAGCATGAGGAGGGTCATTTAGGCCTATCGACATCCATTTAGTTTTTTCTTTGTTTATAGTTAATAGGTTAGTAGCACACCATTTACTTATATTATTGACACTAGCTATCAGTGTTTCTATGTTAGTAGAGGATATGACAGCATCGTCTGCATATAGAATTGTATTACAACAGGGGGCACATTTTGGCAAGTCATTTATGTACAGTGTAAATAACATTGGCCCCAATATCGACCCTTGGGGTACTCCATAACGTATGCACTTCAGTTGTGAGAGTTTATCATTCGCTATTACCTTTTGGTTTCTGTTACTGAGATAGCTATGGAACCAATTACAAGTACCAGAGTCAAGGCCAATGTTTTTTAATTTATTAATTAATAGGGGGTGTGAGACTGTATCAAATGCTTTGGAATAATCTAAAAAGAGGCTATGGGTATTATCATTATTGCTTATATTATCATAGATATATCTTAAGAATGTAGTGGTGGCCGAGGTAGTTGAATGTTTAGGTCTAAATCCGTGTTGGTTTTTATTGAGTATTTCATGGGTAGTGAGGAAGTTTCTAAATCTTTTGGCCATTAGTTTTTCAAATATTTTTCCTGGCAGGGGTAATAAGCTAATTGGCCTTAAATCTGTGACTCTTTTGCTATTTGATTTTTTAGGAATAGGACATACTGTTGCCACTTTCCATGATTGTGGGAAGCATGTATCTCTGAGGCAGGCATTATAGATGGACGTTATTTTTTCTGGAAACTTTTTAAAAATATCACAAATAACTTTAGTTTTAATATTTTTTAAATTTGAGGATTTGGTTTGATCAATACATTTCAATATATCAATGATATCCTGGTTTGTAAAGGGTTGAGACACAAGACTTTCGTCCGTGTCCTTATCCTGTGCTATGGGCAGAAAATGTATTGGTGGGTGTTTCTCTGCTAAGACCTCCCCTATGGTTGAAAAATAGTTATTTATATAATCTGCAATTTTGTCATGTTCTATTTCTAAATTTGTGTTACTATCTTTTAATTTAATAATTTTTTGTGAAGTTTTGTTCGGCAGAATTTTCCTAATAGCTTTCCAAAAATCTTCCGGATTTTTTTTATTTTTAAGGAGGGTAGATAAAATGTCTTTTTTGGTCCTAAATATCTCTGCCTCTACAGCATTTCTTTTTAGGTGTGCTCTGAGCCAGTCATTTATGTTATGGGAGCGTCTGGCTTTACTATAGAATTTGTCTCTATCTCTCATTTTTCTTTGAACCAGAGGGGTCAGCCATTCTTGCTTGTCAATAGGGACTGTGATTTTCCTAATGGGTGCTGTGTATAATGAGCGGTTAATATTTGTATGTAATATTTTCCATAGTACATCCGGTTTATCATGAGGGTCAAAACATGACCAATCAGCTCCTTGATATCGTGTATATACATCCTCCATGTCCAGATTTTTATAACAACGGGCTAGAACGGTCTTTTTTGCTATCACATTACGATCTTTTTTTAGAATCATATATATAGGATAGTGATCACTATAGTTAATGTTTAGAGTCCCTGTGTGCTTAACAATTTTGCTATTAGTATATATATGATCTATACAAGTCTTAGAGGCTGGTTTGACTCGAGTATAACATTTAATTACCTGTGCTAGCTTTCTGTGTCTACAAAAGTCATCTATCTTAAAGGCTGTCCTATTGGCAGGAGTATAATCTACATTAAAGTCACCAATAATAATAAAATCACAATTTCCAATGGTATTATCCACAATTTCCGCAAGTTTAGTATACAAAAATTTGGGATGTACTTTAGGGTCCTTATATACAGCTATCATTTTATAGACTTTGGTGTGTATCAGAAAGTCTACAGTTAGTAATTCATATGACGCCGTGACAAGCGTCAGCTGAACGTCTTGTGTATATTCTATCCCTTCCCTAAAATATATAATAATACCTCCACCTCTTTTATCTATATGGGGCCTTCTATCCACTCTAACAAATGTGAAACCGGGCACATCCAGGATGCTATCCGGGTCTGATGGTTCAAACCAGGATTCAATTACAACACCTATGTCACACAGTGATAACATTCTATTATAATCAACCTGTTTTTTGTCTGTTAAACTACATACATTATGGCATAACACTCGAAGACCCTTTAGGTCTTGTAGGTTTTCATATTGTATAGGCATGTTGGGGGTCATAAATACAGTTATACAATGGGCGCACCGACATGCCGAGACATATATACAGGCTGGGGGGGTGTGGGAAGGGGGGGTGGGGGGGGGTGGGGGGGTGCTTTAGCACGGGTGAGGTTGCTATGGGTCTCATGGTGGGGATGTGGGGGGGGTGGGTCGCTGCGCCCATCTTATAATGTTGGTAGGGAGGGGGGCGGGTTTGAGGGGGAGGGGGGGATGGATGAATGGCGGTACTATCAGCCAATTTCAAGACGATGGCCAAGTACCAATAGTATATTACAATATATCACATATAATAATAGTAATGAAAAATAGATAATAAAAGGGGGGTTAGACTTGTTAGTTATAATATAAAGCAATGATCTGGCTATTCTAGCTTGCACTAAGTATTAGTTGCGACTGGTGGAAAACTCCAACTCTGTCTTGTTGCGTATTACAATATATTTAATGGCAATGTATGACGAGAATACATGTAGGGTGGTGGAAAACTCCTGCTCAGCCCTGTCAACATATATACACAATATTACAGTGTCCTCGTATGCTGAGTCAACTGGTGGCTCTTATATAATGACCATGACCACCGAGGTAGACTGGGTCAGGGATTATGTAACAGAATAGCACTCACATGTATATATGCGTATGTATCTATATTTAATCTAATTTACACAGGATTTATACTTGTTGATTTTCATGACTCTATGGATTTCATTTGCAACAAACTGCAATGTATCCTCGTCAAAGTGGCACCCTTCTTCAAGCCCCTTATGGTGGTGTGACCATCTGTTTCGTCCCATGGATTCATGCCATGTTTGCAGTATCCAGGGGGTAAGCATGGCATTGCTTGTGTTTACCTGGGTGATGTGGCTATTCACCCTCACAATTGTACTATTTAATGCTCGCTGCTGCGGGTGGAAGTCGTTTGATACTATGTGATTCCATATATTCAGATCAATGCCCACCACTGGTGCAAATACAATTTTACACTGGTAGGTTTTTGGATTATTTCTTATCAGGTAAAAGACCGTATCCATTGTCGTTACATAATTATCATAAATGGTTTGGCAATTCTCCCATCTGAGTGACGTTATCTTAGTGATTGGATTTCTACGAGTGATATCGCATATGCCACCAAAGAATAAAATCATGTCAGGTGCAATAGTTTTGGATAGGAGTATTGCTTTATGTGCCAGACTATGTAGACCCTGTGACTGGTATGGGACCACCATATAAGTGATGTCATCGGTGTTTGCATGGTTAAGTTTTTCGTCTAGAACCCTTCCTCTGGAGTCCGCCACTATCAGGACTTTCATCTACAAATGTGCAATGATAAGACTGTGGTAGATTTATGTGATACTTATACACAAGCTTAGTGATAAAATGATGCATATTATATACATAATATTTTGTTAAAAGAATGATAATAAATAATATTTAAAAGACCTCACAGTCTATGTGTTCTGTGACAGGTATATACCTTTATACAGTCTGTACGGCTGACTCTGGCGAGTTTAGGAGTTGTCGCCTTGCTGAATTTTCCGCTCTAGGTGCACGCTGTGGTAGGGGCAGTGGGGTAGTGGCAGTGTTGTTTGGGGTGAAGGCGTTCTTCATTACCTGCGCTGCTTTCTGTATGTAGTTCTGACCTGGGGGTGAGTGTACCGCCGCTATTATGCTGACTGCCTGTTGTCCATGCATAGCTTGGATCTGCTCTGTAGGCGTTACTGTGATGGTTGTAATGGGTCGTTGCCTCTGGATTGCGTCGGTGAGTGCTATAGCAGCTTGCGTGTGGGGTGGGCTGCCTGCAGCGGTTACCTGTATCACAGGGGGTGTTTGAGTGCGTCCGTCTAGGCCTACTGTGGTGGTGGTCACTACTGGGGGGGGGGTGTGAGCTGTATTGGTGGTACCTGGGCAGGACCAGCAGGCAATATAGCATAGTTTCTTCGCATTTCGGCTCTCACCTTCTCCAAAATGGCGCCCCCCAGGTTCCTTCCTGGAAATTGACCATTATTCAAAGAGCGTGCTGTGATGGAGGTTCCGGTCCCCCATTTTCTACAAATCGTCGTCTCATACAAATTTTTCTCCCCAGACCTAATCAGGATGTCAGCCAAATATCTATTTTGTTGGTATTTAAGGAGATTATAACGCTCTATTTCCCCTTCTTCTCTCGCGTCCCATTCAGGGCAATGAATCTCTTTGGCAAGGGTCTTCACTTTGAAGGGGCACTCAACATCTAATATAGCCTGTACCTTGTGGTTAGCAACACCCGCAAATACAGCTTTTTCGTACGATACTGCATGCTCTACCGAACTAAATGTTTTACCATTGTTTTTGATCTCACAGATGTGTAGGTTTGAGAGGGGGGACTGGGGTGAATGGTATGCCACAAACTTATCAGTCGTGCGCGTCCTAGCATTTTCAAGTCCTAATGCTGCTGGCAGGTCACCCAAATTATAATGAGGATAATATCTACCTTGATATAATACCCCACGCCCCCTTGGCTGTACTTCTATATTGGCCCGGTGTGCAATTTTCATGACTGTTCTTACGTCAGCCTTTTGCTGTCTGACCTCCGGGCAATCGTCGTGATTGATATAGACCGATTTCAAATCCTCTTTGTCCTTTAATTTGTTTTTTGCCTTTAGAACTGTGTCCCTTGCACTAATTGTGCGAAAGATGACCAGGATTTGTCGTGGGGATTGGCCTTTAGGCCCTACTCTCATGGCCTTGTCAATGTCATTTATTGTAATGTCGCGTGTGATCTGTGAGAGTACATCTAGAGCTAGAGTGGCAGTTACCTCACCTTCTGTCCCGGGGACTCCGTCAATGAGTAACTGGCGATTTCTCGTTTGCTGGTCTATATTTACTACCTTCTCCTTGAGTTCCCAGTGTGCCATATCAGCCCTGCGTTGGGCTAATTCCAATTCCTCATTTCTCAACTTAAGTTTTCCCATGTCTGACTTTAAGTCAGCCACTATCGACTTAAGTCCGTCAACCTCTCCTTGAGTAAAATCAATTGATTTTTTAAGAGAACTTACGTCAGGTTGATTTTCAAAGCCTTTCTGTACAGTCTTTAATAGATATGCAAGGATTGTACCAATTTTATGAAGGTCATCGTCCTTAGCACTCTGTCTTGTAGTAGGCTTATTAAAAAGCTCCTGTACCGCCTTTTCCACCCCCTCGGGCAGGTCACGTAATCCTTCTTCTATGCCAGCCATATTGGCGGAGGGTGGTGTGGGAGGTGCACGGGTAGCCGGTGTCCAGTGGGTGGACGTATAAAAACACTGTGGAAGAGTCCTTTGGAGTATTATTTAATCCCAGAGAGAGTCCCTAGAGAGTCCTTGCACCTTTATATCACATGTGTGCAATATTGAAGATTCCTCCTCCAGTGTGTGATGGGCTCGTGTAGAATTTGGGCGCAGCGGCCACAAGTCACGTCCTACCTGGTATCCGCCATGACGCCTTCGTGTACAGTTAACTATACAATGGGAACTATTATTTACCATAAAACTATTATTATATACAAAGTTTGATATGGAACACAAAAGTGCCTGTAAGTCAGTGAAAGTGTGCTAGCCTGTCAAAAGTGCCTGTGGGTCAGAAGAAGTGTGCCAAACCATCAAAAGTGTTAGTAAGTCAGTGGAAGTGTGCCAGACCATCATAAGTTCCCATAAGTCAAAGCAAGTAGAGCTTGTCTCTCAAAAGTGCCTGTAAGTCAGCGGAAGTGTGCTAGCCTGTCAGATGGGCCTGTAAGTCAGTAGAAGTGTGCCAAACCATCAAAAGTGTCTGTTCATCAGTGGAAGTGTGCCAGACCATCAAAAGTGCCTGTAAGTCAATGGAAGTGTGCTAGCCTGTAAAAAGTGCCTGTGGGTCAGTGGGAGTGAGCCTGCCCGTAAAAAGCATCTGTAAGTCAATGGAAGTGTGTCTGACAGTTAAAAGTGCCTGTAAGTCAGTCAAAGTGTCAGGGCTTGTCAAAAGTGCCTTTACATGGCAAAGAAGTTTGCCAGACCATAAAAAGTGCCCATAAGCCAATGGAAGTGTACCAGACCATCAAAAGTGCCCGTAAGTCAGAGCAATTAGAGCTTGTCTCTCAAAAGTGCCTGTAAGTCAGTGCAAGTGTGCCTGCCTGTGAAAAGTGCCTATAATTGAAATGCAGTGTACCTGGCAATCAAAAGTTTCACTGTATAGCACTTAAATGCATCATCATGATAATTGTACAAATATACAAGTTGTCCAGTAATCAACCACTGCTGCTGAGCAGAATAAATGTATTCATGCAGCCTTGGCAGATAGATCTGTCAGGGCTGTATTCATGCTCCATGGTGACCATTGACATGTCATGCAACCCTTAGGTTCTATCAAACAGGACAACTGAGAGAAGAAACTGTCATAAGAAAAGATAAAATGGGGAGACATGAAAAATGTGAAGGAGAAATAACCGGGAGATTGATCAGGAGAATGAGGGAAGGCTATAAGAAAGCATCAATCTATATTTACTGGATATAAGAAGACAGGTAAATTGATATCAGTCTATCAATTCCATCATTGTAACAGGTGTATTTAGTTTTACATTTTATATTTTCATTAAATGAAGTCGGATCCCACTTCAAACAGGAAAGCTTTTCCGTCTGCACATATATGCCAATGCTGCATTGTTGGTGCATCATGCTGACCCTTCCGGAGTGTCCCAACTCTGTAGGGTCAGCATGATGCATGAATGCAGCCCTGGTGAGTTATTCATCAGGGCTGCAATCATGCATCATGGGAATCCTTACAAGTAAAAGTTAACTACATCATTCATGCATAGTGCATCTTTCTGTAAAGAAGGTACTGGGACACCCTACTAATTAAACTACAAGAATACCTAAGGCTAAAAAGTATGTATACATATTTATTTCGTCTTTTCTTTAGCCCTCGCACATCCCTGGCCATTTTTATTCTCATTGACTACATCTCAAATCTTGGTACATGGAATTGACTCAAAAATAGCTCTAAAATTTGTCTATGTTTTTGGCCTGGAGGAAAAAGACTTCTTCCACGGTGACTTTATCACCAGAGATGCTGGTGCCACAATGGGAGCTCTATCCACCTATGAACAGAAACATTACCCATAGTGCACCACACCAACAGGAAGCAGTGTCGGGGAGAAGAAGCCGCCTGCACCGCCGGTCTGAATAATTACACCTCAAGTAATAGCAGTGGTTGGCCCGGTCATATTAACAAAAAACCTGAGTGCTACTAGGGGATTCCCCTCTGAGAGATTCAACAGAACTGCAGGTTGCCAACAGCAATGGAACCTAGCAGACTCAGCATACCATATGATACATGGATTGACCTACAGTGCTTTAAAGATACCTGTCACAATCTGTTGTTCTTGAATTGACAGTTGACAGAAATTTCATTCTACTTTCAAGTTTGACAATTGCAATGTTTTTGGTTATTATGTAGTGTTGAAAGATAGCAGTCACAAGTTGGACTACTTGAATTGACAGTTAACAGGTGACAGTAGATGGATGAAATTGTGATTTCACTTTCAAGTCAAGTTTTTGTTTTTGCAATTTTGCAATACTACATCCTAGGCCACTGTAAAAGTTAAAGTGGTAGAGAGAGGCAGAGACAGGCAGTGACAAATATGAAGGTTTTTCCTTTAGAGTACACAGACGAAACTCCATGCCATTAACATCCATGCATATCATACTTCACAAGTTGAAGCTGGCTCATATCACACAATGCCAAAGGCTGAGTGTGATATGACTCAGCTTCATTGAGTGATGTATGATGTGCATTAATGTTAATAAGTTCACCATGGGGCATAGAGTATAGAGCTCCCATAACAAGGAAAGGGCCATATCCACCATGTAACAAATAACATTTGCTGACTGTTATACCTCTGACAAAAATGTGGTTCTTCTAAAGTTGATTTCCTTTCCCTAATAGCCGGTCATTGTACCCTCTGGTTAACCACTCTACTCAAGCAGTATATATGCAATCCACTGAGAATACTCCAGCCCCTCTGTAAAGTGATGCCCTGAAGCCATTATACTTTTTTATGTCATGCAATTGAATGCTTCAGGCCATTTGTATTCCAGTCTCCCTAAACCTATCAGTTCTACCACCACTGGCACAATCTGCAAGGACTCCCTAGGCCACTTATACTCCTAGAAGGCCAGTCACACTGGCTATGCACAACCCTGGTGACTTAAATCCATCACTTGCAGAACCCTTTTGCCACTGGATTTCTTTCAACTCAATGAATTATTGTGCAATATATATTGGCTTACTGTGTGGGAGGAATTAAAACCAACCTCCTTGAAGCTATCCAAGCAAAAATGTCATCAGCTGGCTGAATCTAATTTGGTAAAAAAATAAATAAAAAAAGCTGATTGTGGGATGGGTAAAATTGCATAAATTAGGCTATGATGAACAACAAATATTGGATGTTAAAAAAACTGTTGAAAAAAGATTTTAGGCTTTTTAAAAGCTGGAAACGTGAATAACATCACATGGTGGATAGGGGAGATAATTTAAACTCTTAGTAGAGAAATGCTTTATAGTTCGGAAGCTAACATTGATAGATTATTGTATGGTATGGGTTAATGGCACAGCTGACAGTCCGAAACCTTCTACCTGGCTTTTGGGTGAAGTATAGACAGTAGATCAGAATCATGTCATGTGTTTTTAAGACACTTCAGATATATGTTATTTTCTAATACCTATGACCTAAAGCTGATGCTCACCAGGGGGACTGTTTTACTGTATTACAAACAACCTATAAACCAACCATGGACACTGATGGACAACCTTCAACATGAAGCCCTCCAGTGGATTGGAGATAATCCATGTTATCTACTTAACACATTCCTGGTTCCCAATCTCCTTATCACTAAGCATTACCAGCGTGGGTGCCTGAAGGGAACAGCTGAGACCATTCCATTACCCTAGTTTGACCTGTAATTCTGTCAACTAGCCAGCTTTATTGGGTGAGAAAACCCAGTACAGCTCTTATAAAACTTCAACTACAGTCAGAAATCGGTAATATTGACATATTACCACCAGTTGAAGCTACTCTATTAAATTGAAGATGTGATACAGAAGGAAAATCAAAGATTTGAGACACATGTCAGACTCAGATGATGATGAGACAGTGAGGAGACAAAACAAGTAAGTTATAAAAATGATTCTTCACATTAAAATTAATTCAGGCCTAGAAGTGACTAGATATAAAAGCTCCATAACTATAACTTCCTTCCTCCTGCCACCCTGCCTCCCATTACTGTGTTTAACAGTGCCATACGTCTCCTAAGCCAACGGAAATTGTCCCGCTAGAATACTGTGTCTACGCGGCAGACTGGGAAGGTGGGCTAGCTAGGGGGGCTACTAGAGCGTACTAACATATAGACGAGAAACTGCTCTTCCCATTACATAGAGAAGGACAGTCAGATGTTAATATAAAGTGAGACAGTCCTCAATGTAGGAAATACTATAAACTGACATCATCATCATGGACAACTCTATTGCATTTATCAAAATGTTGTCTAACACCTCCACCTCCAGAGTACTTCAGTAAAGGGCCTCAGGGTGTGCTAATGTGTATGTCCTGTGTTAACATGATGGCTGAATGCATCCCTAGTGAGTGACTGACCAGGCCTGCATTGATGCATCATGAGGACTACCCAGCAGTGTATCAAGCCTATAGAGTCAACATCATGTTCATGCCGACAAGACACATAATGCACTGTAGCACTTTGTGGGCCTTTAGGGGTTTACCCTTGAGGTATCCTCAAAGAACTATTCTTACTTCTATGGGACTAAGATGATACATATATATATATATATATATATATATATATATATATATATATATATATATATATATATATATGCGTTATTCAATTATAAAACATTTTCTTCCCGCTGGCTTTAGGAATCTTTTGATTACAGAGAATAATTGAGTGGCACAGGGACTGATGAACATAAGTCTGCAACCTTTGTGAAAAAAAGCTTTGATGTGTCTCAAAGCAGATCTACTTTTCTGCATGCAATATCAAAGAACCTTTACCCAGAGTCATTATTGGGTAGATTCTGAGTAGAGGGACAGCTAATTGAGGAAGAATCTTAGAATCCCTACTTTGCCATTGGCTTTGTCCCTGGATATAGACCTGACAGTCAAAGTTAAGGCTACTCAGCCCTTTAAAGGCAGCATTGACACATCACAATGACACAGGCCAGAATGCAGCCCTTAAAGGGTTAGCCTCATTCAGGCACTCTCTCTGCTACCTATGACAGGTACAGATGACAGCAGGGAGTGTGTACCCTGGGGACTGTTCCTTAATTCAATATAATTTATTCTCACAATGCAGTCACATGAAAATAAATTATCAGCTTTGCCAGTGGCACCTGCATTAATTTAAAAAAGGGTGCATGGGTGCCTTTTTCACTTTTATTGTTATTTGATGGGGCTAGAATCTTGTAGAACAATGTGAAGAATGGGGTAGGGGCAGTATATTATCTTAGCACTTTATGGGATGTTGTAAAGTTATATCTAATCATAAGAAAATCTTGACACATGGATCAATACAGGCATTTTAACTATGAATTCTTTATATGTGACAAAATCTGCGAAAAGAGTCTGTCATCATATTAAGACAAACTTCCATATTACCTACATCACCCCCCATAGTTATTACAACATTAGTTTGCATATGAGTCATACTTGCACAGCAGCCCCCACAAAGTCCCTGACAAACATAAGTGGGCAGGCTTTGTCAAAAAGACATCTTTGAGGCCGTCTTTGGTTGCTGAGGCTTGAGTAACAGCCGAGGGTCTGCAGCTTGATGGAGGCCAGGAGAGGGCGGCCAGCTTCTGAGGGAATCGTAACTGTCTCAAAGAGTTCTGGATTGCTGCAACCAGCTTCAAACAGATAGTAGCTACCTATCTAAGGGTGGCATAGTGCTTTAATGCATTATAACCTTTATCACCATACACTATGACTACAGCTCTGGGTAGCTGCCACCGCTGCTGCATTCATGCATCATCATAAAGCTGACACTGACAGGTTGATGCATTCCTGGAGGATTGGTAGCATGTCAGATTCCCCACAGCAGCATTCATGCACCATAATGACCTAGGGCATTAAAGCACTATGCGACTCTTAAAGGTTACACCCCTGAGCTAACCACTGCCATTAGTCACATAGAGAGTGTCTCCTGAAGA
Organism: Harmothoe impar; assembly: GCA_947462335.1. NCBI lineage: Eukaryota > Metazoa > Annelida > Polychaeta > Phyllodocida > Polynoidae > Harmothoe > Harmothoe impar. The sequence continues at coordinate 8,509,908 of OX381709.1, read as the reverse complement.
CTGTCGCCTTCCGACCTACACCAGTCTTGATACTCATGGGATTGGCATGAAGGAAGGTGAGGTTGTTTGCCAGGGTCTATCTAACATGGGCGGTCAACTGGCAATAAAAGGATCACATTTGTGGTCAGTGACTTGTAAGGGAGGCAATTATGGCCTCTCTTTACGGCTGAAGTAGTGTCTACTTGAAACCTACCACCGGAGACATGGCTATAACACTATAATCAATGTTGCAATGTGTGGGCTGAGATGTAACACCTTCTAGTTCTTCCTGACACACCCTATTATGCAGTAGAAGCAGTGACCAGAGGTGTTCTATCTGCTTAAATGAACTTTGCAAGACAGAGTTGAATGGCTGCAGCGCAGATGAAGATAAAAGAGCTCAAGAACTGTGTTTGTCATTTTAAACCTCGGGGAACCAAGTCCATTATCATTCCAAGTAATAATATTTTAAATGATCTGAATTCTAACAGAGCAACAGTGTGTTTTAAACCTAGAATAAAGTAGCTGATGGGGCCATTTGCACAATGCATGGTTTAGACAAAGTATCAGGATCATCACTTGATGCTGGCTTTGAAGAGCTCAGGATCTGGATATCACTGAACATTCTACCTTCCCTGACATGCCTCTTACAAGCCTTGACCTTTGGTTGTCAGGGTGAATGCGGTTTGCATGGTTAGCTTTACCCTTGTCTAGACATACCAAACTGCACACAACACCATGGAGCTAAGGGGCTTTTTAGCTTTTGCAAGTATTTCTAGATTATGCCTGTGTAGAGTTCGTCTTTAGGTAATTCGATTGAATAAGGACTCGAACTGCAGTTTTCATGTAGAGATGCAAGAAACAGGATTTTATTAGCGTTCACCTGTACAATAAAGCTAGTCCTTGAGGTATATGAGGTTCGATCGGTATATGATTATCTTTCGATGCTTTCAATATGTTATACAGTCAGAGACCTGAGAAGGTCTGCCAGAGCAAGGGGGTGAGGACAGCTTATATACTGTCCGCCTCCGATAGGGGTGCCCCCTGGCTCCGGCCGCCCGAACTACCTTGTAGGCGTTCGATTACAATACTAATATTAGTGTCCCTACACCACCCCCCCCAGACATTACATACGCTTACGCTTTTAAATATATGTACAATATAATATAAACTCATACAACTGAGTTTATTTTAGTAAAGCGTTATGTTACGTCGTGAACACAGTAGGGTATATAAAAATATACAAAACTAATATTATTTACATAGGTGGTAATATATCCGAACGGCTCGACACATTTCGAATGATTAAGGACACTTGTATAGTATACATACAAACATATATAGATTAGCGACTAGAACAATTTGACATCTCTCATGACAAAAAAAACAACACAGGAACAAAAAAACTGAAGATCCGGGCAGCCATCCTAACCTTTTTCAACATTGGTTAGGCACGAAGTACCATCCTTTCGGAAGGACTCGGGTGTGTGGTGCTCTCCTCTTCAACAGCCGTCCTGTCCCAAACTGGACAGGCACGTTCATTCGAACGGGTTAGTGGTGCTCTCCTCTTCATTTTCGTACTGCTGCCTCTGTTCTAACTGAACAGACACGTTCTTCCGAACGGGTGAATGGTGCTCTCCTCTTCAGATGTATGGTCACCGTATTCAGCTTGCGTACTTCGGTTACTGCTGTTTGATGGTTCAGTAGACGTTCATACTACACTAACTCGTTCTCTTTCGAATATCAAATCACTCCTATTTTCTCACTCTTGAATCGTGGCTCACCCCTCCTCACTCTGGTTCTTTAGCAGTTCCAGAGCGGATTCGCGGGTGCCATCCCACTCGTCCAAGAACACTCCAAATACCTGCTGGAACTTGACGTTCATAGCCTCGTTCCGGTCATTTGACTCCTGCAGGCGTTTCTGAGCCAAAGCAGTCCGTGATGCGGCTAGCTTGGCTTCGTTCCGAATTTTATTCGTTTCGGCGGCCAGAAGCGCCTCATTATCTTTTTCCAGGTTCGTTCTGGTTCTGGCCTCCTGTTCAACCAGAGAGCGGGCAAACAAGTTCGCCACCCCCTGGTTGTATCGGACAGCCAATTCCCTCTGAGTTTCCTGGAAGTCGTCCACTGCCTGCTGGGCTTGGGCGCACACCACTTTGTCACTCGGATCAAAATACAGATCCACCGGTCTCGTGCTCAGTCGGGGCCTATTGTCCGGAATCTGAGTCAGTACAGGTTCGACACGGGCCGAAACCTTCTGTGCGCTCAATTCTGGGAAATCACCAGTCTCCGGCTCACGGGCCGGTTCTTTCCGGTCGAACCAAGCAGGTGGATTATCACTCTGCGAGGCTGACGCTGATGCTGAGGCCGAAGCCGAACTTGCTGACGAGGACGGACGTGAGTCTGACCTCCCACTCATTGGCGACTGATATACAGTCGAATCTTTCCGTTTCTGTTGTGTAGATCTCGAGTCACGAGCCACAGCCAGTGGCTTCTTAAACTCCGATCTTTCGGGAGAATCGGACCGAGATTTCTTTCCTTTGACACTTGCTGGGCTGCGGCTAGCTCGCCTCTTCTCGTCAATTTTTGCCTTGGGTGGATCACCCCTCCATTCACACACTCTAGAGAAGAGTTCGTTCTTCATCTGAAATTTACCTCTAGCTCTCACTAGGGCAACTCTCGCACATAGCTTGCCCTTCGTGGACTCGTGCACATTACAGAACGAATCTGTCTTCACGCCGATGTGCTTAAAGTCCGAAGGGATCATTTTATTATATTCTGTCATCACTTTATCGTGCAGACTCACTACTTTCTCGCGTGCTGCACTCAGTCCGGGGCTGTGGCAAAACTTCAGATGTCGAAGCATCACACCCCTTCTGGGAGTAACGCAACCATTGCAGGTTGCGCTATCCCGCTGCCCTTTCGAATTGGCACATTCGTACACCACCGTGTGGTGTAAGTGCCGTTCGCATAGATGTCTCAGGAACCGCATTGCTGTCGGATATGTCCTGTCCGTTCCTTTCTCTTCTATACAAATGGTGAACGGACAATATCGCTCACCGTCTTTCTGATACCAACATAAGTAGGCCCAGCGCAATTTCGACTTCTGGTCTCTTATGTAGTAGCTTTCAGGATATTTGGTCAGTTGTTTGAACCATTCTAGATAGAAATCTGATGGCAAGGGATCGTCTTCGGTTTCCCGAATCCAATCCTCGTCATCGCTTTCGTCATTCATATTACGGGGTTCGGGGCAACCGTACGCTTTCTTGCCCTTCGCACATTCCTCGAACGAACCCGGAATGAAGTGTGCGAACTTCGCCTCACTATTCCTCCAGATTCGTTGATTTCTTTCCCGTTCTTCCTCATCTTTTGATCCCTCTTCACCCTCTCCCTCTTCTTCCTCCTCTGGTTCCTCCTCATTCGGAACCTCCATCTTGTCCTCCGGATCCTGTGTGTTTGGATCCGGATCGGTTTCCGGAGGTTCGTCACCCGAATCTGGTCCAGACTCGTCGTCCGGACTATCTACGGGTTCAGTCACTTTGATTGCCTTCTTAGTGGCTCCTTTGATAATACCACTGACCTTGGCGGCGGCAGCAGCCTGAACGGCAGCCATCCGTCCCTCCAGTGGATTATCACTCGAAGGATCTTTCCTGCCCACTACCTCTGTGACTTTAGCAATCACTTTCGGAGGCACAGTCATTTTTGTGTCTTTCTTAGATTCCTTCAACTTCTTTTTTTCTTTCGCTGACAGAACCGGTGTGAAGGCACCCTGGTCACTGTCAGATTCGGTGTCGGTCAGAGACTTTTTCTTCGTCTTTCCCTTCACGCCTTTAACTTTCGTTTTCTTTGGGGTCTCCTCTCCTTCGGTTTCGCTCCCTGTTGACACACCACCTTTTTGTTTGGCGGCCTTCAGGATTGCTTTGCCCTTTCGGATGGAAGCCAGTCGCTCTTTATGTTGAGCAGAGCTCAGCTCTTCCTCTTCCCCGGGAACATATGCCCTAGTGGCATAGGTCCCCTCTCGAATCATCGTACTGATGATTCCGTTCAACTTTTCCTCCGGCTCGGAACACTCTTCCAGTCGACGAAGCAACTCGTCTCCATCCAGAGTGTAGAGCCTCGGGGTGCCTGGATGCTCCGCTCGTTCTACCCAGTCCTCTGCAGTCCTGGGTTCTTTCTCCATATCGGGTTCCCGGTACAATACCTCTCCCGCGGTATCCATTCCGGTCACCCCCATTCCAGTATGGTCAGTCAATACATGTGGTAGGTTCGGAAGGCGATTCTGCCGATATGCGATTTCGCAATCGAACATCGCCCTCCGGAACGACTGACTCACTTGCAGTCCAGCCTCAGTCCGATTGTAAAACAGCAGCCATTCGGATGGCAGTGCTGCGTATTCTGTCGGGGATAGGAAGTGCCGAACGCAGTCCCTAGTGGTTGCGTCCCAACACTTTCGGTCTCCTTCTAGGATCCGGTCGTGAATATGAACTTCCCGACCGTCGTACCTCGATTTAAATCCATCCAGATTCGGTTCGAGCAGCGGCTCCTCCGATCGTTCCAGGATTTCCTCAATCTCCATTCCCATAACCTCCTCTGCTTCGGAAATACCCTCATTCAATGCACTTTCTTCGTTCTTGGTTACTGGCGACATCGCCTCGGTCTCCATAAATGCTTCGGACACCTCGTCGAGGGCCGATCGTTCGGAATGAGAGCCAGACGCCGAAGCCATCGTGACACTCAAAAAGTTCTTTCACTCGTTTATAACGGAATGACAGGTACCAGGACCCTTTCTACGGGATCCTGGCGACTTCACCCACCTGCTATTCACCGAGTTCACTTTCAATCAGTCTTTATCTCCTCGCTTTTGTGCTCTGATACGCTTCCCCTTGCTCTGTCCGGCGAACCGTAAACAAATATGGCGGATTGCTGACCCGCGTCGACCTTTGCGCACGCGCGTTGGTCTCGCGAGATACCGCGCATTCGGCGAGACTTCGGTTTCCCGCGCTTGCAAAAATATAAACAATCATTCATCCTTCCCGCGCGTCACGCATTACGATCAGGTAATTATAGCACTGATATCCTCACCGCCCTGTCGAATTCATCTCGAGTCATTATGGATTTAAATACGGATAGCAACTACTAATCCGCCGGATTATCCGTCCATTACCCACTGGCACATTCACAGGTAAGTTTGTTGGATCTCTGACTTTTATCGTGATCATTCCTACATAGAAGACGAATTACCCGGTTGCCCCGGTAATTATGACAATATTTAACTGATTACATCGTTGTGTTTCAGGTTAGGTAACAGCACCCCTCACCCTCAACCTAGGGCTGCGACGAACCCCTACTGGATTCTCCTTACACCTGACATTCGGAGAGGTTTTCGCCCGTTCCCTCTTAGCCACAGAGGGGACAGTCCTTCTCTTCCTGTCTACACCTGCCGAGACATTCTTTGTTTTCTCCGATCTTTTTGGAGATGCTTTAATTTGCACCGCTTCCTTCTTCACTTTCCGGGGCCTACCCGGGCCCCTCTTCTCGATTACTCTATCTAAATCCCTTTTCATCTCATCTTTTTCTTCCTGTCCCATTTTGAACATTTCCGAGGAGTACTCTCTCCCCTTCCATGGTTTCAACCGGGCCACATTCGATTTCTGATTCCTCCCGAAGGTATCTCTCATCAGGACTGTATCATCACTTACTCTCTGGGTAATCCTCCACGGACCATCCCAATTATCTCTCAGCTTGATGCCAACCAGAGGTTCGTGGTATCTCGCTACTAAGTCCCCTACCGCAAACCGCCGAACCTTTAGGTTAGTATCATAGCCCACTTTCTGCCATTTAGCTGTCTTTCCTAATTCCTTTCTTACTAATTCGTACGCCTTCCGGAATTGCTCCTTCAACGCTTCCACAAACATGATCTGACACGGGACATCTGGATTCATACCCACTACTCCGAACACTAGGTCCGCTGGCATAATCAGATCCTCCCCGAATACTAACAGATTCGGAGAGCAGTTCGTACTCGCATGTACCGTGCTATTATAAGCATGGCAAACAAAGTCACACTGCTCATCCCAATCATCCATCTCTTGATTTACTAAACTCTTCAGAACCTGTATCAGGGTACGATTGAATCTTTCCACCTGACCATCACTCTGTGGTCGATACGGATTGGTTCGGGTCTTGCAAATGGCCAATTGATGACACATTTCCTGCCATAGATTCGATTCGAACTCTCTCCCTTGGTCGCTATGCAACATCAGAGGCACTCCCAAGTACAGTATCCATCCCTTCACTAACATTCTAGCACAAGTTGCTGCTTTATGATCCTTCATTGGGAATACCTTCGTATACTTCGTATAGTAATCCGTTACTACCATCATACATGTATTTCCTTCCGGAGTTGTCACAAATCCTGTAATTATATCTACTGCCACTCTTGCGAACCTTACTCCAAACAGTTCCTGGGTTAAGGGCATTTTTCCCAACCCAGGTCCGGGCTTGCTCGTACAACATTTCGGACAAGTGTCTATCCATCTCAACAGATCCGTACTCATACCTGGCCAGTAATACATTCTAGCCAGCCTTTCCAGAGACCGTTTTCTCCCAAAATGGCCACTGGTCCGATGCCCATGGCAAAAGAACATTATATCCCTTCGCATGGCAGTAGGAATAAAGATCTGTCTCGACTTATTTCCCAACGCATTCGTCTTCCACCTATAGATCAGTCCATTCACCACTTCTAACTCTGTCCATTGAGCTATTAGTCGCCTCATCTCCCTATTCTCCAACGATACTGCTGGCCGACTCGGGATCCTTCCTTCTATAAGTAACATCTTCAGACGGATACTATTCGCATCTCTCTCCTGGAAGCCCTTAATGGAGTTCTCGTCCCATTCTAGTATAACGGGTTCGAGATCTCTAAAAGGCTTTCGGACTCCTGCCAACACGGCATTATGCTTCCCACAATCGTCACATCCGTCATTCTGACACTTTCTCACTGGGATTCGCGACAACGCGTCAGCGTTTACATGCTTAGCCCCCTTTCTATGCTGAATTTGGCTATGGTCCAATCCGAACTCGGATAGGTGTGCTAACCACCGTCCTATCATACCTTCTGCATCCTTAAAGTTTAATAACCACCGCAGGGAGGAGTGATCCGTACGTAAAGTAAAATCAGATCCCCACAAGAAGTGCTTATATTTCTTAGTATATACTACCACTGCCAATAATTCTCTCTTTGTCGTACAATAATTCCTTTGTGCCTTACTCATTGTATTGCTTGCAAATGCGATTGGAACCTCTTTCCTATCTTGGACTTGAGACAAAGCAGCCCCTATACTTTCATTGCTCGCATCAGTGTCTAATATGAAATGACCATCCGCAGTGGGGTATTTCAAAACTGGTGTTTCCACGAACAACCGTTTAATCAGTTCGAATGATTCCCCTTGTTCTTTCCCCCATGGAAACTTCTCCTTACGTCTCCCCGGGGTCCAGTGCGACAGACATTGTATTGGATAACTTATCCGGGAGTATCCTGGTAAGAAATCTCTATAATAAGAACAAAATCCTAGGAAGGATCTTACTTCTTTCGGTCCTTTAGGAATGCTCCAGTCTGTTACCGTCTTAACCTTTTCCGGATCAGCTTTCACCCCATCTGTTGAGATGATCCGTCCTAGATAGTTAATACTTTTCTGAAACATGTTACACTTTTTAGCTTTCAGCTTTAATCCATTCGAGATTATTCGCTGCAACACCAACTTCAAGTTCTCCAGGCATTCCTCGAATGTCTTTCCGAATATGATCACATCGTCCAGATATACTAGACATTTCTTCCACAATAAGTCACTCAGTAAAGTCTCCATCATTGCTTCAAACGTGGCCGGAGCATTACAGAGTCCGAATGGCATCACGTTATACTGGAACAACCCTACATGGCTCGAAAACGCAGTTTTCTCTTTGTCTTCTTCTTTCATGCCCACCTGCCAATAACCAGACTGCAAATCAATCGTACAAAACCATTTATTTCCTCCGAGGGAATCAATGGTCTCATCTATCCGGGGGAGCGGATACGAATTCTTCTTAGTCAAGCCATTCAGTTTTCGGTAGTCTATACAGAATCGGATACTCCCATCCTTCTTTGTTACCATACATACTGGACTACTCCAAGGACTGGTGCTCGGAGTTATTACCCTCTCTGCCAACATCTTCGTAATCTCTTCTTCCGCCACCACTTTCTTTGCTAGCGGGAGACGTCTATATGGTATCTTTACTGGATTTGCCCCTTCTGTGTTAATTGAGTGTAGGACTCGGTCCGTTCGGCCCAACGGCTCTCCGGGCCGCGCGAAGGCTGAACTACACCCAGTTAACATCTCCCTCAGGGCTTCTCTCTGTTCTTCCGTCTCTACTCCGGATCCCTCTATTAACTTTTTCAATCCTTCTTCCATTTCTTCATTGTTCGGGACTAGTCCACTTCCATTCTCAAGGCTACTGGTGACCGCTTCCGCGGATATCACTTCTCCTACTACAGTGCCTTTCTCTAGATAAATGGTTTTCGAACCCGGGTTCGTTATAGGGGCCACCCCCCATGCTATGTTGCCTATCAGGGTGTCGGCCGATTCCAACCCCTTCTTTCCCAACACTGTCACATTAGGTTCGAAAACCCCCGGAACGCCCCTCTTCATCCTACTGGAGGCTATTAACACATCACATGCCATTCCGGGAGGTATTTTTACCGTCTGTACCACACTCGCTACTCCACTAACCTCTCTTGCCAGGCATTGTATCCTGTCTTTGTAGGGACGATTTACTTTCAACATCCCAGTGACGGGGTCCAATTTTACCCCATATAAGGAAGCGAAATCCATCCCAATGATACCATCATCCTCTATCCCAGCGATAGTAGGGGAAATGACATATTCCCTACCACCCACCAAGATGATCATACAAGTTCTACCAAACGTTCGTATCTTGCTCCCATCAGCCGCACATGCATTTACCCTCGTTGTGAGGTCATCATCCATGTTCGACACCAGATCGTAGAATCTTTTCGACATAGCGGAGTGGCTAGCTCCGGTATCCAACAAAAATTCTCCCATTCTGCCGTTTACAGATACGGACACATACCATCTCTTTGCTCCCATCATAGAGGGATTACTTGCGAACCTCTTGATGTCGTCTGTCATGTCAAAGTTGAATCCGAATCCTTTCAAATACTCCAGACACGGATGTCCTTGGGGAAGGCGGATCCCCCCGATCCTGGATAGTTCTTCTACCCAACCTTCCTCTCTATTGGTGATCGGTTTCCCTTCTTTGCTCTCCATGGCAACTGTCTCACCAATACCCCCAGCCCCACATGTTTTCGGCTCATCAGCATTTCCCATGCTGCTGGGCGGATACATTACAGACTCCTCAATCGCGTTCGTATGGATTGTATCCTGGCATACTTTATCCGGGGTCGTCAGCTTGCCTTCACGGACAACCCCCTCTAATTTCCCGCCTCCTCTCTCTTTCTTTCTCTCCAAACTGGTTTCTCGGCCGTACATTCGGCTGCGAAATGTCCGGTCTCCTGGCACCTAAAACACTTCACCGTTGCTCGATCTAGCTTCGGTCGTTTCTGGTAGTCCAACAATCCTTTCATTTCTTCCATCATGGCCATTAACCGTTTCTCATTCTCTGATGACGCTCCTACCTGGGGAGTAGGGATGGGCTTAGAGCTTGCCTCTACTGGCTTCTCTTTCTCAGGTGGTTTACTACCATTTTTCTTCCACCGATTTTTCCGCTCCCACTTATCTCCCCCTATCGCTGCAATTCTTTCCTCCTCCGAACCATCGTCCGAATCACTTTCTTCTGGAGCGGCCGTATGTGCAGACGCCACTCTTTGGTTGGGTACGAACCCAGAAAGTAGTCGTTTCTTCTTTTCGTGCTGATCGATAGCCAAAAAGAAGTCCACCATTGAGGATCCTCGCCCCCATTCCTTCTGGACGAGTTCCGCATGGGACGGGTCCCTCAGTCCTTTTATGAAGTGTGTGAATAGTTCATCCAAGAAATATTCATCATCCCGTCTCCAATAAGGTCGAGCCTTTTGCAACAATCTTTGAAGCTCCAGTCCGAATACTTTCGGAGACTCTTTTGGTTTCTGTGTTCGTACCTGGAATTCCGACCAAGGATCGTTCGCGGACAGCACCCCAAAGATGTGTGTGGCGGCTGCTACCAATTGGTCATAGTTTCCATCTTCCCCATACGTTTCTCGCCAATCATCTACAGCTATGCGTCCCGGACCTTCGCTCAACCATTTAATCAGAGGACCCAAGGAAGCCTCCTTGTCCCACCCATGATAACGGTTATCGTCGCAAAAGTCTTGGTAGCTTTCCTTCCAATTCTCTCCATTGAACCGCCGGGGAGTTCGAACAGGCTTCCGGGCACTGTTCTGACTCCATACCAGTCTATCAGACTGCCTCCGGCTCCATTCCATTATTTCCGACTCATCTTCCCGGGTCCGACTGCAACAGTCTATCCCCATTCCTTGTATACAAGGATCGGATTCTACTATGGCAGCAACCCTCGGGCCCATAGATGATCGTTTTGTCAACCTCCTCGGAGCAGGGACTGGTCTGGGTGCCCCTCCTCTTGGATTTGGCTGAGTTCGTTCAGGACTGGGGGGGTAACCTCCGTACGAACCAGGGTTCGGCACAGGTCTGGCTCCTCCTCCCGGATTTGTTCCAGGGCTCGGAGCACCACTTGCCCCTCTGCTCGGAATCGATCCTCCCCCTTCATTATAGGACTGATGTCCTTCGTTCGATCCGGCTCCGGGCAATGGTGCCCGATACTGGTAGGTTATATTATATACCGGTGGTGGTGGCACCATGTAGTTATGTCCTGCCAGCGTGTCGTCCGCAAAAGGATGCAGAGAGCCGTAACTGTGGTTCATTCGTTTTGGTGGGGCCTCACTCGTCAGATCATGGGTGCTAGAGATCTCTTTCTCCTCAGTTCCCCCATACGTGACCTTACGATAAGTCTCATTCGGGACAGTCCCTCCCTGGGTTCGTTCATACTTTCCTTCCGAAACAACCCCCCGTGTTTCGATGGGATCTACCGTAGTCAATATCGGACTAGGTGTGGATGCAACATGTTTAGGCAGCTTGGCTCCCTCATTCATTGGTTCCTGGCGCCTAGTCTCTTCTTCTTTGCGGATCTCTTCTATCTGACTCTGATAGGCCAAGTAGGTATCATTGATCTCATCTTTCTTTTTCTGAATATTTTCGAGGTCAGCCTTCATGTCGATTCGAGCTTGCTTCAACGCCTCTCGTTCTTGCTCGAACTGTTCCCGCAGGGCCTCGCCGGCTTTCTCTTCCTTTGAGTAATCAGCCTTGATTTTCTTGACCCTTTTGGATTGTCGTTCGATCTCGCTTTCATAGGTATCCCGAAGATCACGACTTCGGCGAGCCTCTTCCTTCTCTTTCTGGAGTTGTGCTTGCTCCTCGGTCAGACTATGTTGAGCAGTCTTCACTTTCTGTTGGACCTTGGCCAACTGAGAAGTTTCGAGAGCCAACTGTTCACTTATATATTTCCTATCCGCTTGGATTCTGGATTTTACTTCACTCAATTCCGCAGCTTCCTTCTGGTTCTGTGCGATGACCCTTGCTTTTTCGTGGGCCAATCGGATCAAATCCTCATTCATGGCTGTATGCCGATCCCTCATTGACTCCTCTTCTGCTTTCAATTTCTCGCAGTAGGCGTCATAATCAGGGACCTGTCGACCTCTTCTAGACAAGTCTCGTTCCATATGTCCGAGGTTCGGTTCGGAGGGAAGCATGTCTGCCCATGGGTTCCCTCTGAACGGATTGGTATTCGGCACCGTCCTGGGAGGAGGAAATTCTCCCGGAGTTCGAAAAATCAGACTCCTCTTTCGACCTTTTTTATTCTCTGGAGTATGCATTCGAGAGGCAATATCCCAGATTTCATTTATTTGGGCGACTGTGTAGTCCAATTCCCCATCTTCCAGCTCGGTTCCCGATCCTTCATCCCCCCCGTTCCTTGACTGAGCCTCTGCCAGGGTCAGTCCGCTATCTCCTACATAAAATCCTGGTCACGGCACCAGTGTAGAGTTCGTCTTTAGGTAATTCGATTGAATAAGGACTCGAACTGCAGTTTTCATGTAGAGATGCAAGAAACAGGATTTTATTAGCGTTCACCTGTACAATAAAGCTAGTCCTTGAGGTATATGAGGTTCGATCGGTATATGATTATCTTTCGATGCTTTCAATATGTTATACAGTCAGAGACCTGAGAAGGTCTGCCAGAGCAAGGGGGTGAGGACAGCTTATATACTGTCCGCCTCCGATAGGGGTGCCCCCTGGCTCCGGCCGCCCGAACTACCTTGTAGGCGTTCGATTACAATACTAATATTAGTGTCCCTACACCTGTTTGATATTTTGATAAATAGAAAATGCATATAAAAGAATAACCTTTTTGGTATGATGATTTAAATAAATATAGCTTAACCATACAATTTACTGGGAACGAATACTTCCATAAAATGTCTCTTTCTGATTTATCAAACAGAATTTGGTTTGAGATCTATATATACATTCCCATTATTTGTAAATCACAGCTATCTAGAGTATTATTTAGAAAACTTTACAATCTGTATGGATCCAACTTCCCACAATATTTCACTTTTCCCATGATAGACTTGTCTCCTGTGTCCTCCTGTTGTCTCATCAGGTTTTCTGCGTCTGGCTGTCCTCTATTATTTGAGAGGTCGGTGTCATTTGTCTAGATTCTGCAGAACAGCAGGTTGTCAACAGGCAGACTTTGTTTAAGAAGTCTGATGATTCTGTTACAGGCTTTTCAGCAAGACTCAATCTCTGTCCTAGAACTAGATCATGGAGGACTGTATCACCTGGACCAAGTCAGGGATCATTTTCGAGAAGACCTGATCTCCTGAGAAACAGCCATATCTGGTCATAGTAAGAAATCTGTCTTCAACCTAACTTTTAAAATTATAGACACATGACAAATATCTAAGATTAAGGCTTGTTAGGGGTGGACCTAGCTATTAAGGACAGCATATTCTTATAGTCATATGCCCTTTTGTCACCATGATACATGTATTGCACCAATATAGCAATACCACTTTGTAGGGTAATACATTCCTGAAGGGCTAGCGGGCTATACCAATATACTGTTGGAAAGTTACTAATTAAAACACCTATTGCACACCCAGTATAGTATCTCACTGACGTAGCTGCTAGATGAGCCAACTGCAGGATAAGATCCTGACAGGGATGAAGTGGGTGAGGAGCACACAGACCGGTAACAAGGGTGAAAGTCAGAGACAACAGATAATGGATGAGTCTTTCCTGAACGTCATTACTGTCTGCCATTGTAGCTAGCTATTAGTCTTGCGGGAAACCTAAAAGCATAGAAACTTCATTACCATCAACTGTACAGTCTTTGTCATCTTTTGGTATATCAATCCTATATGGGCTAGATAACAATGCACTTTGTCGTCATGACATATGAATGCGGCCTAACAGGTCTACTCGCGGGGCGGGATCTATGCATCATGCAGACCCTTTGTGGGAACTGTTTATACACCACAGAGTCTGCATGATACTTTGATGCTGCAGCTATTGTACGTAGTGCAGAGAAATATTGGATGGGGCTTGGAATTTCTTTTGTCAGAGAGAACACCAATAACGGAACCTTCAGAAACAGATAAGTAAAGATTTTTAGAGACCATTATTATTGAAGATATATGCCCTATTACTGTGTCGGACGCCTCTGAGACATGTAGTCACTACACATGTAGGGTATGTATACATTTAGAAAAAGGAATATTACAATTTACCATATATATTTTGAGAATAAAACATTAAAATTTGCCACCACACAAAAATTGGCTTCCAAACAGTGTCTCTGCTGAGGTGCAGTGCCATAACAATGTGGCATCAGTAAATCTAGGTTAAGACTGTGCTTTGACACCTGACATGTACGTCTGATTGATAACATAGTCATGTGAGAGACCCTGTCAGAGATGGATTAATATCATGTTTTAGAACTCACATTTCAACACAGTAAATATTAAATCCCACCTTATTAACAAAAATATTCCTGATTGGCAATAAATTCCTCTTTTATGATTAATTCCTTCTGAATCAAGAAGGAGACTATTTGTGAGCTGGAGATGAGGGAGATGTCACAAAGACAGGTAGAGACATTGAGGTGGAGAGAGCCAGAGACAGGCAATGATAGGTGTGAAGACTTTTTTTAAAGGCGCAGGTCTCGGTTTCCCTCCAGCAGCAGTCGGAGTGGAGCCGGGACAGGTACTCAGCCCTATATATAGGGGTGCTGGGGGTTTAAGCAGACTCACATTAGCTCACTATTATAAAAGAGTTTGCCCAAGATGTGGTTCCTTTATTTCAGTAATAGCAATTTCCTCTTGGTAACCACTCTACTCAAGGAGTATCCGCTGGGAATAGTCAAGCCCTACTGTTAACCAATAGCTTGGAGCCATCATACTTTTTTTCTGTCATACAACTGAATACCTCAGGCTCATCTGTATTCAAGTCTCTTGAAACCCATCACAAGGCCAATCTGCCGGGACGCCTTAAACTACTTAGACTGCTAAAAGGACAGTCTCAAGGCATACCATGAACCCTGAAGACGTCCTCACTTCGGTTAAGTCTTTTTTGTTCTTAATGTTGTTCTGTCAAAAATACTGTTTGTGGAATGACTTTTGGCAGTTCTATGAATATTAAGGTAATTTTGTAAGCTTTCTTACATTGTCATCTCTATTGGTCCCAGTAAGGGAGGGAGATCCAGAATTACAGGCCGAGAATGAAGAAAAAATGCTTAGAATCATGTTGTAACAGGTAACACACATTGAATGTACCATTGAAAAAGGAAGTGAAACAAATAACATTTGATAATTTTCTCAAATTGAGAAAATGCAAAACATGACATGCCAGATAGGGGAGATTTAATCTCAAAGTTGAGAAGTGCTTTACAGTATGAGAGCTAGCATTGATTGATTGGCTTTCAAAAGGTATGGTTTATTCCCATAGCTGATATTCCGACAAGTTTCATCTGGTTTTTGCTTAAAGTGCAGACAGGAGACCAGAATCATGTCAGGGAACGGGGTCTTGAGGGTTGGGAATGACACACCATCATCACCCACCACAATGATTACTGGAGATATAGAAAAGGGATACGCTGTATATCTGAATGAGCAGCAGTTGTTGGGATAAAACAACTATAGGCAGTGGTTATATTAGCATGGAAACTATTCTTTATATCAGAACCATGATAACAATACACGCCCTGCAACTGACACTTCGGACATCATTTAAGGTCTTTATTTGATTCTTGGTATCCACTGCTTCCAGTTTATTTAGTTCCTTGATATATACCACTAAAAATTACCGTCTTCAGAGGCCGTTGATATAAACAATAAATATAATATTTAATTCAGACAGAAAACCTACATACCAACCATGGACACCACACCCAATCATAATGGTCATCATAAAGCCCTCCAGTATATTGGAGCCACCCTGGTAATAAGCTCCACACATTCCGGGTTCCCAATCTCCTTATCACCAAGCATTACCAGCGTGGGTGCCTGTAGGGAAGAGCTTCCTGCCTGAGACTATTTCATTACCCGAGTTCATGGGTCTGCGGATATGTAATCTTGTTAACACCAACACACCTCAATGGGTGAGAGAACCCAGTAGGCCTACAGCTCTTACAGATCTTCAGCTGATTGCTCAATTTACTCAGATAAAGCAGCAAATTAAGCTGCTTAAAGGTCTTTGATCTAGGATAAATTGGTCGGTGTTTAATGTCAGAAATTATTAATGTTGACATACAACTACTAATTGAAACTACTTTATTGTTGCAGGCAAGCTGTCTGCATGCTCACAGCAATATACCTTTCCCTTTATATGCACTGATGGTAAAGATTGTAACGATTATAAATATGTGTATAGCTTACATGCTTTTAGCACTGAAGGGATACTTTTTTGGACATTCTAAAATAATTGAAAAATAATTCATGTTAAACAGGTCATCATGTCTGGTGTGAGCTTTATTTGTTGAAAGGATAAAGATATTAGATATTTATCAATTCACTAGCCAATTCTTACTGTCTAATGCATCTAGGGCAATCAGAATCACATCCATGAAACAATTAAATAAAGCGATGTCTGTGGGATTAATTTGCCACAATGCAGTTTCAGTCTACAGTGCCAGGTTTGTCTTTAGGTCATGATATTAATTAACACTAGCATATTCTGTACTTTATTCATGAGTACTGCCATAAAATACCCATTAAGAGATTGATAGTCAATAAGGATGTGGTGTACCTGCCTCCGGTGTGCTTTAAATGGGCTGCTAAACACTTTATGTGGTGATACGCCACCTTATTTAAGCAGGATCCTGCAACAGCTGTCAATGCATTATAAGGTAAATGGATTTACATGTCTCCCTAGATGCCCCTAATTAAGGGAAAATGATTGAGTGGAAGGTTCATGAGAGAACCAGCTGCAATAGATAAATGGGAGCTGTTGCATGAATTACTAATTTTGAGACTCTCTAAAACCAGTTTCCTCATCTGTTTATCATCACATAACAACAATAAGCGCAAGGGATATCATCCATGGATTGCTATATAAAATCATTGTGACAGGATTTGAGTAGGTGTAGGAAAATACAGGATTGTTAAAACAAATTCCCGGCCAAAAAGAAAGATGTCCACATTCTACACAGATTCTGTACTGAGTTGTGTTTAAACAGGAGCCAAATGAAGAACAGCCACGGCCTCCTGAATATGTAACATTATCTGAGTGGTGGTTTCTAAGTCTCAGTATCCAGAGCTGTACATCCAAAGACTGTTTCTACATGTAATGTTAGTGTTTTGGCCTTTTTTGGTCCTCTTTTCACCCTTAAATTCATCTGAAAGTATATGCATCGGACTGTTACCTAATTGCTGCGAGTT
Source organism: Harmothoe impar (assembly GCA_947462335.1). NCBI lineage: Eukaryota > Metazoa > Annelida > Polychaeta > Phyllodocida > Polynoidae > Harmothoe > Harmothoe impar. Next base: position 8,492,930 of record OX381709.1, on the reverse strand, counting down.
CATAGCTCCTAGTTGATTTTGTGGTTTTGAGAATGACATAAACTTGAATAACATGAAAAGTATCAACATTCTCTTAGATTTCAAAAGCTTGTGTATCTGTTTGCATATATATGTTCTCTAAAAGCAGATATTGAGCACATTTTAACCAGTTTAACCTACTTTCTTCTGTGCCCAGGTTGATGGAGTTATAGCATGATTCACGACAGTTACATTGTTATGTTGTATATATATATATGGGGTGTCTGCATCAGGCTAGAGGACTGATTAAGGTTGGTGAGGAGAGGAGGTGATGGCCAGCCAGCCCTGAAAGCAATTCCCACACTAGATCCCCTCTTGTTGTGTTGGGTTCACCAGCCCCAAGCCAAATGCCATGACATATAGTCATCCATCCCAGACCCCAGAGCTGTTTTACACAAAGTACTGTCGCCCTGCAGTAATACGATCTACCTGCTCTCACCGGACACCCTGAATCTATAGGTGAGCAACTTGGCTTTCAAGTTATATTAGCCTAGTTCCCTTTCTGCACTTTTAAGGCAACAGCCAGTAAGGCCTTTTACACAGATGTATGGGTTATATGGGGTGGGCAGGTTTGTTAGTTCCTGCTGTTTGGTCTCCATTTGCTTCAAGCACAAAAATTAAAAGAGCAGATCCATACTGATTGAGCGTGCAAGTATTTCACATTTCTATGATTAGCTCAAACCACAATGACCCTTTAATCAGACCTTGTTCATAGTTCTAATTTACTAATTTACCGAAACAAGTGAGAAGAACAAAGACGTTTTCTTGTTATTTGGATGGACTACTATGAAAATTAACAAATCTTATGGTTGGAATGGCTATGGTCAATCTATGGGTAGATCTTTCAATATACTGGCTGTTCTATAAGCCATCGTGATGGTAGTGTTCTCCAGGGAAACCCACAGAAGAAGACCATTGTAGGTACAGGAAAAGAAAACAGAGATGGGTGGAGACGCTCAGAGACGATCCCGGTGCCGCAAGCTGTGAGAAGATGACAGGTTGTTAAGTGCAGACAGGGTGCACTAAAACAGCAGCCTCAGGGTTAGGGCTGGGAGTCATCACTGCATGAGTTCATGGATTTACAAAAACGTAAAGGTCAGTAAATCTCAACTATATTTACTAAATTCAATAAATCTGAGTAAATCCCAATCCCATATTTACTGACCTGTGTTAACCCCAGTAAATCCTAATAACTCATAATTCATCAAAATGATTATCAGTAATGTCAGTAATCTGTGGCTAATTTTCCATTTAGACGTGTATTATTTGTTTTTATCTGAGACTTTTAAAATGTTATTTTTCTACAAGTTCACCTGTTTCCCCGGCCCGGGGCTCCAGTAGACAGCCCCAGGGCTCCCATGGTGGTCAATGCAATACTGATGCCTCAGCCAATCAGAAGCAAGTCTCGTTCTGGTCACATGACCAGCAGTGCACCCCCTATATAATGGGGGTACAGTGTGAGCTCCTCAGTCCACTGCTGTCTGACCATGAGAACACAGCTCCTGCCTGCCACCTGCCTACTGAAGAGCTGCTTCTCCCCCAAAAATACCCTTGGATTTAATGCCCTAATTAACCCCGACCAGAATACACAGAAAATACCAATACATCTCTTATATTGAACAATTTTTAGAGTGGAGAAGAAAGAATGTCTACTTAGAAACGATCAATGGGAATCAGCCTTAAGTTCATCTGGGATCCAGGGCCACATATAAATTTATGAGTTTGCTAAGGCCATCCTCAATGAGTCATTCTGCATAAAACAAAATTAAAAGAACCCAGCTAATCAGATGTTATGTTAAACTAAAAGTGTAGATCCAGTAATGGGGTGGTCATCATTCGTCTACAGGGGCTTGGCGAAGTGATCACAATACTGTAGATGTAAAACAGGCAGCTTTTTGTAAAAGCAGCCCTGGGAGTGGGGGATAAATGGCCATGTGTCTTGGCGGTTAGTTCCAGGCTGGTGGATAAGATGCTTTGGAATGATGCCAAATATATTGTGTATAGAAGGGTAATAAACTTCATCACAAATGTCTGTATTGATCATGCTCCGCTGATTTTATTAGAATTATTTATTTTCTCATCATTCCCTGCATTTGACAGTAAGCTGCCACTGTGAATGCTTGAATAGCTGGAATAATGGGGCGGAGATTCAGGAGATCTGAAATAATAAAATACCATAATAGGTGTCATTTTTTCACAGGATTAATCATCTTCTAATCATTCCTTGCATCTGGATCTAATCTGACATTGTGAATGCTTGAATAGCTGAAATCAGACTGGTATTTACTCTATTTCAGTTGAATCAAGGGGAGTTTTATGAAATCTGAAATATTCAAAAACCATAGTAGGTGTCACTTTCTCACAGAAGGTCTTGATTTTTCAGATATGGGTTAATACATAATTAGCTTCAATCAAGCTTCGTAGACATGCATTCTATACCCGCAGATTCAGTGCAATGGAAAGGCAGCCACCTTTAACTTTAGGCTGTTCTGCCACCTTCTGTGATGCATTGAATCTGGAGGCTCCGGTCTGCAGATAGCATTAAGGGCCAGATACCTCTAGGGAGTCCATAAGTGTCACACGCTGATCCACTAGGTCAGATCTCTGTTGAGAATGTCAACCACACACCATCCCAGTAGAGCCTCCCTGCCTGCCTCTCCCTCTTTTTATTTTCCTGAGTAGAAGAGGGCTGGCTTATATCTTTTATGAAAGGTTAAAGATCTCAGGCTGGTATAATGCACGATATGCTTGACAGTATTACCACATCACAATCTCCTAAATATTTTTTTTTTAAAGATTTTTATTAAGGTTACATCCAGTATAGTATGTTAAAACATACAACCAGAATCTAGGCTCGGTTATAACCGATTTGCAGCCTAGTCCTTCTTTTGTTATTTTCCCTAACTATCTGTTCTAATCATTGTAGGTGTAACGGCAATTAGTATAAGTACCTTATAAGTCACATACATTTTATACATTCAATATATCATTATGTTCGACACAGTTGTCATGGGTGGGTGGATGGGAGGTGGGGGGGGGGGTGGCTGGCACACCAGGGGTTTGGTAGACAGTACATGTGTAGCTGCATGATACACTGTACATTATTATGCCTTAGAGCATCACACCGGGGGTTTATGAAGTAATAACAAAGTGTAGACAGACAAATTATGTGCATATATATGTTCCTTACTAAGCTAGCTGGCTCTAATATCAAAGCACTGGTGGAAAACTCCAACTCGGCTTCACATATTATAAATGAATACATGTTATAAATGAATACATACATGATGCATCGTGGTAGCTGGCTCTGATATCAAAGCACTGGTGGAAAACTCCTACTCGGCTTCACATGTTATATATGATGCATCATGCATTAATTTGCACTAATAAATCACACCAGGGTTTATGATGTAACAGGCAGGATGATCTCGCTTGATCATTAAACAATATTTTTTGAAATCGTTTTCAAGGGTATACTCCTTATGCAGCTTATTCCATTTACGTATAGCCCTACAGTGGAAGCTATTATATACCACAGGATTCCTTGAATATCTTTGAATGTATCTGAGGCCCTCTTGATATCGTGTGTTTCTATTATTAATTTGAATCGTATTTTCCAGAAATTGAATTTTATAGGCATATAATAATAAGTGTATATCACGTCTGTCATGAAGTGACCTACATTTACTCTCCCTATGTAGTTGTATAGTATTTAATCTAGGGTGTGGTTCTAACTTTACTTTATGTGCTATGCGAAGTGCTTTATTTTGTTGGGATTGAAATCTGGCCGAAAATGTTATTGTATGTTTGTCCCACACAATATCAATATAGTCAACAAGAGGCAGGATAGTTGTCTTGTATAGTCTGATTGCATCAGATGTATCAAGATACTTCCTGATGTCAGCGAATTGGTGAACCTTATTTACTACATTAAAGTACACATTATCCTCATGCTTTTTAAAATTCACATTTTCATCTATTAGTATACCCAAATATTTGAATTCAGTTACTCTCTCAATGTTGATCATATCAATAACAGGGGCAGTATTTGGAGGATCATGGTGTCCTATTGACATCCACTTAGTTTTTTCCTTATTAATAGTCAATAAGTTTGATGCACACCATATACTTATATTTCTTACACTTACTAGCAGATCATTAATATTTGTGGATGATATGACAGCATCATCTGCATATAATATAGTATTACAAAGGGGCGCACATTTTGGCAGGTCATTTATATACAAAGTGAATAAAATAGGTCCCAAAATAGACCCTTGTGGGACTCCATAGCGTATACATCTTAGTTGTGACAATTTATCATTTGCTATGACCTTCTGGTTCCTATTTGTCAGATAGCTTCCAAACCATTTACAAGTAGCAGAGTTCAGACCAATATTTTTCAATTTATTTAGTAACAATGGGTGGGAGACTGTGCCAAATGCCTTAGAATAGTCCAGAAAGAGGCTGTGGGTGTTCAAGTCATTATTGATATTATCATATATGTATCTTAAGTATGTAGTGGTGGCTGAGGTAGTAGAGTGTTTAGGCCGAAAACCATGTTGATTTGGATTTAATATATTCTTTTGGGATAGAAAATTCCTAAAGCGCTTTGCCATGAGCTTTTCAAATATCTTGCCTGGGAAGGGTAGTAGGCTAATTGGTCTCAAGTCTGTTACTTTCTTGCTATTTGGCTTTTTTGGTATCGGGCATACGGTTGCGACCTTCCAAGACTGTGGAAAACATGTCTGTCTTAAACAAGCATTATATATTTCAGTTATTTTTTCAGGGTATTTGCTAAAAATCCTACACATAATACTGGTCTTAATATTTTTAATGTTGGAGGATTTTGTCTGGTCAATACATTTAATGATGTCAACAATGTCCTTACATATAAATGGCTGGGCAACCAGGCTTATGTCGTCTTCTTTATCAGCTGCTGTTTGTGGTATGGCCACTACTGGGTGCTTGCTGGCTAGTACTTCTCCTATTGTTGAAAAATATTAATTTATATAATCGGCTACTCTATTGTTTTCTATTGGTTCGTTAGTGGTCATATCTCTTAAACTAATAATCTTTTGTGAGTTTTTATTTGGTAGAATTTTGCGTATGCCTTTCCAAAAGTCTTCAGGGTTTTTCTTATTTCTTAATAATTTGGAAACTATATATTTTTTAGTTCTGAAAATTTCTGACTCGACTGCATTGCGCTTAAGGTGTGCCCTTAGCCAATCATTTACATTGTGTGTGCGTCTTGCTTTGGAGAAAAGCCTATCTCTATCTCTCATTTTGATTTGAACGACAGGGGTGAGCCATTCTTGCTTATTGACAGGGACATTCATTTTTCTAATGGGTGCCGTACGTAACGACAGATGTATGTTTGTATGTAAAATTTTCCACATCACATCTGGTGATGCATTTGGATGAAAACCAGTCCAGTCAGCATTAATATAACAGTGAAAGACATCATCCATATTCACATTTTTATAACTACGGGCTTGTACAGTCTTTTTCTCTATAACATTAGTCTCCTTTTTGAGTACCATATATATGGGATAGTGATCACTATAACTTACATTAATTATCCCCGAGGACTTCACAATTTTACTGTTAGTATATATATGATCAATACAGGTCTTAGAAGTGGGCTTTACCCTTGTATTACATTTAATTATTTGTGTGAGCTTTCTGTGTTTGCAGAATTCATCAATATGGATAGATATTTGGGTTATAAATTCCCTATTGTTTCTTCACTAGTTTTAAGTAAAATGAAATTATTGACAAAAGAGTAAGTGCACAGATATGCACTACATACCAGAGACAGTTGAATGAGAATCAACAGAATAACAAAGATTCTGATTTTAGACCTATTGAAAGCCAACTTTACCACTAGAAATTTACATGAAGCATGAAATAACTTCCACATCTTCTCACGTCTACATTGTGAAGTGATTGTTTGGCTCATCTGCGGTTCCACAGATACAGCCTGATTACTTGACCTGATTGGCTCTCTTATCCGGTGTGAAATCAAAAATCAAGATTTTCAGGCATCCTAGTTATATTAATTGATGTTTTATTTTTTGGCTTTCCGTATTTCATCTTAATATCGCTTGCCACCCTTTTTCCTCAGTCCTCCAATTTTCAATGTTTTTTTGGCATTGAGGTCAACAGACTACTTTTTCCAAGCCTTTCTCATCCACACATTAATTACAAGGTGGTCTACCAGAATCTTGTTTTTTTCCCTTCAATCATCATTTATTATTTCTGCCTCTGTGCCTTCACTTTCCATCTCTGAGCCATAACTTCAGTCTGCCATTGTTCTGATACTAAACATAAAAAGTAGGATTATTGATAACAAAATCATATTATCTATAAATACCAATACTGGACAGTGCCACGATGCAAGACATCATTAATATCGGATTGCACAATATGTTACATCCTAATCAACTGTTCAATTTAATGGGACCTCCATCTTCCTCTGTGTTTTTTTTCCATCTTCTATGTTTGTTTATCACTGTCTCATTTTATTATCATTGCTTCTTTGTGAAAACTGTTTCTGCTCCATGATATTTATGAGAATTCCCCAAAACAGGAAGTAAAGTGACAATAGTTAATAAAAACACAAGAAAAACAGAGACAACATTTTCCCCATTATACATGTAGCTATCTCACAGCTTGCTTCTGTCTGTCTGCGTGTCCCTGTAGATGAGGTTGATATAGAACAAAAACAGTTAATAATGGAGCTTTATACAGAAGTGCATCAGGAGCTTTAAAGAAATGATACGTTGACCTGTATAGATAGATGTATACAAATCCAATATTGCCGATATTCTCGCTTGCTATGTGTGTGCTGCACTTCTACATACAGATTGCAAGTAGGAGGACGGGATGTATGGTCCAGGTTATAGCCTTCTTAGACATGGCTTGGCATAACAAGCATCAGGTAAATGGAACAGATGGGGAGTAAGTGATGATAAACAATGCTTTCCAGCAGGATAATGGCTATTTGTGAACGAACACAGAGTGATGTCTGTACTTTGTGTGTGTAAAGCTACTCAGTCACTTACACAGTACTGGCTGCTAGTACTGGGATATATTCGATGGAAAATGTGAGATAGAGTAGGTCTAGAGTTTGTCTAGGGTCGAAGCAGTGAGAAGTAAGGATGATAAGTCATATTTTGTTGGTAACTTGAAAAAAATGAAAAGGAAAAGAAAAATGTAAGGGTAACACTATATTGGTGGCTTAGAAACCATTATACAGGGGAAATATGAAGACTAGTCTCTCATCGAAGGAATTATAAGACTGCTATATTCCCATCACAAGGTAAAGTCCTGCACATGAGAAAAGAGAATGTCATCACATCATCTAAAACTAACATTGTTAGCTATTTTGATCATGCTGAAAGCCCTTTGATTAACTTAAGGAAAGCTTATTCACTAGAATCAGAATACATAAAAAGCACCATGTGCACCATAAAAGAGTAATAAGTGCATGAGGATGGTGTTCTAAGAAGAAAGATCATAGTAAGGACTGGAAATTAATGATGATAAATGGTGCGTTGTATTGGGTTTAGGTGGTGAGAGGTAAGGGTCATAAATCGTAAGGATCTCTTGTTATAAACTGGAATCTAACACATTTCAACCAACACTTGGTTCACATATTACAACAAGGCCTGCAACAATCAGTTTACGTTTAACACTTCATGTAGTGCAGTGTTAACTGGTTAGAATTATTTATATACACTAGTAAAATGTCTAAGCTGGTAGATTAGGATAAAACCCTTTAAGGCTCATTGATTTAAAATGAAACATACCTGATAGCCTCATTTTAAAACTCACACTCTCTGCTATGGCATTGTCCATTTCAAGAAGCTGCTAAGAAATACTTAGGATGATTGCAATTCACCTGAACAAGCACCGTGAGGATTATCTCCCAACCAGGACAGTGTTAATGCAGAGGCAGGAGGACATAATCCTACGTCTACCTGCATCCTCTTCATCATAACAGGAAACCAGCTCCATCTTTATATAGTGTGATATATGTAGTGAACCACTTACTGCAGCTTAAGAACAGAAAGGTCACAAAGGGAAAAAATAGGGGCTACAATCCTGATTGAATGGGTGTTGAGGTCAATAGACTAATCCACCCCACTGGTATTCATGACAATATATCTTTGCGGACGCCTACAATGTGTTGGAACTAATCCCCTGCTCCTCAACCACACACAAACATGCCGCCATCCCTTTCCAGGAATGACCACTGACTCATTTACCGGATACTGCTGGCTGATATCTGATAATGGAGTACCAATAAGCTGATAATCCCATCACCGTCTTTCAATAACTATGATCCATATATGAACAAAACGTAATGTCTTTCGAATTTTTAGGTTTTCGAATTTTTAGGTGACTCCTAAACTAACCTCCAATAGCGGGAAAAAGGTAACCCGATGCGATGCAAAAATGGGTGATTTAATAACCTTGAATCAGGACAGAAAGCGATGTCACGCTATGGGCGTTTTTGGAAAAGATATTAATTCTCAGCCTTGAGATAAGCTACTTCTTAATTGTAGATGGCTCTGATAGACCTTTACATCCACAGAACAACAACTTAAGAAATCAACTGGTCAATCAGGATATGATTTGATAAATGCTAGTCTGGGCCCTTTTCATTTGGCAGTACCTGCAATTGAAACGGAGCTATGGTAGCTTATTATGAATTTTCTAGTCCAGAATTGCTTAGCCTTTGCTTGTTTTTATGAAGGCCTAAAATGTCTAATTAGATTATTGTCTTGTTCACAAACATGTTAACATGAGTAACTCTGGGGGCAATGCCCCACAGTGTAGTCTGAGGACATTCACCTGTTTAGGATATAGGGTCAAGCACACATTGTCACTTGCGGCTCTGGCGCAGTTTATATTACTCCACTATTATAGCCATAACCGTGGTGACCTGTTGTGAAGCTATTAATGTCTAATATTGGATGCGAGCCTGACTGGTAATCTGACAGCGACCTAATCTTCTTGTGAAGTGACGCAGGTAATAACGTGTCCACTCCTCCCCCTCACCTCTATTTCTAAAGTTTGAAGTTAAAATGATTATCATGATATTTTCTAGTACATCTACAGGTTTTTTTTATTGAATGTTTGTCATACCTGATTGTTAAATTGCTGCTGATCAATTATATTTAACCTAATCAAGTACAATAGGGTCAGCACTAAGTTGATTAGTTTTACTGCTGATCAATTTTATTTAATTGAATGAACTACAATAATATCACATTTAAGTCCAATAGAAGCGTGGGGTGTAAGATAGACTTGTCCCCTAGCACTTAAGATATATGAAAACCACTGGGGTAAGAATGTCCCCTAATAAATTTATACGTGCCAGAAAGCTTATACATTTTGGTATGGTATTTTCTGAAAAACAGGCCCTCGGGCAAGACTTGTTCTCATGATTTGACATGTACATAAAGGTGGGCCCAATAAAATGTTTTTCTCTTAGACGGAACAGATTCTCAGGACCTTCAGAATATGTGAAATATTGAAAAAAGCAGTAAATCTACAGGACCATTGAATATCTCACTCTAATATGTTTAACAAATTCATATTTGTGTAATTTGACTATCGTTCATTGACAAGTGATTCCTTTATGAACTTAAGGGAGAAATGTAGACAGCTTCCCCCCAAGAGGTACATACTTCGTTTCTATTGTCAGGTACAGCCCTATATGGAGGCTGTATCCTATGAACCAGGTCAGTGCATCTACAATCCAGGACTAAAAAAACTACAGAACTATTACACTCCTAAATATTTGGATTCATGCATGAATCCATGCATCATGACATGAAAGGCACATTAAGGCACTCTGAAACCATGTAAGGGTTATGGTCCCTAATCAGCCATTAGCCTTCATCGAGGGGCCAGAAAGCCAATTTAGAACAGGTCACTAACTTGAAGACAAATCTTGTTTCATCATGTAAGCCCTAGGAGGCTGTAGCAATGCATGGAAATACCTCCTTTTTAGGTTTAAAGTACCCTCTACAATTGTAAATTAAGCATAATTGATAAAAGTCTAATTCTCAAGAGTATGTTCTGAAAAACCTTCCAGATATCTGAGCTGTTTATGAATCTTCTGAAACAAATATGAGAGAGTAGGAGCTTAGGGAGATAAAGTCTTTTTTATAGGACACCAGCAGGCATGATTGCTTTTATAGATAACACATTACCTGGAGGAGTATACATATGTATGGTTCCGAGAAAGAATCAGCTGACGTCACATCTGAGTTACTGAGAAACTAACAGCTTCTTAGGCAATGCTCGAGCAACACAAGTAGCCGGCCAGAAACTGGTTTAATAAGAACAGTCTGAGCTCCAGTCAAGCAGACTAGTCATTGCTAAATAAAGGTTCTGCTTATGGTTACAACATATACATCACTTTCTCTCTTGGTGGATACTCTAGCTGAAGGGGGTAGCATTGATAAACATATTAGAGCCTCTTTATGCTTTTTCAGACTGCAATCTGTTGGCAACGTGAAGTACATTCTGGCTGTACTTTGATGTTACATGGGATGAGCAAGGAGCAAGCTGCCAGGTCAATATCCAGAGCTTGAATGCATATTAATGTAATAAATGATGTTAATGTGAGGGTTCGTGGTTATTCTAGTTAAAGAAACAACGAGAACGGCAGTTTCCAGGTGTGAGAATATCAGACTTTCAGAATCACATTCCTGAACAAGGGAGCACTTGGTGTGAAATCAGCACACAAATATAATCAGGTTTCTATACCAATATAGGAAATGGTCGGTATAGTATTAGTGTACAACGTTGTCCGCACAGTTGGACATAGTGAAGTCTATAGTCAGTTGGACCTGAACTGACTGCCTTCCAGGTAAACACACGGGTCTTATCTAACAACCGGTCCTTTGATCACGTGGCCAGGTGGGAGGGTCGGTCACCCACCTGAGAGCGGCACACGGCAACCTGGAGAGGACCCTAGACCTCTCCGGGGAACTGTGTGTGCTAGCTCCAGGTAAAGAAGCTGAGTAAACAGTAGACGTTACCCAGAAATACCGCGTATGAGATTAATATGTAACATCATGCCCATACATTAAGTTAAATAGTCCACATACTATTTCTAACACTTAGCACCAACTGGCTATGAAATGAGATGTCAGGACTTGAAAACAGTCACAAACTGTAGAAAGCGCAAGGCAAACCACTGATTGCTTCTAGAACATACTGCGGAATCTAATCAGCCCACTCTTATGTTTAGGGCAGCAGAAGTATAATTTCTTATATTCTAACGATGTGGGTCTGAAAGCATTGATCATATTTCACTTCATAGATGCTTCATAATCATATAGGACAAAAACCAACCATAACAGAGTTCTGAGAGAGTTAATCTCCTCACTGCGGTTCTAGTGGGAGAGGTTTTGTCTCAGAATGAATAGATTTAGTTCCTGATCAGTTCTGCTACAATTAGCCATTACTGCTGGGTGTCTAGGGGAGACTAGTTACGGCTGTAACTCTCAGATGGGGCCATGGGCTGTCAGAGAGTTACGGACAGAAGGGTCAGTTTTCTATTGATTGCCCTAGTCTCAACCAATAATGTAGATTTCTCCACCCAATCAAGACAGGCTATGAGTGGCTGTTGCTACTTGGGGCCCTAATTGGATGAGGTGAAATGTACAAATTAGTAATTATAGTCATGTCTAGACCAATCAAAAGGGGGTCCTAGAGGATGTAGATCGTTTTGCCTCTATACAGGTTACCTCCATTAAAGTGCCTCAATGTGTAGAAATAAAATAACATCCATAATTCAATTTATGAATCAACTATAGTATATACATATGTAAGATACTACTCATTAAAATATGAGCCTGTATGTTCAACATTAAAGCCAGGGGAATGCGAGGCAGTTTCACCTCGCAAATGGTACCAATTTCCCAAAGGTTTTCTGACCCTTGTATCTTATACCCACAACGCTAGTGACCATGGGTATTGCAGGCTATACTTGGGGAGACAGGAAAGACCTTAGGCCTCATTACTAACTGAATGTAAGTCTGTCTCTTCAGAGCAAATACTATGTGCTTCATCTCCATGCAATATTCATACTTAATCACACCCATGAGACACCAGAGTTCTAAACTGAAAAAAATAAACCACCCTCATAGATTCTAAGATAACAATACAACTATTAAGGAACAATAAACTAAACATACTAACAGTAACCTTGTTTTGTTGACTGTATGCCAATCATTTAATCTCCATCTCAACCAGAATCCAATCAGAACACTCCTAGTTAGGGCAGCAGCAGAATCATTTCTTATATATCAATAGTGAGGGTCTAAAACCCTTTTTCATATTTCACTTACTATGTGCTTCATTACCATTGATGACAAAATCCAACCTTAGCCGAGTTCTGAGACAGTCATTCATCTTACTATGGGTCTCTTTTATTTTTCTGAATTTGCATTTGGTTCCTGACCGGTTGTGTTACTATAAGCCATCACTGCGTGGTACTGGGGGAGAGAGGAAGGCACACAGACCTCAATAATAACTGAACGTCTTCAGATCAAATAATCTGTGCTTCATTTTTAAGCCATAATGCATCCTTAATTACACTCATGAGACACATGAGTTCTAAACTGAAAAGCAGAAACAAAGTCTGGGAGATTGATTGGTCGCTGATGAGTTATCATTTCAAAACACTTTTTGGTTCAGGAAGAGTGTCATTCATGTTGTTCAATGTTTCCTGATGCCCAATATTCTACAAAACCAGATTATTCTGCATCAGATATCCTCTAAACCTAAAACAGCATCTGCTTCCTAGAACCGATTGACATTGATATTAATAGGATACAGTTGACACTACTGAATGACCTTGGACAATATTTGCAGTAGAACTGCAAGTTCTGACACTGCTGATCTGCCTATCGAAAGTGGTGAAGAAATGATTAATGGGGGTCAGACTGAGGTTTTAAAAACTGTCACAAGCATTTGATTGATCACATTGTCAGGTGACAAAAAGCCAGCCAGTCAGAAACTTCTAACCAAACAAGCGTCACACTTATCTGTGTGTTACCTATAACTGACCGTTTGATGGAGAACTCTGGTCTAGACTGCTGCTGTTTTATCTTTTTTTTTGATAACCAATGTGCGGAACCATCCCATATCATGGTTTAAATGGCAAAATGTAATGTCATCCCATATTTGGTATATTACCTTCAACCTCCATATGAAAACCTTAGTGTATCATTCCCAAACTCACTGAACGAACTATTCAGATAGCAGCATATCATAAACATCAATTCTTTCTTCTTTTAACCTTAGAATAGCAAACCAATATTCTTGATAAGGCAGCCTAGACCCGGTTAGATGTCCCTGGTGGTAGCTGGTAATGAAGCGAGTGTGGCAGTGTTTGTTGGGAAGTGGAGATATTTGTCTCAATGCATCACTTGAGTGATTGAGGTTATTCACACCACTACATCCATTGTTGACCAGGGTGCAAGGCACGACACACCGGCTGATTAGCAGGAGGGAATAAGGACTATATTGGAACAGAGGCAAGAATAAAGGTGGATAAGGAAGGGACTGAGACCAAATGATAGGAATAGAGACTAGTAAAGTAAGGGAAGTGGTTACCACCCCCTTCTGCGCACCGAACCGACCCAGTAACGTAGGGCGCGGTTAGATTGTCAGACGGGGAAGTTGCTCAGTTGGTAGAGCAGCAGGTTACGTGATCTGAGGGTTGTGGGTTCGAGTCCCGCTTTCTCAAGATGATTTTCCCGCGACCGTTACACTAGTAAAGTATGGAGATTAGTAGGGTTTTACAGGAATGATGAAGGCAGGAAGGAAGGAGTAGACATCCAATGCAGGCATAAAGCAGTATGTGTACAGGGACAGCAGGCTGACACATACTGAGCAGGGATGGTCCACGGCTATAAAAGGGCAGACACAGTCTCTCCATATAACCTAGCGCTATAGCGGGGGGGGGGGGGGGTGTACTCACACATACACCCTATAGCTGTAGTAGTACAATGAAAAGGAAGGGGGGGGGGGTCTATAGAAATAGATGCACACCTTTAACTCCTTTTTTCTGCTAAATGCAACACAGAATCAACTTGGTACATCCACAAAACTTTAGTAGGCATATTTATATATTGGCATATGATAGCAGTTTGTTCCACTAATGTATAAGAAAGATCACAAATCAGTTATGATTTTAGTTGCAATTACAATGGCTCATGCATCACATTATAACACGACGCCTTGGCAATGTGTCTGGGAGTGTATACTAAATAGCAATACAGCTTGGTGTCCCACCCCATCGAGGGAATTGTGGGTTCGAATCCCGCTTTCTCAAGATGATTTTCCCGCGACCGTTACACTAGTAAAGTATGGAGATTAGTAGGGTTTTACAGGAATGATGCAGGCAGGAAGGAAGGAGTAGACATCCAATGCAGGCATAAAGCAGTATGTGTACAGGGACAGCAGGCTGACACATACTGAGTGAGGGATCAGGAGGTGGACTCAACTGTCAATGTCAACATGATCGTGCCTAATACAGGGGAGTTATATATTGGGCTCCCCCCCTTGTGTTCAATTTTAGAGCATATTTTCAGTTTGGATCGGGCCACTGTCAGTCGGCGCGGAAAGACTAGCTATGTTAAAGCACTACCGGGTAGAGTCTCGCCTGCTCTATTTGGGTCAAAAATGGGTCTTTTTGGGCCCGGAAAAAAATATGTGGTACTTCAGCATGTCTACTTTACTATTATCTGAGGCTCAGAAATGTTTGGGGCCCCAAAATATCCATAAATCCAAAAATGCAAACTCAAGTTAATCAGCTGTATTTCCTGCAGCCTCCTGTGCCTCAATGCCTTATCCACCACCACAGACCCTGGAGACATTGTGGTTGGACAAGGGGACAAGTCTGACAAGTCTGACAGCGAAATCACAATCCATGATAGTAATATCACATGGCATTGACCATTGGGGAGGGAGAGTTATGAATAGGGGAAGGGTGGGAACCGGCTCTACCACTGTGTGCACAACTTTCTGTTCAACTTTAATCAACATTGTATTAACATTGAATCAGCATTTATGGACAGTCGAGGGAAAAGGGTCCTCCTAAGGTAAACCCAATAATGGGTCACCAGCTTTCCATTCATATATTTAATTAGCAGGTACCGCTTCATAATTGCACTTAAAGTAAAATGCAGACATAAAGAGGACAACTTCTGCCAAGCAGCGGTTGAGTTGGTCAGGATGGGCATGCTTATCAATTAAATAAACCAGAGGGTGGGAGGCTGGGGGGGGGGGGGTTATTACTGGCTCCTCAACATATATATGTATAGATATTTACAATAGGAATTGTCTGGGGAGGATTTTTGTCATGATTATGGAGTTAAGACTCTTGCAGCTAATGGCATATAGAGGTGGGAAGGCTACTGTTGACGTGATAGTGTGATAGAAAATATTGTAGTTTTCCTCGCTTTTGATGCTTAATAAACAGGAAGTTGAGCTGTCAATGGCTTGTTGATATTTGTGTACATATGAACAACTCACTTAATTCTATTTTCGCAATGAACAATCATTGTGGACAATAATACCAGCCATTGTGAGATGTATGAAATAAGGGTCCATTATATAGTCAAACATGACTATGATAACTATGACGTATAGGCTGCATCCTTGGATATATAGGACAGTCTGATTCCTTTGCCTTTACTGCAATGCTGATGTATTGCTCAAAAGTGATGCTAACTTATTGATACATTTTTCTGGAAAGATACACATTGTTGTTGGATAAGGCCAGGAGTAAGATGAGAATGGATATTGTGGTTACCATAGTTACTGTTGGCTGAGAGGGATAGATAGGTCTCCTGTGGCATCTCTCGCTGCTGTTCTCTTACATCTCCATTATCACCTGCTACCCTGAACTCCCTGGTTACCTGTGTGTATGTGGTAGGATTATATAGTGTTTTTTGGAAGCATTAGTGTGCATTTGTGTACTTATGTTGCCTGAATTTTGATTTCCTTTCCATCTGACTCCATTCAATGAGCTGACGAATCTCACCAATCTTCTAGCAGGCATTTTCATGAACAGAACATGATTTTAATCACTATAGTCTTGTGTATAGGAACAATTTATATTTGACACAGTTGATTTTGATCACATTCTTAAAGTCAAACAGATTTTTTCCACACCCAATTTTCTTTCCGTCTTGAATATAAGACATCCTATATCAAAAAAATTACCATTGATATCGATCACCCTTATTAAAGTACTTTAAATCACTGATAAGAGGTTGAAGTAATAAGCTTAAAATTGAGAGCTGCAGAATCAATTTTAATGACTTTGAGCGATTAACCAAAATTTCCGAGCTGATTCTGACATGTGTGTCTGATATCTGTCACTATGGTGACAAGCTGCATCTCATTAGGCATCGCTTCACTCATTAATACCTGTTCTACCTAGGAAAGATTTTCATGCAGCAGTTGTCACTCAAACCAGTAATTTATCAGATGCCATAAGACATCTTCATTAACAGACATGATTTTTGATGGAAATAAGAGGGAGAAAGTCTACTTTATTTACATTAGCTACGCTAGGATCGTAGTTTATATAGCAAAGCTTGCTAGGTACTAATTAAGCATTTACAATAGATCTGTTATCATGTAGCAGGGTGCAGTAAAGATTTCTAGTTCAAAACATTTCTGACTTTTAGAGGTCTCATTGCATAGTTGACTATGTTACATGAGGATTTATATAAAAAGTTTATCAGCTTTTTACTGGACATCATTTGTGACCCTACCTCTACAAAACCTTCAATCAACATTTATCATTATAGGTCATAGTAAGTTATGTTCTAAGTGGTGAGGCTGCATAATACTGCCATGCAGGATCCGATAAAGACAAGAAGAATAAATTGGGCTTTCTGCTGACTCCTCCAGGATGGAACATGCGAGTAATAAACTGATATGATATCACATAAATGGAGCAATTTCTCAGGAATTCAGCCGCATTCAATCAATAGCACAGCTCATTAGTTTGTCAAGAGAAACTTTCTCGGGTTGCTGTCAAATGCAGTGGGAATTGGTGATAAGATGGCGATTTCTACCAGATTGTAAACATGTCAGAAGAATTTAATCAACCCACATCAGTACTAGCTCTGACTGAATTGTACCAAGTTAGTTTTGAAGATGTAAAGCTCCCTTATTGTGCCAGGGAGCTACATTCATATTGCCATGTCCCCAAAACTATTTAAATCCAATAATGTTGACAAGTTATCACATGTTCGAAATATTACTGATGCCACTCCTCCCATGGTTTTCTGAGAGGAGGGTTAGTAAAACATGTTTATGAATACACGCATGTATGTGACTCTAGCCTGCATGCAAATTTAGTATTTTGCTGAGAGAGATTGATGACTCACCTGTTAGCTACATTAGAGCCAGTGTTAGTAAGATGAGACCCTAGCTAACTGTTTGAGGGCTCTAACAAGCTTAAAAGAAAACACCAAATTAGAAATATTATGGCACATTTAGTGAAGCATAGGCTATTATAAGGGAGAACAGCAGGCTTATCTGCTGCAGCCCATGACGTCAGCATTGGGGCAAATACACCAAGTAGAGCATTGTTCAAGCCTGGAAGCTGTAAGCAAACGACTTTTGTGGTGGTATAATCATAAATGTCAAATGTATAATGTCATAATATTATGTAGGGCACTTAATTGGGGTTATTTGGTGCTACTTGTCAAGTGAAATATACAAGTAGTGGCAAAAGAAACCTACAAGGGGGATCTTGGTGTTCACTAACAGTGCTATGCAACCACTACTGGGGTGTATTTGCCCCAATGGTGACGTCATGGGCTGCAGCAGATAAGCCTGCTGTGCTCCCTTATAATAGCCTATGCTAAAATATTGCTAATTGATACTAAGAGTATCGATTGAAGTCATCATAAAAATAGGGTGGCGTTTTCTTTTAAGGTGTTGATTGGGCCTGGTGGTGTAATGGACTGAGATGCTAATTGTCTAGACAGGGAGGGGGAGGAGCTTGAGCAGAATAAGACAAGGGTAAAATTCTGCTGAGACCCAACAGACAGCCATTTTGCCAATGTGTTCTCCTCATCATGATTAGGTTCAGCAGGCACCCACCATCTGCCAAAGATCACCCATCTTCAACTCAGACGGCCATCTTATGTACAACTTTGAAACCCCACATCTAGAGCAATGTTAATCTTGAGCCCCTCTTCCCCTTACTGACACTATAAAGGATCCCCAGAGTCAGACAAAGTCTCTCACTGCCCCATGCAAATGTAAGATTAGCCAAGCTTCTAACCAATCACTGTGGATGGCATGTTAGGATCAAATTAGTCCATTGATGCCCTTTTTAGTCACAAATTATTTCAAGCCAAACTGGTTTAGGAAAGTGACAGGATTGGCAGCTAGATAGACAGACTGATGTACTAATTAGATAAGGCTTTGGATAAAACAAGTGTGAACCTTTCAGTATTTGAACTACTTCAATACTATAGGCATTAAGAACTGTCCTGCTTAGGCAGCTTAAAGCAGGAAGTATTAAAGACTTGATAGATAGTCCCTAGCTGTAGTGGGTAATAATGGGAATGGCGCAGTGTGAGAGTCTTTTTTTTTTTTATCTCACTGCATCACTTGAATGATGAATGTGATTCCTGGCTTCTCATGCACCTGCTTCCATAGGAGACAATGGGGAGAGAGGCATGGGATGCTGTAAATAGAGCAAGAGTCAGTTGGAGTGTAAGGGCAGGATGGAAGGATGAAGTTAGTGAATAGCAGATAGATGGACAGAGTGGGACATGGTGTAGGCAGAGAAGGGGGACACAGATGGACATGAACTAGGATGTATCCTGGGACATAAGGCTGTGTCTCACCAGATAGGGCCAATGTGAAATCCTTTGACTCAGTGCCATCTTTGACCGGAAGCCATGTTTTACCGGGTGCCATCTTTGAGCGACTTGAAAGAAAACAGTTCATTTAGGGCAGATAGATATTAAGATTGAATACAAAACATAATCAGACTGTTGTTTCCCTTCAAGGACTCCAAGGACCGAGGATTTCATGGCTCTCTTTTAAATGACTCTGCAAGAGAGTATGTTTGGTGACATATCAGATTAAGTCTTGCAAGCATTCATATTCTTACCTGTGTAAGGAAGTAAGAAAGCAGCGTCCGTGCTACTAATTGCCAGGTGCTGTCCTCCAGCTGGTAGGTAGCCATCCACTCAGGGACCAGCCTTGAGCTCTCCAGGCCCATTGCAGCTGTCAGCCTGCAATGGGCCTGGACAATTTTATATCTAATAAACTGTAACCTACCTAGATAACTCAACACTGATTGGTTAGCCATGGTCAAATGATCATGCATGAGGTTGTGTATGGCCTTATTGGTTCGAATCCCACCTTGGCAAAACGTAGGGTCGTTTTTTGTACATTTTTTATTTGGCCTTTTGGAGGCATAAATACCCCTATACTGGCATTGTAATATTACAAATTACATATTTGGAAAGGGGCAATATTGTAATAGAGATGCATAAAACAAGATATCAAAATTACTACCCATTGTGCCAAGGTGGGATTCGAACCCATGATGTCCAGATTGCTGGTATTCAGTACAAGTCAGTACAATCCCAGACTGTAAACGTACAGTCGGGGCCCGAGAATGCTCAGCGACAGCCGGCACAGACAGAGACCTCTCATTGAGACAGGAACCTCTGAGGGACAACCAGCTGGTATGCAGCTGATGTTTCACACAACTCACTAGACCAAGTTCCAGCTGCACACTGGTCTAGGACTATCTTAGCTTCAACCATGCATATATTTCACCCTTTACAGGCAACAAATAGCTCACTCAGGTGGTCTGGTAGTTGTAAAGGAGTGGATGATATGTAGTAATTGAGCAATTACTGAGAGTAGTAGAAGTGATACTTAATATATTTGAGGCATTGACTCAAAACAAATCTGTAAACAAAGGTTTCATTTCCATTCCCAAAACTCTGTATTGTAGACTTCTCCATCAGCAGAATTCTGAGTGTTATCTGCTCAGCTTGCCATCAATTTGGGATGAAATTCAGAAACCACCTTAAGTAATGGACAGGTTAATAAAGACAGCCCTAAATATAAAAGGATATTGATTTCAATTTGAGGAGAGAGGCTGCAATGAGTGTTTTGAATTGGTAATTAGATCGGAGGTTGAAAAATCCCAACACCGCTGTTGCTCAGATATTGATATTTTTTAAAAGGTCATATAATCAGTCTACCTAAAATAAAAGATGTCATATTTAAATTCATAGCTAAAATGTTTACAGATTCTTTTTTCCTAATCGGTATATTGAAGATAATAAGACAAGCATAGTATGATCATGAAGACAGAACACCACAGTATGATATCATTATTCATATAAATTTATTAGTTGAGAACACCGTTGTGTAGTTCTCCCCTGGGGAGCTTTCACTTAGCATTCCTGTTTAGGGCATTTACATAATGACCATAATAAAACCAAATTCACATGTAAATGGTAAATTGTTCAAGGTTGTTGATCATGTTTCCTTCAATTCCCAACTCGGTCTTACTTCACCCATTGAGTGAATAGCTATAAGCATAATGCAACATATCAAAATATAATTTATAGACACTGCCATACTGGAGATGCCTACACAATTATGACATCAAATAGTGTCATATGTACTGTCAATCACCTTACATTAGAGTTCATGCCATGTGCAGTCAGTATTAATGGCAGGAGCTAGAAGGATTTCTTGAATGCATCATCATGAGATAGACTTTAATTGTAGAGCTGGTCCAAAGTACACCACAGGCTGCTGGTTACAGCTGGGGTTCATCAGGTAACCGGGAACCAGCTGCACTGCAGGCTACAGTCCGTGGCCGTAAATCAAGGCAAGCAGCAATATAATTAATTCTTAAAATTCCTTATAAAATTCATGCATATTTGAGCAAAACTGAGATTGATGTTATCAATAACATATGCTAACATAGATTTCGAAAAATGTAGGAGATTGATTTTTGTGCCTTATTTGTTTCATCACCCTTTGGATACCAACTTGCAATGAGAAATACTTGTCTGATTTCTCCACCCTTTAAGGACAGCATGGTGTTTTAATGCCTAAATGTGATATGTGCTTTGTTGTCATAATGTATAAATGCAGCTAGGACATTCATGCATCATAGCAACCCTTCATCTATGATCTATGCAGTCTGTAGAGGAATAAATATTGTCACCATACACAACATAACAATATAATAGCATTTCAAACGAAATGAATTCACAAAAGGTAAATAGTATATGATCCAAATTGTCTCGGTGTAGGAATCTTGAATCCAATTGTAAGTCAATATGATACGTGAGGTAATACAATAAAATGACATTCCCAGCCTGCTATATAACAACCATCTGGTCTAATGCAGACCTTTTTCAATACCAACCACCTTTGTAATCACTCTAGGCAGACATGAAAAGGTATATATTCTACACACAAATAAATTGGATCAATGGGACATCCAAAATCAACTGCTACCAAGCTATCAGTCGAATCCTATTTGGTCTAGGTAACCTCTCGACCACTTATTTGTAGACATACAATAGCACCTCCTTACTCTGACAGCTCAACTATACAGCATGGTTCTTAGCATTAACAACCTGACTGACCCTACATCCAGGCACTGTGTAATGACCAGCTCCCTGAGTGACCAATTTGCTGCCAGACGGTGGTCAGAGAGTATATATAATCAAGGCAGAGAAAAATGCTGACCTTACCAAAGTCCACTCTACAGATAATCTACATCAATTGGTACAAATTCTCGATAGTGCGTAGGTATCATGTGCTTATCAATATAAATATGTGGGTATATACACGCTGTGGGTCGTGGTACAGGACAAATTGGTCAAGGCTGAGTTTTCAACTGTCTGAGTGAGTATCTCAATAGCCTCTTCTATTTTCACTATCAACTCAAACTAATCATCCTGAATACAATCATAAAAAGCCAAGACTAATGGAAACTTCCTTTATCTATGGTAAAACAGACAGTAACAGATAAATACATCTGTGAAGTATCCAGATCCCCCTAGGGCCTTTGAATTGGCAATGTGGCAAATCTAATATTATCCTTCCTGCAGAAATAGGAAATATTCCTGATATAATCGTATTAGATATAAGAAATCGTGGCCAGTGCGTTAGGAGTAGCTTCTTATTCATATTGGTCTCAGCCCTTTCAGGTATAGACCATTTCAGATAAAAAAGCATACCTAGAAGCCTGCAGGAGTATTTATACTTTGTAAACAGAGAATTAATTCACATTTTAGTCAAATATATGTGTGGCATACATGGGTGTATATGCGAGTATAAAGACTCACTTAACCATGGTGACTTCCCCTACCCCAGTGCCCCCGACCACTGACTTGGGTGGGACTTAGTAACCTGTGTTGTAGCAACCAGTGCAACATATAAATATTTTGTTTCATTTATGTTTTAAACGAATAAATCAATATCAGTGACATGTTGGAATTAAATTATAACGTAACAAAAAGAACAGTGATTGATTTTTCTTTAATAAGAATCTCTAAGAATCTCTATCCTGAATGATGAACTATCTATAACAAGTTTTGAGTAAAAAGTATCAATCATCAAGGGTAGGGTAGAAAGCTAGTTCTAAGTGGTTGATCGAGTCTGACTGTCATTGATCCGGGCTACCACAACCTCCCCATCGAACATTTATACTTCTCTGACATTTTAGAGATGAGCTTTTGGAATTGAATCATAACCCCATGAGTCCCGAAGGGATAGGATACTAACATCATCAGACATCAATCTATGGGCTGAACTGCTTAGTCAAATTGACTTCTAGTCTGGGATATGCTGCACTACCTCCCTACTAAGCACGTTCTCTGTAGCGGACTAGACTTTCAGGTGCCATCAGAAAACAACTGACTGAGTGGTCAATTTGCTGCCAGACTGTGTAAAGGGTCACTAACTAGCTGCCGAGGCCATAGAGGCCAACGGCTAGAAGCCATTGCTCTTGCAAGACAGCCCACTTACTTGAAGTTCGTTTACATTTTTTTTGTGTGTGGGAATACACACTACTGAAATTTGTTTCTTCTTTGAAAAGAATAAAAAAGAATATGAACGATGAAAATCTTTCACTCTTGATAACATGAACCATGTAAAAACACCCACAAAGGCAAACATGTCAAACAAGAACACCATGACTAGATACATTACACTTTTATTCATATCAATACTTTCAAAACTATCAATGGCACTGATGTCAAACCTATTGCAGTCATGGTTATGTAAGTGATGAGTACATTTATCATACTTGAAATTTGACATCATTGGCTATTATTATGGTATTTATGTAAGTATGTTCCTTACCTATCCTGTTTTAGAGATATGTTTATTCTACATATTGTGACATCATTTTAATGTTAAAGTATAATAGGTAACCGTTCAGTAAAAATGTGAGGCAAAAGATGTGAGAATGCCAATGTGTCATTCTTAATGACTTGTGGCAGGGCAGAGCTGCACTTAGTCCCCCAGTCATGTTTACAAATATGGCTCTGTACCAAACTGGGAAATAGGTTTGTCAGATGGAAGCCGAGGAGGGAAGCCATTCAAAATGAGGTTAGACAGTGATGCCTGGGGAAAACACCAAACAGAGCAGTCAGGTTTCACTTGCACGGGGATCATATCAAAAGGTTGTTGGGTGTAGCCACACACTGTCACCAGGGCTTCATGTTCAATAAGAGTATTTGACAGCATGTCCTAATAGTTTGGTAGGAACATAGTAAGTGATAATGAATATGTCAGTTTTTTCAGGATCAGGTCACACGGTGCTGCCTGTGAAAAACACCATGGAGCAGACAGATCATTGTCGCACTGACATCATGTGTAGAAGGTTGTCAGGTTCAGCCAGTCATTGTCACCAGGGATTAAGGTACAACATGGACACCTTCAGATCTTCAGATTGTGTAGCTCGGTTATAATAAACCATACTTCTACACTAAAATTAAAGAGTCAGGAGGAATTGAGGGAAACAACTTTGCTATGTGGCAATCCTTTCTGAAATGATCAATGTCTGCTATTAGAAAACTAAGCAGAAATAAGTCCACTTTCAATTATTATCAATGCTATACACATGTAAACGAGAGAGCTTGTAACAGTCTTACTATAAAGATTTATGTATCAACCTTGGCTCTGACAATATCTCTGACAATATCTGCCTCATTAGGCCATACCTAGGGTGAGAAACTGCAACAATCCCACAACTAGGACTAGGGTCAGAACCAGGCTAGGACATAACCTTCTCTGCTGTTTTGCTGCAAATTACAGCCAGCTACATCCACCGCCTCAGCTAATGCCAGGCTTAAGGATCCCCAATCATCCTGCATTAAGGGCTCAGACAGCTCACCTGTTCTCAACCCTGTCCAGCTGATGTGTGGGAGTAAGGTAAGGGACGCTTGGGGTGAAGAGGAAGGCTGTGTTGAGCTATCAGTCAGCATGAATGATTCCTGAACAAACAGATTACTTCAAGGATTAGTACGTATCACATTCATCATTATACACAGGTCCCTTAAACCCATAGTACTAAGGAGCTGTTTCTACAGGGGATCAAGCACTGGAACATGTTGAAACCTTTTTACCCGGGGATAGACAGCCTGGCGGATTTTAAAGTTGCAATATAAAAGAGATTACAATGAATGTTTTATGTGAAGTATTTTACCAACTCCTTTGACTTGTGCATATACATGTACTGTTAATCTAGCCTGATGACAGGGTTCTAGCGGAAGCAGGGTTATGCGCTTAAGCTAGGATGATGCATCTACTTTTGTATCTTTTACCCAATAAAACTCTTTAGAGTAAAAGATATTAACACAGATTGAGCTTTAATACTGCTACATAAACTTACTACGGATTTGTAGCCTGATTTGACATCTTGCTAAAGAAGGTCATCATGGTGCAAATGTGCATCCAGACTTAGCCACTTTATGCATATCAATACTTTTAGGAACTCCAGCAATATCAAATACGCTCCCCTCAAACTGTGAAATATATATGTATAACTGTTTTGGTGGTTCTAATCCTTTAAAAAACAGGGTAACATTTCAAAATGTATAAGTACATATTTATGGATATCCCATTTATCTAAGATGGTTGGTGTCCTGTACATATTTCAATAATATTAGATTGCTCATCGCTGCCACATTCTTCCAGCATCCATTAGGCTGCATAGTTTGTGTGATTCATGAGGCTGCAATCTGTTAGGGAGATAAGGCACACTACTTGGTGTATTTTGATGTTATGGTGGTGGAGATATAGGGGGTGTTAAGTAAAGGGGGACAAGGTGGGGAGGGTAGATTCCTCACATGGTTTGGTGGTAATTTGCAACCTACTCCCACCTCACTGTGTTAGGGTCACTGGCCTTCGACTAGCTGCCCTGACACATAGTCATCAATCTCCAACTCTTATGGCCTTTTTGCACAGTGTGCTATCACACCCACATCTAGAGTAATATCATCCCTGACCCCCTCCTCCCCTCATCGACACTACAAAGGGTGCTCAGGGCCAGACAAAGTCTCTCATTTGAATATGTAAAAGTGAGATTAGGTAAACATCTAGATAATGCACGAGGTGTTTAGATATCAGTTCTTGGCTAGAGGCAAGACACACATAGCTTTACTTTACTTCTATACATGTTAATCTATACATGTCGCTATTCTTCAAATACATCTGTATACCTTACAAAGATCCACAAAAACAACTGTAGGTTAATTACAATGTTTTGATAATGTGAGAGGTCTAAACCTCATGGTAAAACCTTGGTTTACCATATCCAAACCTATGGACCTAACCATATTCAATATGGTTAAACATCATAGTCATTAGGAGCTTTCCTGATTAGGCAGCCTAGAGCAGGTTAGATTAACTGGCTGATAGATGTCCCTGGTGGTAGTGGGTAATGAAGGGAGTCTGGCAGTGTGGGGGGTGGAGATCTCACTGCACCACTTGAAAGATGAATGTGATTCCTGCCTCCCCATGCACATGCCTCCATTAGTGACAAGGGAGCCAGAGCCATGTGACACTGCCTGATTAAAAGAAAGGAGGATGATCTATCAACAGAAATGCAGGGATGAGAGAAGGCAGGGATTGTATAGGCCATGAAGGGGGAAAAATCACCCAGAGTATTTATGTAGGGCCAAGGGATTTTTTATATCCTTATCCTAACTGTTACCAACTGTAACATGAAGCAATTGGATTTCAACATCTTCAAAGATCAATCTGTGTGCAGAACTACTGACTCAAATTGACATGTAGTCTGGGACCTTCACATTTGCTGCAGTTTACTAGCCATCCAGCTACCATGCAATAACTGAAATGGCCTGGGGTGATCTACCAGAAGCTTGAGAGGCCAATTTGCTGCCAGACTGTGTGAAGGGTTGCTGATGACTTGCAGAGACCAAGGAGCCAAAAGGCTATGAGCCACACCACTTAGATGACAGCATTCTTGCAGTTTGTAGTTTTTTCAGTGGGGGGACTGAAATTACTTGGAATCACCTATTTTAATTGAGAGAACACCTATTTTTCTGCACCTTCTGTTCCTTTTTGTTTGCTTCTCAAACCAGCCCATGGAATAGAAAGATATAACTCAAGATGCAAACATTAATTGCCTGGTACAGTACAGGTTTTCTTGTTTGAACCAACAGACCAGAACACTTTTTCCAGACCGCATTGTCAAGATAAATAGGTGACATTGTCAAATGGAATGAAAAAATTGATTGATGATAGGAAACAGCAGGAAATTGCCTGCCAACGTGTTTGAAAGAAAATCAAATCCTAAGCTCTGTTACCCTTTAACTCTTCCTTTACCACACTCTGCATAAAGACAACCTTCCCAAGACCAGATTTTTTCAAATGAAATTTAGATGGGATATTGTCATTTAGGGGATGGCCTAACCTTTTAGATGCTGAAATAATTTTGTAAATATTCAAACTAGAAGTACATCTATCACAAAATGAACAATATTGAATGATTAGAAAGTAAGATACTCAAATCATCCTAAGTGTTCCAATTAGGGAGATAAACAGGTCTGAGACGCGGCCAAAAAATTACCCTGTTCCCATTTCTATTCTCAGCCTTACTTCCAGGCCCGTCGTCATTTCTGTCGAGGTGTTAAAGCTTTACCCTTACCCCCCGCAACTCCAGTCCCCAAAACAGACCAGGTGATAAAGCTACCCCCCCCCCATCCCGGGTGACACCTCCAGAGTCCAACCTAAGGACGGAGCAGAGATGCCACATGTAGTCTAGAGGTCTGCCGCGTGACATGACATAGTGTATTTCTTAAAATCGACATGGGACAGGGCCAACTCTTAAAGGCGACATGGGACATGGGAATTTAAGTGACAGGTGACATGGCCATTTCTTAAAACCGACATGCGACATGGGGACCCCCCCCCACATCTATACCCCCTACAGTGCAGGCCTACTGATGCCGTGAAAGCTTCCGCTGGCGGTTTAGGGTGGTGGTCGTTGAGAGAGGAGGGAGGAGGAGGGGGGGGGGCTAGGCAATCGCACATGCACCTTGTGTATAGTACGTGTAGTACAAGGAAAAGGGGGAAGGGGCAAAGTTTTACTCCTCTTTTTTTCCTGAATGCAACACAGAACCAACCTGGTGCATCCACATGTCCTTAGAAGGGATATCTATCTATTGCCTAGTGGGACTAGTGAAAAAAACAGCGGGAGGTACAGGGATAGCTGCCGTCAACTATGGTATAGGCCAGGCCCTGCTGGTCATGAATAGAAAATGTGTGATTTCTCAGAAATCCCCTTGCAATATAAATGATTGCGTCTTGTAGAGAATTTTATAAACTATAAACTAAGTAGGGGTTTGAATTTAGGACCTTAAGTAGAAAAATCGGAAATCGGTTTTAATCACAGTATAGAAATCCCAGTAAACAAAAAACGTTATACAACATTTTGTAACGTTATTTAACGTTATATAACGTTTCTCTAAGGCTCCTCACTATGGCATAACGTTATATACAGTTTTAGAACGTTATTTTGACGTAAAATAACGTTTTTTTGTTAGCTGGGTTGGTGCACTACTACACCATCATGTGACCATGCACAGATCTAGGGTCGGGGCCAAGAGGCTCTCCGTCCTCTCTTTCGGTGCAGTCCCGGACCTGATAAAGCCCTATTTGAAATTAAATATGGCTTATTCTAATGTATCATGTTGCCATTGACACTTACATTTAGGCCAGAATGCATTCAAATAGACCTAAACCATTGGTACCATCTTTGTCAGCATGAAAAATTGGACAAAACCATTTTTCACCTAAAAAACTTATTGTTTGACATTTTTCATGATTTTTGCCTTAAATATTGCTCAAATCATATTAAAACTGACTTAAATATCATCCAAGTTAAGATGCCCAGCATTTCTACAATTTCTTGGATGTATGTACACGTCGATTAGGATATGTAGAGACAATATGCCATAGACTACTGTCAGAAAAAATCATGGGATTCTACCAACTTGTAGGCAAACCACAGCGGGTCGAAAATCGGCAAAAATCTGCCAAAAATCGGCGAGTAACTCGCAATTATGCGTGTACGGTCCTGTACTGTAAACTCGCAATAATGCGTGTACGGTAAAGGAAGAGTTAATCTTTTGACATTTTGACCTAGAGCATGACTGAACAAATTTGCAAGGGTCAAATTAAAATATCAGATATACATGAATACATTATCTGCTTGTGCTGTCATTACAATATTCTGCATTTGTTTGCATCCATAGACTAATATCCTTTAATAGTATTGTCGCCTTTAGTCATCTGCATCGAAGGCCACTGCATAGCGGAAACAACAATGTGCCACATTGGACGTTATACAATTACCATGAAATAACATGATAGGGTTGGACACCTAAAGGACAACAGGTGATGAGCAGCTGTAAATTGAGGGTTTCAGGATGAGGACGCTTATCAATTTTAGATAGTATTAGAAATGGAAGACATGGGGAGGCTAATTGATGGTCACAGTAATGTGCTTAAAATAAGTATGTTAATTCATCTAGATCTCTAACTCTAATGGCGCTAGGTGATTACCCAAAACTCCAGCAGTGTCTGTCTGCTATTTGTCACTATGGTAACAAGCAGTCTGCTGGCAACTGTTGCAGCTTCCTGGTACCAAGGATAAATGTTCCACATGAGTTGCTTTGCTGGCTAAGAAATCTGGTAGAGGTATGGATACAATGATACATGGTTTAAGACTAATCAGCATGTTTCGATAAACATTACATAAAAAGGAATTTTTGTCCAATGGCTCCAACTCATACATCTGTGTTTTACATCTTTACAATCTTTGTAAAATTGTCTCGAAATGTGTGCATTTAATTTACTTTTTGACCAGAGGTAAAAACTTAGTAAGCTATATGCATTAGAACATAACCATTAGAGACATGGCTATCCACAGCTAACTAACCCACATTCAGTGAGGCTGCTGGCAGGCATAGTCAGACAGCAATGTAAGACAAGGCCTGATGGACACTGATGTAATCAACTGGACACAAAGAGGTTGCTCAGGTGGTCGCTGAGTTGTAAGGGACCTGATTATGTCCTCAGACAGCGGCCGGAACGATGTCCATTTGTATAATGCTGAGAAAAAGGCAGCAGAACAGGGAAAAGAAAACCAGGCCCGTTCTGCTACCTTTCACAAAACACCACACACAACACACAACTATGCCAGTAGAACTTACTGCCTATGACACTTCCTAGATTGAACAGATGTAAAAAGGTGCATCAAATCAATGCACCATAGACCAAGTCATAAACATGTACAGGATTTTTTCCTGCTACATGTTGTGAATTCCATTTTTGCCTTTAGAAGTGGCTCTGGGTCCCCCTAAAACTATGATGGCAGGATTATTGGCCACATATTTGTCACAAATAAAATGTACGTCACTTCTTCCCATTCAGCACAGAAATGAGCCATCATAATTCATACATTAATCATCTATGTCAAAACCCTTATTCAGCCACAGCAAATTAGTACTAGTGGTTGGATTAATGAGCTACAAATGAGACTAATGATTTTGCTCAAACTAACTGAAATCACCTTGGGCAATCTACCCGAATTCTGAAATCTACAATGTATTTCTGCTGTGTAACACTATGGTCATTGGCAATGTGCTACTGTTAGAAACGACAATGTTACTCATTACATTCTTGAATGAGACTTTTCATCATTGATGGAAGTTAACTTGGCCTCATTCTTTAGTCTGATTCTGGTCAGCTAGAGCAAAGATCTTTCCATTGCTATTTTTCTATCATGTCAAACCCTCAATAAATGACATAGATAACAAAACGGCCCTTCAATAGCAAAGAGGCGTGTGTGAACATGTACTGTATTAGTCCCTCAAAGAACTCGTAAAAAGATTTTTATGACCAATGATTACATTAAAACCCAACCATCTGCAGTTTTCCATCGATCTGTGATAAAATCAACTTAATTGGCAAGTTGACAAACACAAGAGTAAATGGAGAAACTTATTGGTTTTAATACATGTTTAAGAACAAAAATTGTCTTTTTCAAATGATTAAAAGGCTGCAGTGGGTACTTTGGAATATGGACTGAGAATGAAAATGGTTTAACGGCAAAACCCAGCAACTCCCACTCCATTAATGATAAGTATAGAGAACAACTACAAGAATAACATATCATAGACATGTAAATTGTGTATAAGAACAAGATGTAAGCTGGAAATAGGTAGACATATGTTTCTAAATATAGTTCCAAGCTCCCTCTTTGGCTGCAGAAAGGGATCTAAATGTAGGCTGACTCTACCTTAGGTGACTGCCTTAACAATTCATGTCCACTCAGACGCTACACTAACTCACTGTGATGACTGACGTGGGTGTGTGAGATATTGACATAGTGGTCGAAGGAGGACTTGTTCCACACAAAGGCATGACTTACCCAACACATTCCTGGTCTAGAATCAAACCAAGTTTGATAAGTCTTCATACATTAGTTACCAGTAGCTAAAGATGGTTACCGACCGTATGGAAGGTTAACAAGGCATATCTAGGTTCCACTGCTCGACCAAGTGTAGCGCACAGAGAGGCACCAGTAGCTAAAGATTGTCTGTATGGAGAGGCAATCACCTTCTTGTTATGGAAGGTGAAAAAAGGAAGTGACAGTTATCATGTTTTCTTAAGTGGAAAAAAGGTTTCCACTCCGGCAAATGGCCTGAATAGCGACCATCTTTTATTTCCTTGCCAGAAACAGATGACTTTTAACGGGAATCTGTAGAATGAGGACTCAGGAGAAGTCTTACTCCCACACATGATCTGACTATCTACTTGAATAATCTGTCTGCAAAGCTGTTTTGCTGTTTTATGAGACAAAGTTTCCAGACCTTGCTTCAATTGAAATTATGTTATCAGTCTCAACAAACAGTCTACAAAAGACCTTGCTGTAACGTAAACCTCATAGAAGAACACTCATAGTAATCTAGTTTTCTGTGTGGGAGTAGGAGACATCAGTCGAAATCATTTGAACAGATATAATCAAACTTCCATACTGAAATTAGAAACCAGTGTGGCAGATGATATCATTGGTAAAGTTGAGGGACATTTACATTTTTAGAGTTTCCCAGATTATCAGGATATTGCTGTCTGATAGGTTAACACATGTATGCATCTATATTTCCAAATGTTTTCCACATTCACATATGATTTAGAAAATAGAATGATGTACAGGTATTCCAAAGATGATAATATATTTTGGAAAATAACTTGTTAAAGTGAGATTCTTTATAATTTCAAAGGAAGCTAGAGAAAGGTTTCTGATGTGATGCTTGATGGTATGTGATGGATGGATGGATGGATGATGTACAGGTATTCCAAAGATGATAATATATTTTGGAAAATAACTTGTTAAAGTGAGATTCTTTATAATTTCAAAGGAAGCTAGAGAAAGGTTTCTGATGTGATGCTTGATGGTATGTGATGGATGGATGGTGGGCAACACTTGATCCTTATCTCACTATAAACATATATACATGTATGTCCGTGAGAGAGGGGTAACAAGGCAGAATGATGGGGCTTAGAGCTACTCAGGGAGCGGTTGAGCCAGGTTGCAAAGGTGACGCTTCATGACCCAGTGGAATAACATGGGGATCAACCCTATCTCTATATGTATGGTGTGGGCTTAGTCACAGGTGAGGAGGTTAGCACCAGACCCTACTGCTATTTAACCTCTAGATTGACCCTCATTATATAAGGTCAGCTAGCCTCCAACTTCCGCAGCACATGACAGTGAGACCTAACACATATCTGAGACTGTGGTTCTGTACTGTCACATACTAAAGTTAGATTAGCCTTTAAGGACTTCAACCACTTAGGTATTCTAGACAGATCAATATTTGAAATAGGTCATGGACTGGCAATCTAACACAACACAACATTTAGCTTGATAATGCTGCTTTTTAAAAATGAAATTTCAAAATTGATCGATGGAGATGCAATTGCTCTGCACTGAGGCCATTCACTGGCAAGGCTCACATTATATACCATTTAGGACCATGCTGCTTTTTAGATATGAAATATCAGAATTGATGGATACAGATGTCACTTGCACTCTTCAGTTTGTGTAAGCACCCTTAGTACTGTCTTACTTGACTTTGCTGACAGTTCAGCACATCAGTATAAATCAGCTAAAATGTAACTACATTTGTTAATCCACAGTTCAACTATGATTCCCATAGATTTTACATGAATACAGTCTAGTGAAGGTACTTGCAATCGGTTAGCAGACCCTCATTAGTTTATATAAAGGACCACCTTCAGGCATGGGTGCTGTTACTGCTATTCCATTTAATCTATACAAGCTGTATAATCTGAAACATGTAGGCTTGCCTAACTGAGTCCAGTGAGGCTAGTTTGGGTGGCTTGTTGTTGTGCTGGACTTTAACTATGGGAATACCAGCATAAGCTAATATAGAACATTAAATTGAATGTTTGATAATAGCAAAGTTTGTTGAAAGGAATCAAGTGGGGACCATCATCATGCTTCTTGCTATGGAACCATGATTACTTGAGCACTAACACAATGTGGACGGTTATTCCAGGTCAATATTTAAGTGCATGAGACATATTTAGAGATCCAAAACACCTGGCACTTGTACAAATGCACATTTTTTCAGAGCCCAGGCTTATAGATCACAGTATGGTATTCAACTATCAGAAGACCCTATAAAGATATGTACCATTGGTAATTCTGGTCATTTGCATATCACATTACCGTTGTGTGGCCTCATATTTCCCTCTAAAATAGGCTATTTCTAATGATTCCCCAACCATCTGTGTGTGTGTTAGATATTCACACTGACTATGCCTCATCAAATACAATGTACTCATTGTACCCCAAGTTGTTTTATGCACTCCTTATACATCTCAAAGCCTTGATGCCAATTGGCTTGCACGTAAGCAGTTGCCATGGAGCAGTGTTAGTCATTATTGCTAGCACAAAAATATTACATTCCTGCATATTCCGGTGTAATTGTCTGCACTAAATCTATTTTCTGTCATCAATCTTTTTTTTATGCCGAAGTGGTGGCGTAGCCACCTGGTGGTGCCGCCAGGCACCACCAGAACGAGGTATATGATGTTTGCACTTTGCCAGAAGTCAGAACGGGCGCCGCCATCTTGGATTGTGCCGCCATCTTGGATTAAGGTGTCACAACACAAATTTATGCGATGTGATAACAATAATATAAATCAACCTTTGATAGTTCCTGAGGTTGATTATAATCATACCTACCCCCCCAAATATGGACCCAAGGAATTCAATGGTTCTATCTGTTTGTTGCTAATACAGCTGGTTGCCTAGCAACGGCTATTCTAATTGTTTATCTGCCTAGCAACACACATTTCCATGGTCCTGGAGTTGATTATAATCATACCTACCCCCCCTAATATGGACCCAAGGAATTCAATGGTTCTATCCGTTTGTTGCTAATACAGCTGGTTGCCTAGCAACGGCTATTCTAATTGTTTATCTGCCTAGCAACACACATTTCCATGGTCCTGAAGTTGATTATAATCACACCTACCCCCCCTAATATGGACCCAAGGAATTCAATGGTTCTTTCTGTTTGTTGCTAATACAGCTGGTTGCCTAGCAACGGCTATTCTAATTGTTTATCTGCATAGCAACACACATTTCCATGGTCCTGAGGTTGATTATAATCATACCTACCCCCCCTAATATGGACCCAAGGAATTCAATGGTTCTTTCTGTTTGTTGCTAATACAGCTGGTTGCCTAGCAACGGCTATTTTAATTGTTTATCTGCATAGCAACACACATTTCCATGGTCCTAAGGTTGATTATAATCATACCTACCCCCCCAAATATGGACCCAAGGAATTCAATGGTTCTATCCATTTGTTGCTAATACAGCTGGTTGCCTAGCAACGGCTATTCTAATTGTTTATCTGCCTAGCAACACACATTTCCATGGTCCTAAGGTTGATTATAATCATACCTACCCCCCCTTATATGGACCCAAGGAATTCAATGGTTCTATCCGTTTGTTGCTAATACAGGTGGTTGCCTAGCAACGGCTATTCTAATTGTTTATCTGCCTAGCAACACACATTTCCATGGTCCTAAGGTTGATTATAATCACACCTACCCCCCTAATATGGAACCAAGGAATTCAATGGTTCTTTCTGTTTGTTGCTAATCCAGCTGGTTGCCTAGCAACATCTATTTTAATTGTTTATCTGCCTAGCAACACACATTTTCTTACCCCCTAACATGGACCCAAGGAATATGGACTCATAGGAAATGCCATATTTGAAGTAATATCATCCTTCCCCCTTGATAGCCCCTTCCCTGCCCTGCGTTTTTTGTGTCTTGAATGGGTTCCCTTCAAACATACCAACCATGTCGACATTATGTTTCTTCGAATGCAAGAATTGCGGTTGTTGCCGCGTATAAAAATGCCTGAGGCATTTTTTTACGCAGCAACAACCGCAATTCTTGTTTACAAGACATTTATCTCTTAATCATGTCTCTCATTACTTCAGGGCTTTATCCCTTTAAGGAGAGCAACAGATTTGAAATAGGTTATATGAGAGTTAAATCCCTTTCCTATATAAAATGGATTAAAAAAGAAAATAGAATGGTTATATGAGCTGTAAAAAAAGAGATGTGTGGACAGACAGTGCTTATTGTCGGCAATGCAGCCCTGGCTTGCAAATGGGGTCTGATGCTATATGGTATCTTGAATTATTAGATGCTGTCTAACCCTGGTAGTTATAGGACCCATAAGACCATCCTCATGGTTACAGTGAATTATTGATAGCCACTGGAAGTAACCCAGCACCTGGGCTCCTCACAATGAATGCACTGTCACAAGCAGTGACATCGTCTTCATTCCCCTTCCCCGGATGGAGGTGACACAATAATGTCCCAGAGACAAGACAATGCTTGATGGGCCTGAGTCAGCCCAACAGGTAAAAATGATAGTAGCTGCCTTAGACACTAGACACATCCATGCTTTATCCGCATGAATACTTCTATAGCACTCCTTTTTTTGTATAGATGATGAGATGATTGGCCTAGTGTGCTACTATCTAGAGAATAGAAAACAAAGCTCTCTGGTTCTATGAGGATACAGCTACAAATTTAGATTACAATTGGCCACAATTTTAGATATCAAAGAGATATCTGTTTGCCTCCAATTCAAAGGGTCTGGCTGTTGCAACTTCTGACTGGGGAAAATTCAAAAGTTCTTAATGTAATTTTGCTTTCAAAGGCAGGGTACTGAAAAGCATAGACAACATAGAAAGGGCCCACTAAAACATATTTGTTTTTATTATCCCCAGACATATTTTACAAGCATACAATACTATTCAGTGAAAGTTCCTTACCCCTCTCCCTCATGATGTTGGGTGCTAAGCATACACTTATAAACCGCATGCACTGTGGTGAACCAACACAACTTTCCCTGAAATGGGATATTAATTTCAATAGAACCCCCTTACTGGCCTTATAAATCACCATAACACTCACATTCCAAACTCAATTCCATGAATAAAAGAAGCAATAAGACTTCCTGAGATAACCACATTAGATTGAATTTAGCTTCCAGTGGGAAGCGACATCACTGTGATGCACTCAGTGGTATGAACAATCCCAGCCTATCTAATCAAATACATGCTTTTGCAAAGTATTACTTGTTTTTCCTGTCTTCTAGTCATTCAAATGTAGTAGGTGTAATTACCAACTGTAGCTTGTTTAATAACTAAAAGGTTACACATCTTAGACTTTCATTTTTATCTGTTACTCATTAGCTATCCCTTGGCAGGAGGTTCTGTTGCAATGCAATTGCCTTCTCCACACACAACAGAAATAGGTGATGATGAATGCACATGTTTAACGCAGTTCACTAAATATGATGTGCTGATAAAGTGATGATAAAAATTACTAACAATTTATTCAGCATTGTCTTATTCAAGATCTTGATTATCCATTCTGCATCAAAAGAGTGTGTTTAATGCATTTTCAACACCTTACCTTAAACTTTTGCCTTTATTGAATGACCAAATTATTTTTATGAAGTGTACTAGTGCACAGGGAGATTATGTTATACATACATGTATTGTAGCACTCTGCCCTGAGCAGTATGAAAAGAGAAATCAAATTCCTTATGGTCACCTTGACCCTAGCAAACACAGTCAACTGAGTTTATCACACCCACACTCTGCCCTGGCAATACCAGATGTGATTGGCCACTGTAAAGAAGTAACAACCGGGCTGAATATAGAGAGTGAAAAATGAGGTATATAGTCTGGTATAATAACATAGAGAAGAGGCATAGGTTGACTCTCTAGTTAAGGCCATTCCAAATAATATGCTTGTTTCTCATCACTACAAGCAACACCAAAGCATGACAAAAAAGACAAAAGTATTAGAATAGTTAAAACATAAATTAAGTGCAGCAAATGTAATGAGCTGGAGGAAACATGTACATATTTACAAATTGTTCATAGCCGCAATCTCTTAGGTACTAAAATGTGAATTTGGTCCTTCTAAAGCCAGCAAAACCCTATACAGTATTTAAGCCTCATCAAAGAACAATGATCATAACTGCCCTCATCATTTTTCTGATTGCTCAGTGATGAGAAACAAGTATATTTTTTGAAGTGGCCTAATAGAGCAGCCACCTATCTCATAAACTGGTAATTCAATGATACTGTTGTCTCTGAATGAACTCTGTTCCCAGGCTGATATTTGTTAGTACCTCTAAGGCAATCCTAGTCGTGTTTTTCGAGCCCACATTCCAGAGAGGCTCCCAGGTGGCAGTCATACATCAGTAAAAGGTCTGCTGACTGTGTAATGGTAGAATGAGGCAGGGCCACATGACAGTAACCCCCTGGGGTACCATCAAGGTCACGTTTGAGTGGGTGGAAATGGACCCGTGAAGTGAACTGTTAGTAAAACAATTAAGGCAAAAGAAAAAATCAACCATTTGTTATTGATAGTAGGTCCCTGTGAGAATTCAGCAACAAGCAGTTGTTAAAGGGAATAGTATCTTAAATAGATAATATCCTGTAGTCTAATGAATATAGAAGCTTCTATATCAAATACAAGAAAATTGCTTTTCCCGAATTTGCCGAAAAGTACATTTTTGCGGATTTCAGAGATTTGGCTATTTCATTCAATACTGTATAAATATTCGCTCAGTACATATTTTCCCAGATATCAAAATTTTTTTGAAAATCACAAAAATATTTATTGCCTGAAAAAATCCTCGTTAACAGTAGACCCTTGGTTTCGGATGGGACTGGATGAAAGCATACCCCTCATCATTTCAAAAGAGAAGCCCCGCAGCAGCAGGAGTCAGAACATCAATACCTCAGACCAATTTAAAGTATGTGAGAAGATTCCTTAAAGGATTTTGAATTCAATATAGCATGACAAATAACTGTCAGGTTTCCATTAGACAGATCAGAGACCATTCAGCCTACTGTCTGTTATAGCTGTTTGTAGAAGCCTTTGGGCAGCATAAGAGGTGAGAACAACAGAACATCAGCCTGAACCAATATGCGGTTATATCAAGTACTGAAGCACGCTCCCTTTCGTGATTTTTCCTGCAGCAACTAGGTGGTATAGATCTTCTGGCTAATAATTCAACAGAACATACCAGAGACAAGGAATGGAAAGTGAATAAATACAATGAACCAAATTGTGTAAGACACAGATGATAACCCATGTAATCAAATATTCACTAAAAAACTCGGATTAGTGTTAATAAATCCAATGTGACCAAGAACATGATAGAAATTGTCTAGGTAGTGGTTGAAGTCGATTTACCTTAAGATATACTTTTAACTAAGGAAAACTGATCTCTAAACACTGAGTAATTTTGATGACTTGTTGTACATGAAGCATCAAAGTAAACATTAGCACAGTTGGCTGTGATGTACAGGTTTGTTAATAATTAGTTGCTTCTATTGGGTGTGTAGTGGTCCAGCGAAAATGGATTTTTGGTTTCACCAGGGTTTGAACCTGGGACCTCCCGCATCCGGAGTGAGCGTCATAACCACTTGACCACGAAACCTTGCCTGCCATTCTCACCTTACACATACATCTGGATTGGTAGGAATGAGGGGGAACAGTGATTACCCTAGGTGGCTAAGCCAGGGCACAAGGACAGATGTGGGCTCGATCTGTTCCCCTACACTCCTCCCATCCAGCTTCAACTATCCCAACCGGCTACCCAACCGGTGGCAACCTTGGACATACCCGGCACTTAGTTGTGGGATCCTGGTCACTAGCCCTACTAGCGCTTTCCCCCCTGATGCGTACTCGCCCTTTTTTACCAGCTCGCTAGATGACTGGGCCACTCTAGCTTTCGCTACTGCGCCACGTCGGACCCACAACCAGCCACCAGGTGTTGAAGAATACCCAATCGTATCATACCGTACCTATCCAGTCCAGCCAACATATTACCAGGTACAGGGAAGGCTGGTGAAACCACCAGTGTAGTGGTCCAGCGAAAATGGATTTTTGGTTTCACCAGGGTTTGAACCTGGGACCTCCCGCATCCTGAGTGATCGTCATAACCACTTGACCACGAAACCTTGCCTGCCATTCTCACCTCACACATACATCGGGATTGGTAGGTATGAGGGGGAACAGTGATTACCCTAGGTGGCTAAGCCAGGGCACAGGGACAGATGTGGGCTCGATCTGTTCCCATACAGGTGTATGAATAACTTAAAAAACAACCCATGAACAGTTGTGGTGCACAGCGTGCTAATGATTGATTGTTGTAAACTATATTTAAGATGAGTTTATTGTAATCATTCTGTATACATATAACTAAACTTAAAACCACAGCACCAAGGAGAATACACGTTAAGCCCACTCAATTAAACTCCATGACATTAATTTTTAACACACAATCCCATCAATTTAAAAACCAGAGTAATAAGGGTTTACCATTAAGCGGAATATGAGCCAGATTGAAAATAAAGGGGCAGTAGTGGGACATAAACTAAGTCTGGCAGTGTGGGTGTTCTGTCTGCCTGCAGACCTTAAATGATAAATGCGGGTCCTGGCACTCTATTCACATGTGTTCATAGTTCATATGGCGGTTGTAGGCAGTGTAAGAAATAAAGCTCTATGACAAGGTTAAAGGTATAACACCCTATATCCCATGATGAATTTGAAGTCCTGCTAATATTGGATACATCTTTCACTACTCTGACTACAGGATTCAGTAGTTTAGTTGTATTTGTGTTGCACAATGGAGTCACTGCCACTATGTCAGCTGTCACACCATGAACATAATTCATGTTCATCAAAACAATGTATACTTTTGTCTACTAGTATTCATCCTGTCTATGGTCCAATAAAAAAAAAACACATAAATGCGAGCCAACAATTGACATATTGACACTTTTCAAAGAAAGGGCAATCTGATATATAAGAGTTGTGTGATATCGGCCTCAACCTTTGGGTCTTCATAAAAGTACACCCTGCAAAGTCTCCGATGAAAAAAGTTGTATTCAGGACTATTTTAGTAGTGCAGGGGTATTTAGACTTTGTAAATTGAGAATTCATTCATATTTGTGTTACATAAATGACCTCCAAATTACATGCCATGACACATGTTCATTATATCCCAAAGTCATGTGTCATCTAGAGTAGGGATTTCTTTTTGACTCATCAATGAAGATGGCCTATTGAACTTTTCATAGAAACATAATTAGAATAGGGTTTGTATGCAGGATTAGGACGCTGCCAGCAATACAAACATATTACAGAGGATGGTTGCTGTTAAATAGGGATTGACTAGACAGATTCCAGGGTCAGACATAGCGTGGAAACAGAATCATGCAGTGCCAGGAAAGGAGAACCCATCATTTGCAAGAGAGTTTCATCTCTCTCTACTTGAGGGTAACTCCTACTTTTGCCAGACTAGCCATAGTGTGCTAAGCCATTGCCTGACACGATATGCCCCTGGGAGGATGTGTTTTGGCAACAAAGGGGGGTACTTCTGGCTGGTATTCCTGTGTAGGAATGAAGGTCACCAGCCTCCCATGCCACTTTGTGTCACTGGCTGCTCTCCAGCTGGAGGAAGGCCGACCACTCAAGGACAGCAGGTACAGAGGGACAACCAGCTGGCCAAAGACCAACGCTCTACCAAGACCTCCACTACATGTGTAAGCTGTATACACATAGAGTGCAGTGAATCCTTCTGAATCTGTACAAAAAAAGAACTAACGGTGAGATCATATTCCTAGGAAAACCAACTGCAAGCATCAACAAGCCTATCTCTGTCAGGGTAAGGTCACAGATTGGGAAAGCAGGACTGGCACTGCGAATTGTCTCAAAGACAGTGGACACAGAAAGAGACCTCTCATTAAGACTAAAAACATGTAGGCCAAAATTAAAGCTTTACTAAGACCTTCACTACATGAGTAAGCTTTTTACACATAGAGTGAAGTTTATCCTTCTGAATCTGTGCAAAAAAGGCAGATGGTTAAATCATTTACCTGGGAGAACCAATAAGCAAGCCTTTCTCCGGGTGAAATCATAGATTAGGGACATGGGACTCCAAATTAGTCTGCGAAATGTCAGGGAGATCCAACAATCTATACTGACCGTTGATGAGTTTTAATTGTTCATATTGTGTACATCCTCATATCCTCACATTAAAAGACATGATCCAGTTCCCGCTCCTTGTACTTAGTGGCTCACTCATGACCTTCCCCTCATCAAACTTTTATTTATAGGTCTCCAACAATAGGTCTCATATGGACTTCGCCATTCAATCATGAAGTCAAGAGACAAGGCTATTGAATTCTAACATCATCCAACATGAATCTAAGGGCAGAAGTACGTAGTCAAATCGGCTTCTAGTCCGGGATATGCTGCAGTGCATCCATACTCCAAGCTTTCTCTGTAGCTCACTAGACATTCAGATGCCATCTGAAGACGACTGACTGAGTGGTCAATTTGCTGTCAGACTTTGTAAAGGGACACTAACTAGCTATCAAGGCCATGGAGGTCAAAGGCTAGAAGCCATACCCCTTGAATGACAGCCTACTAAATTGAAGCTTATTTAGCTTCTGTAAAGGAGAATACACACTACTGAAATTGGTTTCTTGGTTGAAAGAATGAAACCATAGATGAACAATAACAACCATTTACTCTTGATAAAAACAACCATGTAAAACACCTACAAAGGCCACAGGGCTGGATAAATTTCACTTTAATGAATATCAATACTTTCAAAATGATCAATGACATTGATATCAAGCCTGTTGCAATCATGGTTCTGCAAGTGATGATTGATCAGACTTGATATTTGACAGAATTGGCAATTGTTATGGTACCTGTGTATGTATGTTCTTCTACCTATCCAGTTTTAGAGACACGTTTATCCTACACATATAGTGACATTATTTTATTACGAAAAAACAACAGTTAATCCTTCAGTAAAATTGATGGGAAAGATGTGAAAATATCTATAGATGTTATTAAATCAGTTGTGGAAGAGCTATACTTAGTCCCCCATGTCATATTTACAAACATGGCTCTGTACCAAACTGCGGAAGAAGTTTATCAGGTGGAAGCCCCGAAGGGAAGCCATTCAAAATGAGGCTAGACAGTGATGCCTGGGGAAAACACCAAACAGAGCAGTCAGCTCAAAGGTGCACTGGGATCATATCGCGAGGTTGTTGAGTGTAGCCACACACTGTCAACAGGGCTTCATGTTCAATAAGAGTATTTGAAAGCATTGCCTAATATTATGTTAGGAACATGGTAAGTGATATCTGTTTATATTTGTAGAGGGAAGCCATTAAGAACGAGGTTACCCATTGCTGCCTGTGGAAAACAGCAGAGCAGTCAGATCATGCATGCAAGGCTTTTTTTTTCTTTGAGTCACTCATTTCTACCAGAGCTTCAGGATAAAGCATACTTCTACAAGATTGAAGATTCATGTGTCAGGGGCAGTTCTGAAAGGTCTCCTATTAGAACACTTTTATTTATTGGTAATACTATATACATGTAAACAAGAGAAGTCTTGTGAGAATTTAATATTAAACAAGATCTTTATATCATCTTTAGCTCTGTCACTATCTGCCTAATAAAGTGGGAAATGGCCACAGTCCCAGAATTAGGACTCAGACCCAGGTTAGTGCATGACCTTCTCAGCTGTTGGGCTGCAAATTACAGCCACCCATACCCAGCACCTCAGCTACTGCCAGGCTTAAGGATCCCGCAATCATCCTGCATTAAGGGCTCAGACAGCTTACCTGTTCTCAACCCAGCTGATGCGTGGGAGGTAAGGGACGCTTGTGGTGAATATGAAGGCTGTGGTGAGCTATCAGTCAACCTCAGGTATTAAAGGGATATCCCAGCCATTTTTGAAACGTACCAATTTGAGTAGTTTGTGTCAAAAGCACCAGGGGGCAGTACAATACATATATGCCCGTCCTGCCAAAATGAGTGGCATGGTTTTAGTGGAATGGTGCTTGGAGCAAGGATTCTATATTGACTAGGATATCTCACTCGGTAGACTCTCATGTTATAGCCCACCCCCCCCTCTACCCCCCCCCCCCATGAAAGTGGGCGACCTTGTATGGTTACATATCCCTTGACTTAGAACCTTGTATGGTAACATATCCCTTGAATTAGAACCTTCACTTAAATTCAATTTTGAATAGGCAGATTCAGGTACTGATTTCGATTGACAAGTTTATATATAGATAATGTTCCAAACATTTTCAACATAATTTCGTACATTTTTTTTAATACTTTACATCATCAAACTTCATTTTTTAGTACT
The DNA here is from genome assembly GCA_947462335.1 of Harmothoe impar. Lineage (NCBI taxonomy): Eukaryota > Metazoa > Annelida > Polychaeta > Phyllodocida > Polynoidae > Harmothoe > Harmothoe impar. The sequence goes on along the minus strand of OX381709.1, from coordinate 8,449,480 downwards.
TTTGGTCAGGTTTTGGAAATCAACACCACAATATTTGCATTCAGCGGGATTTTTAGGATTAGAAAATCCATTCTTTCCATTTGGTATCACTCTGATAAAGACAAAAGAGGACCACATAAAAGCCCAATTCTTCATAGTTTTCAATACAGAGCACACAGGGTCGCCCACTTTTATGGGGGGGGGGGATAAATGGGGCTAGAGGGGAAGGCTTGTCCCACCATGTCCATAGGCGAGGCTCTAAGTTGGACCTCCTACCCTATATGCTTCTTGCTTGGAGAGTGATACATCTAGCTGTAGAGACTGCTATATAGGTCGAGTTACATATACTTGTCAATTCTATTTATATGTGAGGTGCGGTGGGCAAACAGACCACTGGACTGGGACCACTGGGTAGGGTGACTCTGACTCAACCAGTTATGTATGAAATATAAATAGCCATATATGTATGCATCATTAGATACACATTAATACATACATTAAACATATTATATTGTTTATTGTTAGCTGGGATGTACTGCAATAATGACCTCGTTATAAAGAAGTTGAGTGCAAGCCTATGACATTGTAACACGGTTTCTTTACTATAGAGATGCATGACATAAAATGTGGGCATGATAAAAGTGCTCGTTGTAAGCCAGTGCTCATTGAATGCATGGTATTTTTAGCCAAGTTGTGACTACTCACAGAGTAAGACATGGTGCATGTACCCAACCCATATCACCCTTGTGGTACAGCCTACCGCTGCCCCCTCCCCCACAGTGCACAGTCCTATAATTAGCATCAGTCACACACTGTAACCCTCCCTATAGTTAGCAGTGCTGCGCAGGTCTAGCTGTAGAAGTGACTGCTGTGTTTACAGCAGTGGCTGCAAAATGCCCAGAACTGTGTTTTCTACACAGGAGGAACGTACAGAGGCTGCAAAGAATCGTAATAGGGACTATGGAAAGACCAGGATAAAACTAGGAAAAGCATGGGAGGAATGGGAGTTTCAGAGAAGGGTGTGTGGAGGAAACCACAGCGACTTTGCCAATCACTTATTGGCCCTTCACAAAGCCCACTGCAGGACTCACTTGAGCATGGAAGCCTCACATAGGGCAGAGGAGGATCACCATTTACAGTATGTATATTCATCTTTACCTTTTCTTTCCTTTATGTACTACTTATATATCTCCTGATTGTGTAAGTGTATAGTCGTGTACAGTTGTTTGTGTAGACTACCCTGAGAAGGGAGACAGACTGGACAGGTGAAGTAGTGCAGTATAAACAGGCAGAGTCGACTACAGGTGTCTTATGAAGTACCTGGAGGAGGGAGACAGACTGGACAGGTGGGGTGGTGCAGTGTTCAGGGGCAGAGTCGACTACAGGTGTCTTATGAAGTACCTGGAGGAGGGAGACAGACTGGACAGGTGGGGTGGTGCAGTGTACAGGGGCAGAGTCGACTACAGGTATCCTATGAAGTACCTGGAGGAGGGAGACAGACTGGACAGGTGGGGTGGTGCAGTGTTCAGGGGCAGAGTCAGCTACAGGTGTCTTATGAAGTACCTGGAGGAGGGAGACAGACTGGACAGGTGGGGTGGTGCAGTGTACAGGGGCAGAGTCGACTACAGGTGTGTTATGAAGTACCTGGAGGAGGGAGATTGACTGGACAGGTGGGGTGGTGCAGTGTACAGGGGCAGAGTCGACTACAGGTGTGTTATGAAGTACCTGGAGGAGGGAGACAGACTGGACAGGTGAGGTAGTGCAGTGTACAGGGGCAGAGTCGACTACAGGGGTGTTTTGTGCACCTGGAGGAGGGAGACAGACTGGACAGGTGGGGTGATGCAGTGTACAGGGTCATAGTCGACTACAGGTGTCTTATGAAGTACCTGGAGGAGGGAGACAGACTAGATAGGTGGGGTGGTGCAGTGTACAGGGGCAGAGTCGACTACAGGGGTGTTTTGTGCACCTGGAGGAGGGAGACAGACTGGACAGGTGGGGTGATGCAGTGTACAGGGGCATAGTCGACTACAGGTGTGTATAATGCACCTGGAGGAGGGAGACAGACTAGACAGGTGGGGTGGTGCAGTGTACAGGGGCATAGTCGACTACAGACCTGTGTGTTATGAAGCACCTGGAGCAGGAAGACGGACTGGACAGGTGGGGTGTTGCAGTGTACAGGGGCAGAGTCGACTACAGGTGTATTTTGAAGAGCCCCGAGGAGGGAAACAGACTGGACAGGTGGGGTGGGATAGTGTACATGCGGCATAGTCGACTATATAGACGTTTATAGTTCACCTGGAGGAGGGAGACAGCAGGGGCATAGTCGACTACATGTGTGTTATGAAGCACCTGGAGGAGGAATACAGACTGGACAGGTGGGGTGGTGCAGTGTACAGGGGCAGAGTCGACTACAGGTGTGTTATGAAGCACTTGGAGCAGGAAGACAGACTGGACAGGTGGGGTGGTGCAGTGTACAGGGGCATAGTCGACTACAGGTGTGTTATGAAGTACCTGGAGGAGGAAGACAGACAGGACAGGTGAGATGGGATAGTGGATAGGGGCAGAGTCGACTACAGGTGTCTTATGAAGCAGCTGGAGGAAACAGACAGACTAGACAGGTGGGGTGGTGCAGTGTACAGGGGCAGAGTCGACTACAGGGGTGTTTTGTGCACCTGGAGGAGGGAGACAGATTGGACAGGTGGGGTGGTGCAGTGTACAGGGGCATAGTCGACTACAGACCTGTGTGTTATGAAGCACCTGGAGGAGGAAGACGGACTGGACAGGTGGGGTGGTGCAGTGTACAGGGGCAGAGTCGACTACAGGTGTGTATAATGCACCTGGAGGAGGGAGACAGACTGGACAGGTGGGTGGTGCAGTGTACATGGGGCATAGTCAACTACAGGTGTGTTATGAAGCACCTGGAGGAAGGAGACAGACTAGACAGGTGGAGTGGTGCAGTGTACAGGGTCATAGTCGACTACAGGTGTCTTATGAAGTACCTGGAGGAGGGAGACAGACTAGATAGGTGGGGTGATGCAGTGTACAGGGGCAGAGTTGACTACAGGTGTGTTATGAAGCACCTGGAGGAGGGAGACAGACAGGACAGGTGAGATGGGATAGTGGATAGGGGCAGAGTCGACTACAGGTGTGTTATGAAGCACCTGGAGGAAACAGACAGACTAGACAGGTGGGGTGGTGCAGTGTACAGGGGCAGAGTCGACTACAGGTGTGTATAGTTCACCTGGAGGAGGGAGACAGACTGGACAGGTGGGGTAGTGCAGTGTACAGGGGCAGAGTTGACTACAGGTGTCTTATGAAGTACCTGGAGGAGGGAGACAGACTAGATAGGTGGGGTGATGCAGTGTACAGGGGCAGAGTTGACTACAGGTGTGTTATGAAGCACCTGGAGGAGGGAGACAGACAGGACAGGTGAGATGGGATAGTGGATAGGGGCAGAGTCGACTACAGGTGTGTTATGAAGCACCTGGAGGAAACAGACAGACTAGACAGGTGGGGTGGTGCAGTGTACAGGGGCAGAGTCGACTACAGGTGTGTATAGTTCACCTGGAGGAGGGAGACAGACTGGACAGGTGGGGTAGTGCAGTGTACAGGGGCAGAGTCGACTACAGGTGTCTTATGAAGCAGCTGGAGGAAACAGACAGACTAGACAGGTGGGGTGGTGCAGTGTACAGGGGCAGAGTCGACTACAGGTGTGTATAATGCACCTGGAGGAGGGAGACAGACTGGACAGCTGGGGTGGTGCAGTGTACAGGGGCAGAGTCGACTACAGGTGTGTATAATGCACCTGGAGGAGGGAGACAGACTGGACAGGTGGGGTGGTGCAGTGTACAGGGGCATAGTCGACTACAGGTGTGTTATGAAGCACCTGGAGGAGGGAGACAGACTGGACAGGTGGGGTGGTGCAGTGTACAGGGGCATAGTCAACTACAGGTGTGTTATGAAGCACCTGGAGGAAGGAGACAGACTAGACAGGTGGGGTGGTGCAGTGTACAGGGGCAGAGTCGACTACAGGTGTGTATAGTTCACCTGGAGGAGGGAGACAGACTGGACAGGTGGGGTAGTGCAGTGTACAGGGGCAGAGTCGACTACAGGTGTGTATAATGCACCTGGAGGAGGGAGACAGACTGGACAGGTGGGTGGTGCAGTGTACATGGGGCATAGTCAACTACAGGTGTGTTATGAAGCACCTGGAGGAAGGAGACAGACTGGACAGGTGGGGTGGTGCAGTGTACAGGGGCAGAGTCGACTACAGGTGTGTATAATGCACCTGGAGGAGGGAGACAGACTGGACAGGTGGGTGGTGCAGTGTACATGGGGCATAGTCAACTACAGGTGTGTTATGAAGCACCTGGAGGAAACAGACAGACTAGACAGGTGGGGTGGTGCAGTGTACAGGGGCAGAGTCGACTACAGGTGTGTATAATGCACCTGGAGGAGGGAGACAGACTGGACAGGTGGGTGGTGCAGTGTACATGGGGCATAGTCAACTACAGGTGTGTTATGAAGCACATGGAGGAAGGAGACAGACTAGACAGGTGGGGTGGTGCAGTGTACAGGGGCAGAGTCGACTACAGGTGTGTATAATGCACCTGGAGGAGGGAGACAGACTGGACAGGTGGGGTGGTGCAGTGTACATGGGGCATAGTCAACTACAGGTGTGTTATGAAGCACCTGGAGGAAGGAGACAGACTAGACAGGTGGGGTGGTGCAGTGTACAGGGGCAGAGTCGACTACAGGTGTGTATAATGCACCTGGAGGAGGGAGACAGACTGGACAGGTGGGGTAGTGTTGTGTACAGGGGCAGAGTCGACTACAGGTGTGTATAATGCACCTGGAGGAGGGAGACAGACAGGACAGGTGGGGTGTTGCAGTGTACAGGGGCAGAGTCGACTACAGGTGTATTTTGAAGAGCCCCGAGGAGGGAAACAGACTGGACAGGTCGGGTGGGATAGTGTACATGGGGCATAGTCGACTACAGGTGTGTATAATGCTCCTGGAGGAGGGAGACAGACTGGACAGGTGGGGTGGTGCAGTGTACAGGGGCATAGTCGACTACAGGTGTGTTATGAAGCACCTGGAGGAGGAAGACGGACTGGACAGGTGGGGTGGTGCAGTGTACAGGGGCATAGTCGACTACAGACCTGTGTGTTATGAAGCACCTGGAGGAGGAAGACGTACTGGACAGGTGGGGTGTTGCAGTGTACAGGGGCAGAGTCGACTACAGGTGTATTTTGAAGAGCCCCGAGGAGGGAAACAGACTGGACAGGTGGGGTGGGATAGTGTACATGGGGCATAGTTGACTATATAGACGTTTATAGTTCACCTGGAGGAGGGAGACAGCAGGGGCATAGTCGACTACATGTGTGTTATGAAGCACCTGGAGGAGGAATACAGACTGGACAGGTGGGGTGTTGCAGTGTACAGGGGCATAGTCGACTACAGGTGTGTTATGAAGCACCTGGAGGAGGGAGACAGACTGGACAGGTGGGGTGGTGCAGTGTACAGGGGCATAGTCGACTACAGGTGTGTTATGAAGCACCTGGAGGAGGGAGACAGACTGGACAGGTTGGATGGTGCAGTGTACAGGGGCATAGTCGAAAACAGGTGTGCATAGTTCACCTGGAGGAGGGAGACAGACAGGACAGGTGGGGTGGTGCAGTGTACAGGGGCATAGTCGACTACAGGTGTGTTATGAAGTACCTGGAGGAGGAAGACAGACTGGACAGGTTGGATGGTGCAGTGTACAGGGGCATAGTCGAAAACAGGTGTGCATAGTTCACCTGGAGGAGGGAGACAGACAGGACAGGTGGGGTGGTGCAGTGTACAGGGGCATAGTCGACTACAGGTGTGTTATGAAGCACCTGGAGGAGGAAGACAGACTGGACAGGTGGGGATGGTGCAGTGTACAGGGGCAGAGTTGACTACAGGTGTGTTATGAAGCACCTGGAGGAGGGAGACAGACTGGACAGGTGGGGTGGTGCAGTGTACAGGGTCATAGTCGACTACAGGTGTGTTATGAAGTACCTGGAGGAGGGAGACAGACTGGACAGGTGGGGTGGTGCAGTGTTCAGGGGCATAGCCAACTACAGGTGGCTATAGTTCACCTGAATGAGGGAGACAGCAGGGGCATAGTCGACAACAGGTGTGTATATTTCACATGGAGGAGGGAGGCGGACTTGCCAGGTGGGGTGGTGAAGCCTGGATGGTTATAGCCCGCTAAAGGTTGCTGTGGCAGACTATTTTTATGCACACACTTATTGATGCGCTTCTGATAAAAACCATCATCATTGTGGATGCTTTATCAAATTTAACTATTTTTATTTCAAGCGAAATGGCGGAAGATGGGCCACCTGCATCTACATCTCAACGGTTTGACAAGGCCACTAAAGGCAAGTTGTCTGACCGTGAGATTGCTACACCCAACGTGAAACTCAGTGCTGTACCACACTCCAAACATGCCAGCCTAGACATTGAAAGTGGTGAATCAGGTAGCGATAGGTAGGTACCCAGTTAACAAGGAACATTTACTATACAACATGCACTGATTGGTTAACTTAGCAAATAATTGGTCAAAAAGATGTTAAAGAGATGGGGTGAAAGAAAGTTATTTTAAAAATATTGGTTGAATGATAGGAAATATTTTAGACACCATCCATGGAACCTGGGACTGCCCCCCACACTTTACATGCTGATTATCTGGTTGTCAGGCACTGAGCGATAACTGTGTTAACTTTGGTATTACCCATTTGTATGAACCCTCCCCCCGCCTATTTCAGATGTTTGTCAAGCTTTACTATCAATTGATACACCTGCCTACACTTGCTCCTCCTCCATCTTTTCTTCTCCTACTGTGTTCTCATAGTTCTTTGCTCTTATAACCTCCCAAGCCCCTGTGGCATTTAATCTTTAACTCTCTATATACACCTCAAACATAACCCTTGTGTGTTTTCACCCCCCCCCCCCTCAATTACCCCCACTCTACCCTTCCCTATGATCCGCCCCTCGGCTGTGTTTTCTGTTCCTGGAGCATATGAACTACCTCCCATTGCCTCTATTTCCCAAACGCCTCCCCTGTTTGTCCTCCTGTACCCCCCCCCCTTCCTTGTGTTTGCCTTGTGTGTCCCTCTGCCCTGCTGTGTCCCCATCCCCCGTCTCCTATCTCATCACCCTGATTTTAGCAGATTTAATGTAAACTGACTTCAATGAGGAGACAGGCAGTGGAATAAGTCTTTTATTTGGCACCAGATGATACAAAATATTCTACTTTTAGCTCGTTCCATATAACTGCAAATGATAAAAAGACCAGCTCCCCAGCCATCACGACTCAATCTCTTGCAGCCACCAACACAGAAATGTAAGTTTTTCCCTAATAATTGCATTTCTACCATAGTCATCAAGTGTCGTTGTGAGGTTTGGAGTCTACGGGTACTGGGGGGTGACCTTTTTGGTACAATATCAATACATTTATATCTTATTACAATGTATGCAGTGTAATTGCATTTTGTCTTAGTAAAAGATATTTGACTTGCACCTCTCGCACATGTCACCTGTCATCACATGTCACCATTAATAATTGCGGTAATATGATCATCTGCATGTCAGTGCTTTCTACTATATCTGTCTCATCGCACACACATTTGAGGGTTATATAGAGTTAAAGACTGTTCCAACCTATAAATCAAGTATCCAAATGGTCTAATTTCTTAAGGGAGATAACGCTCAATGGGCAACCTGCATCCACATCTCAACTGTTCAACAAGGCCTGTAAACGCAAGTTGTCTGACCGTGATATTGCTACACCCAATGTGAAACTCAGTGCTGCACAGCACTCCAAAGGTGACAGCCTGGACATGGAAAGTGATGAATCGGGAAGCGATAGGTAGGTACCCAGTTAACAAGGAACATTTACTATACAACATGCACTGATAGGTTAACTTAGCAAATACATGTAATTGGTCAAAGAGATTGCCTTGATGTTATTTAACCAATTATTGGTTGAATTAGGGATATAGAGCAATGTGACATGAATGTAGCTGAGAGGGGATGCAGCAGATGTAAATATTCATGATTGGCTGTGCACACCACTATGTCATAGATCCTGCTGGACCACAAATAATGTATCTCAATATTTTGCCTTCCATCAATAATAATCTCATTTGCACAGTTAACTTACATGAAAAATTTATTCCATTTTTGTATATTACAGTGAGGAAATACTGGAGGACCCAGATTGGCTGACACATGGTGAAGACACTACAGAGACTGGGTACACACAACTAAAATCCCAAAAGATGACACCTCAAGAAGCAGTTCGGGAAGGTAAATCAATAGTATACAATAGATGTATACTAGAGCTGGTGAAAAGTGTGGTTGGAACGAGATGCAAAATTCCTGCGTGCCGAAATGTCCTACAGTTCAGAGAGACGAAGATAGGTACATGCCTTGTAATCCTTTGGGAATGTCCAGCTTGGATACAAACCAAAAGCGGGCACTGTCATGGGTCATGGGCGGGCCAGCCACGTGTCCATAACCAGTATGCGTGCAACATATTACTACCTGCTGCCACAGCATTCTCTGGAAACAGCTGGCAGAAATTGGCTTTGTTCGCCCGTTTCCTGAAACTTGGGTTTCTGTCCAGTTCATGCTTCTATTGGTGAGTTGACAATGTCCATAAAATTTCTTGTTCTAATACATGAATGTTGCATATATAATCCAAAGTTATCCCTACCTGTATTTATGTAAATACTTAAATTAAGTTGAAATCATTCAAGCATTTCAAAGATTGCATACTCACCTTTGTTAGGCATGAAAGATTTTAGAAATAACTTTTTTGCAATAAAGTGTATAGCAGTATTCTCAACAATTTTATGGTAGTATTCATTATCTGAGTGATGCTCTTTCTTTCTCATTCTCTTATTACTACACACAGGATACAAGATAAATATTGTGTACCAGCTGTAGATGACATGTGGGAAGAGGAACGCATGCGGTCATTGGATTTAAGTCCCAAACCCCTTGTTTTATGTGGGGATGCCAGAGCGGACTCCCCTGGGTTCTGTGCATCTAACAGCACATACATATTCATGGATAACGCAACAAAGCGAATCGTGTCACTGCAGACAGTCCACACATTAGAAACGGACCGGAAAAGTTCTCTGATGGAGAAGTTAGGTTTTGTTCGTGGAATGGAGGAGGTGACCAAAACAGCTGAAGTGGCGGAAGTCATCACAGATGCCCACCCACAAATCTCCAAGCTACTCCGTAAGTTATTATCATTATCTGTTATTATCATGACACCCCTTTTTAATCATGACATGTTACGCCTGATTCTGGTCAGTAAAATCGATATATCTTGAATTATATTGGCCCTCCAAATTACAGTTAATTACATTGATTAATCCTAAAAAGGCGGGCAAAAATAAAAATAGTTCCCTGTGAGGGTGAGACTTTTGGTAGAAATTCTCCTGGGGGGCAAGGCTTTGCTGAATCCCAGTTATGATAACTATTATCAATGGCCGCCATCCCATAGCATCAACTATAGTTGATGCTGCCCCACACAGAGTTAACTAACTATTTGCATTTTGTACCATTGATTACATACTACCATTAGCCTGGATAAACTGTGTGGGCCTGTCTACTATACCAATGAACTTGCTCCTGATGAACAGCTTGCCCACACAGACTCAACAAATGACACCCAGTATATGAACATAACTCAAAATGAATTAATACATTTTGTTTCATTCTATATGATATTATTCAAATTGTCTTAACCTGCATTACATTACATTTTCTTACCAAGATGTAAAATGTAAATAAACATATCATTATAGGTGAACAATTTGCAAAGGTTCTCCATCAACTAGATATATGGCATTGTGTAAGAAATCTTGCAAAGAAATTGGCTGCTGTAAGTTATATCACAAGAGATAAGGAATGTAATGACTAACAAATTGTCAATTATCTATTAATTAAATGATTTCTTGCCATGGAATCATGCCCATTTTATCATTAAGTCATGAATATCATAACATATGATTAATTCACCTCATCATTTCCCACAAACATGACAGTCTGTTTTCCCATTCCCCCAGTGGTAACAAAATATGCTTAATTGTCTACAATGGTCTTGGTAGGGATTGGGCGAGAATACTTATTGAAGGGTTGTAGGTTTATCATAGGAGCTGAATTCCCCACCTTTCGAAAAGTTTTTTTTGGGGAAAATATCAAATTGTTATCATAAGAATTACTAACCTTTTTTAAACTTTGGACACATATCTAGTAGCTTCCTTGTTACCATTTTCATATAGCTTTTAAGCCACAAACACATATCTAGATATCTTTCCCTGTATGTAGGTTATACAAAGTGTCGATTAAGTAGTATTTTCAATGAAAACAGTACGTAACCTTGTATTCCACATATGCAAGACAATCACTGTTCAGGGCCATTATGTTTGGTACCAGTACTATTTTCTCTGCTAAATAAAGCAATATAATTGGAATTTGGTCCCGCCATAAGGGGTGCATATTGACCGAAGATACATATGTATGGTGTAACATAAAATGGCTTGTATTGTTACATCTTTAAGTTTTTATTTGTTAATACTATTAAAATTTTTAACCAACTAAGAAAAAACATGTAGTCTTGGGATGCATTTGAACTTTTTACCCCTGGATTGAATAGACCGTGTCCCCCAATCCAAACAGGTGGAGTAAAGAAAATTCAAATGCAACTGACCCCTAAAACTCCTATTTTGGACATGTCAGCAAGCAGCTTCAGCTTAAGGTCTCACAAGGTAGAATTACTACATCCCGTTAGTGTGGAATATAACCCAGCTAACAAAAAAACGTTAATTCAACGTTAATCTAACGTTAATAATAGGTTGGAATAACATTAGGAAATTACGTTAGATTGCAGTGAAAATCGTGGACTCAATCCAACGTTTTTTCAACGTTAGATTGCAGTTTATTCAACGTAATTTTAACTTTTTTTAAACGTTGAATAAACGTGGATTAACGTGCAGAGAACAACGTTAGATTGCTCAACCTTAGAATAACCTTTCTTTGATTCCATTAACATGTTATGAACGTTAAGATAATGTTAATTATACGTTAAGATAATGTCAAATCAAGGTTAAGAGAATGCTGGTAAATTTGTCAACTCTTATTTAACCATTACTTGCTATTTTATCTCTCATCAATTTTTAATATTCCATCTTCTGTTAATATCCCATGTCCAAGAGTTTGGGGAAAACGAGTCCTTCACCCCAGCATTGTTTCCTAGGGGGGGGGGGGGTAGCTCATACATTGATACATCAGGGCATTAGGACAACGTCCTATATATCCATCCTCTATTCCTACAGAAGAGGTGTTTGTGATAAGTTGCATGATAATGTACGTAATAAGCTATTCCTTTTTGTATTCATTTTGTCAGACTATATTCTCATATGGAATTCTGATGCTAGGGTTGGTAAAGCATTCATGTATTCCCATTATATATAGCTTATTTGAGACAATTATAATGATGCAATCTCAATGTAGTACCATTATCAGCTAAACTGCCATCTAGTGAGATAGATTGAAACCACAAATAACGTTAATTTAACGTTATTTTAACGTTTATTTAATATGAATTCTAAAACCACATGGTGTTTAGCTTCCCTATTATCGACCAGTGCACATCTAATTTCTGTTATGTACTGCAAATGTGAACTATATCTAGAGCATCAGGCAATATAAGGGGGTGCACTACCCCTTATATTATGTAAATATAACATGACTTAGGGCTAAATCTGCATATATTCCCCATGAAATACCTATTATTTCCAAACAGTGCTAATCCCCATAGGTGAATTAAAAAGGGAATTACGACTTAAATAATTATATAAGTTCAGGTTATTTGATTTCCATGGTGCACTATACTTCCGATTGATTTCAATATTTACAGAAAATCAATTAAATCTTATATTGATTAAAGGTAAACAATCAATTCAATGATTAGAGTTGCATGCACCCTGACAGAAATACACATTGTATAGGCATTCAGACAAAGTTGCATGAATTATTTCATCAATCAAATCAACGTTTTACTGTATACATACTGATAGTATCTGTTATCTTTAGCTATTGATATTTTTTACATTTATATAACACAATACATGATTTAAATTCACATCAGTCTATACAAGTTATCCACTGAACGTTAATCTAATGTTAGGTAGAAAACGTTCATTTACTGAACTTTTATTTAACATCAAATGCAGGTTATTCACTTGAGGTTATTGTGGAAGGTTAGATTAACGTCAAACTAACGTTTTTCATATCACGTTAGCCAGTTAACTTTTAAACAACGTTGATCAACGTTAGAATAATGTTTCTTGTTACCTGGGAACTGGGTATAAATTGGGGTAAGTGTTGGGCTAGGGTCCTCCAAACACAATATAAATATGTGAAAAGAGTTTGATATAACGGCAAACTTTTCAGGCCAACTCACTTTTGGATATAGACGGTATCAGCCTATATATATATTGGGGGGAGGACTGAACATACCCAACTTATCTATTACTGAATTGACCAAAGGTTGCAAAAGTTGGGTATGTTGCTTATTTGCTGGAAATCCAGTATTTGTGAACATGAGGCCCCCAATGGCCCATATTTGTCCAGATAACTGTCTGGCCCTGATTCACAGTGAACTGATATGTGTAAATGCCATAACTTTGCTTTGATATAAGGAATAGCAGAGGTTTCAAAGCTATTTTAGATGTTGTCAAGCTATAACATAAAGAAGTTAATTTTCTATATGACCAGTACTTATACAGAACAAGATAATTTTTACACTTGAAACACTTACTACATACTACTACAATTTAGGTTACCTATATGCTTAGTTGTGATTAAGCACACTTTAAATTCAAATGATATCCATATTTAAAGACAATCCTTTAAGGTCTGCATAGTGCATTAATCCATATCCTTTGTCTGCATGATGCAACCGTATGCAAAAGTATCGACCATTACGGGTCATTGTATGTACTATGTGACCCTTAAAGAGTCAATATGAAGAGTTTGGATGCAAAACTGCATAAGAGCCATTCTAAGAATAGGGAAAACAATTTATCAAAAATCAACATTAGCAAGAGTGAAAGATAATGCTATTTTTCCAAGATTTACTATTTTTCATATTATTAGGACCTACTCAGTATACACCAAGTAAAATAATTGACCCCAAGGTGTCCTTAAAAAAGCACCATATGCTTCAATTCTGGGATGGAGATATGTTGTTTTGCATCCAAACTTTTTATAGGTTATTTATTTTGCAACATTCAAAAAATGTGAGTCTGGAAGCCCACAAAACAACAATTAATTCTAGATGTCCTCTGATCATGTGTATCTTAGCATTTTACCAATACAATCTGTGCTCATACTACACACTGAACCTCACACTGTAAGTAGTATTAAAAGTATCTTAGAGACTGTAAACTAAAATGTTGATTGTACGTAGAGCTTTTTCCATCACTTATTTTCTCTCCAAACAGGCAGCACAGTTGAAAGGGTGTCAAGATATCTTGCCTTGGGTCAACGTCTTCAAGAATCACATGTGGTACTCCGCAGAGAACTGTGATGGAAACCCAGAGAAACTGATGGTAATTTCAAATTAATTTGTAATGGTAACTGATGCAAATAAGGAATGGGGGTAGCTAGGGTTGATATTGTGTTATGCCTTTTGGGAAGGGTGAGTAGTAACCCTGGGAAGCTAACTTGCCATCTGTGACTCACCTACATGTAAGAATAGTGTATACTTTGGTTACATATACCATTGGTAATGCATTGAACACATATCTAGTCACTTCAGCATAACTATGTATAGCTGTTTGTTTGTTATAGATTAAAGCTTGTATGTGCACAAAGCCAATTACTATTTCCTCGTCTTCTTATGGTAGTGACAAGAAATCCCTTATACTGGTAAAATGTTGAAGCTAATGTAGGCTAGAACTGATGGTTGAAACAAGATTTACTTAGTTATGAATATTCTTATCTTAGACTCCATAAACTCGGCTAGCTCTCAGAACATGCAAATCTGTTAAACTTGCATGTAAGTTACTACTACTTAGCCAGCTAGCACCTTACATAAAAATAACTAGTAATTTCATGATATCATTTTTCGTTCCTAAGATGTCACATACGCAAGAAGTTTTTATGTGTCCCCTTGCATGGGATCTTGATGTAACAATATTTATGTGTATTTTATATAAACATATTCATATAAAAGAGACATATTTATCAGTGATACCTTTGGACTAAACAATAATGGCATATATATGACTAGCTGTAAAAGATGTCTAAAACATGTAAATATAGACACGTCAAAAAGATGTGATATGGAGATATCTACAAGCATATTCTAGGGATGACATTTATACCAGTTTTGAGTATACCCCCTCCCCAGTAGTGATTATAAATCAGATAGGATAATTAGGATACCTCTGAGGGAGATTGTAGACATCATATAGTTATGTCCATTTTATGTCAATGTATGACATGTCCATGGGCACTCTGCATAGGAAACAAACACTTGCTCTGTGAAAAACACTTTGCAGGCATTTTCCATTCCTTACAGACGCATTTATCCTAGCCAGGAGGCCCAGATGTGATATCAGCCCAAAACCAGAATTTCTTCTTATACAATCTCAAAGAACACAGAAAAGGTGTCCACCCATGTGCCTTGGTTATCCAACTATATTTCAACTAGTCACTGTAACACAAGTGACACCTTATATATCACAGAGGAAATTTAGTCCAACCTTGTCCCTCATTGTAGTTTATACAATTAATTTGATCCAACTTTTCAATGAAGAATGACTGAATGCTGATCAAAATGTGACAGCCTTGCAAAATGAGACCCCTAGTGTTGGAGTTCAGAACTGTAATAGGTCATATTCTGACAAGATTGCGACGTCAAAATAATAGGAGTATGGATTTATTCCAATATAACATATTTATGACATCACAATCTTATCAGAATATGACATCTATAAGTCGACATTACTATATCCTATCATAGTTCTGAGCTCCAACACTAGGCGTCTCATTTTGCAATGTGATCACATTTTGATCAGCATTCCCCCATTCTTGATTAAAAGTTGGATAAATCAATTCTACATACTGCAATAAGAGACAAAATTGGACTAAATTTCTTCAGTAACATTTAATGTGTTACTTGTGTTACAGTGACTTGGTGAATTATAGTTGGACAGCCAAGGCACATAATGGGACACCTTTTCTGTGTCTTTTCAAATTGTATAAGAAGAAATTCTGGCTTTGGGCTGATATCACATCTGGGCCTCCTGGCTAGGAAAAAATGTGTCTGTATGGAATGGAAAATGCCTGCAAAGTGTCTTTCACAGAACAGGTCTTTGCTTCCTATGCAGAGTGCCTGTGTACATGTCATACATTGACATAAAATGGACATAACTATATGATGTCTACAATCTCCCTCAGAGGTATCCTAATTATCCTATCTGATTTATAATCACTACTGGGGAGGGGGTATACTCAAAACTGGTATAAATGTCATCCCTAGAACATGCTTGTAGATATCTCCATATCACATCTTTTTGACATGTCTAAATTTATACGTTTCAGACATGTTTTAGGCCTACAGCTGGTCAATTATATACATCATTATTATTAAGTTCAAACATATCGTTGATATGTTGTTTTTTTAATGTAAATATACTTATGTAAAATACCCATGCAAAGGGACACGTAAAAACTTCTTGCGTATGTGACATCTTGGGAACGACAATTGACATCATCCAATGATGTCACGACCAATCAGAAAATGATGTAAAAATGATGTAATTTACATGAGTTTTGCTAGCTGGGTATATTTTCAGTGAAGGACCCTGACACAGTTGTCATGAACACCGATTGAAAATTATAAATTTAACATAAAATTAATAGTTCTGTGCTTCGTTTTCATTGAGCAATTGTGGGAATGGGGAGGGGCGAATACTGGACCCTAACTGTAGTGGCCCACTCACAAAGTACTACAGAAGATAGTCAGCACACTTGCAAGTATTGTCACTTATGTGAGCAGGGTAATAAGGGACTGTTCTTTGAAGTGCACAGTTTTGCCCTCATTAGACACCTCATACTCAAAGGTATCACAGTTGGTTTATGATGGGATTGTGGAATCCATTTATTATTGTCAACAGGAATTATGGAAGACAGTCCTCCAGCATGTCACAAACCAGCATGTGTGGATCCCGGATGCACATGGCTGGACTGATGGACGGTGCAACCATCCAATTCCACAGGAAAAGGAGGAGAGGAAGTGGATCGAGATTGGCTCGAGGGCTCACATGGAACTTATCAAGATCGTGTTTGATCCCAATCTGGTGAAGAAGTTGAAGTTCATGAAGAACTACAGGTAATATCACAGCTATGTCGGCATGTGGGTTCTTAGTATAATCTGCCGTAGTAATTAGAACTGAGCTATTAGGAGGTTCATAGTATGTGACATTTCACTCACTTATTGGTTGCATAAATGTGGGATGGAGGTCTGATAATTATATTATGATAGTGATACATCAGCAATTTGATCAGTAATAATATTTTATCCTCCTAATTGATAGTATTTGTATTTCACTCAAAATGGTTTGTTTACACAAAGCAGACTTTTATTATAGAGAAATGTATTGCAGAACAACAGAGCATTATCCTGTGCTTGTTGTAACCATGTTTGTTGTAGGCACGGTTAACTGTATAACACTTGCTGCAAGATGAGAAATGGGATGTTTGGTAGTAATAGTGCCAATGTGGTGCACTTTCACTTTATCAAAACACACAAAATACGATTGCTTTAGAGTGGTATGTCATGATCATGTCAGATATTGGAGATGTATTTTTCAGTTCCAGCTTCAAACCAGGCAAATCAATTGTAAGGCTGGATGCAGAAGTAGTGAAGTCAATTTAGTAATAATTTTACATAATAATCCAAACACAGATAACAATATAGAATAATACAAATTTGAATTTTTACATTTACAGACATACAAGTCAGCTCGAGTCCTTCAACTCACACCTGCTCATGTACTGTCCAAAGAGGCATCACTATGGGTAAGTGTGCAAAATACACAGACACATTACTGCTGTCAGTAATGTGTCTGGAATTGATACTGTATGTATCTATCAGAAGGAAATTCTCTTGTATGTACACTTGCACAATGTATGTATCAGCTGATAGGGGTTGTATACTGAATACTGTATAGTATCACTGGAATGTAGTACAGTCAACTCCCTCCTAACGGTCACCCCTCCTGTGCGGGCAGCCCGCCATTAAGGCTACTTTTGGAAAGTACCAACCATTTTTCTCTTCATCTTAATGTAGAATACTCCCTCTAATGCAGGCACCCCTCTATTGCGGACACCCCGTACTGTGGACACCAAAGGGTAGTTTTCTTCTTCTCATGCGGCCACCTTTAGAACAATATACTTTTATAGCCTTTTTTAGGGGGCCAGGTAATAACTTGCTTTGATATTATATGACCTTTTTCGTCATGCTACTTAAATGCAGCCCTGGTGAGTAACTTCATACAGCATTCATTAATCATGGCATCTAAGCCAACAGGGTTGATACACTCCCGGAGGGTTCCTGCATGAATGCACCATGACAACATAGAGCATAGCACAGTCAAGCACTATGCGGCCCTTTAAGGGTTGATTGAAATCCCCTCATTCAGAACAAAAAAACACATTTTGTTTATGTGTGAAAACAATTCCAAGGGAAAGAGTCCACTTTTGGACCCTAGGCATGGACCCACACGGGGCCTAGATAAGGTGTACTTTTCAGACTATTTTGGAGGGACAGGGGTATATTTTAAGACACCCCTAACCCAAATTTATTTATGATATGTTTTCCTTACCATTGACTCTTCCTACGGCGGCCACCCCACTAATGCGGCCACTTTTGAGAAGTCCATAGGGTGGCCGGAATAGAAGGAGTTGACTGTATTATCAAAAGATAATTATGTCCAACTGTTTAGAATTCGGTAATTGAAATACAAGTAAGATATTAAAGTATATCCATGATCACTGAATGGTTGAAAGGATGTATTCTTTACAGCTATGATGCATACCGCATGCGCAACAAATTGGCTGCTCTCGACCACAACCACCATGTAGGGAGACCGTATGCAAGGACCAAAGCTGGAAAGAAAAGGTGGATTTTATAATTCCTACAGTACTTGCATATACTCCAAAATCAAGACAAACTAGCGATGCTAAGTACAATGTGTGAAACAGTATCTGTTTCAACAAAATAGAAAGGCTATGGTTCATGCTATTGTATATATATTATGTTCAGTTAAAGGCCATTTAATAAGACAGGGAGCAACAATTGTGAGTAATAGTTAGATAATGTCTACTCAGATTGGATAATTCTATTTCTTCAGGTTACAAAGAAAGTACAGTAAGGGGACCAAAAGGTGGACGGGGCAGCCTGTGAAGGTGCCAAAGCAGTATCTGTACATAGAGAAGCTCCTGGACGATGTTCTGCTGTACAGAGATGTGTCTCACAAATTCCAAAGGCTCGATGCAGTGAAAGTGCCAAACCGCAACGATCCAACCGTGGGAAAAACAATATCTTCAGGGATGAGACCATCGAAGCAGGACCTCATTGCCGAATATGAGAAACACCACGGGATAATTTAGTTCAACTTCCTCCTAATGACCACCTCTGTATAACAACATTGTTTGGAAAGTATTAATCATTTTCCCCTTTGTTTCAATGTAAAGAAATTAATCTAATAAGACCACCCCTCTTATCTAACAAACACCCCGACCTGTGACCCTTCACTGGATAACACACAATCTGTAAAAGTGGGCTCTGTACCCACTCAGCATAAGTAATGCTATACTCTACTAAGTATCAAAGTGTTTTTTTTTCTCCTTCTAGTGTGACCACCTTGTGCTAAGTTTGCGCCAAATCTGTACAAGTTGAAACTGTATGACTGGCAACCATCTATGACCGGCAACTATGTATGAAGAGCAAACATCTATCACTGGCAACCATTTATGAGTAGATGACAACTATGACCGGATAGCCTGGATCAGTGTTCATGTAATTTTTCTGTTTTTTTTTATTCATGACTTGTGAAGACATGCTTTAATGATTTCCTGCCATTTCCATGTACATAATAAGTTTTCAACTTGTATCAATTTGCTGAGAATTTGCCTTTGGTAGATCCAAGACTAAAATATTATTTTGAGATAAAAGAACTACATGTTATCTAAACTGTTTAAAAAAAAGACATAAACATTTAAATATAAATATAAATGAAGCCTGTAGGCATCAGTTGTCAGGGGTGGTTGTAATAGAGGGAGCTCAGTGTATCATGGAGCTCTTTTTATCAATTAAATTAGGGATTTGTAAGGTTTAATGTGCATCTTTTTTAAAAATGAACTGTCCGAGTGAACAGTAACAAGCTTGCCAATAATAACAGGATACAGAATGTTAGTCTGCAGTCACTTCATTGTACAGAAGGACTCAATTTAATCTGCCTGGGTGATACCCAGTATATATCCCATTTGGTGAGGGATATTTAGCACGAATCCGTGTTACAACACAACTCGGGATCGGTTTCCTGTTATCTGCACCCAACCAGCCATAAGTCCATAAAGTATATTGTCTGTAGGCGGCAAAACGGAGGCTCTTATTGACTGTTGCATCGTCTCGGAGTCCAAACAGGTCGTTCTTATTCCTTATTGCTGCACCTAGCACCTGGTGATTCAATACCACGCCCTCTATATCATTTGCATACTGGATTGTGATGCAGGGGGTCTTCTTAGTGCGGCTGGTGCGACAGCAAATGTTCTCAGGTGGAAATGGCATTACTTGACATCTGCCACAGTGGCACCATGGTAGAGGACCACTTGCAGGTGGTGGTGGTGGAGGTTCCTCGCGGACATATCTGACCATGTGGGGATGTTCTGATAAGATTGTAGATAGAATGGTAGTCAGCTGTGTCTTGCTCAGAGCGTTCAGCTGAAAAATACAGATAAAGGTCATAAGCCACTTGATATAATAGATGGCATTACACTTTTAATGTTAAAAAAAGAGATCAAAATGGTTTGACCTATAGTGTTGTTTTATGATCATGAGGAATAAGTTTCCAATGCCTCTGTCATTTTTCTTGATGTATGAATACAAAGTAATGTGTAGAATCATGTTTCTTATTCATGAAATTATTAATTGGAACTTGCACAATAGTTTGTGTGGAACTGGGTCCATGACACCACAAAATGTTTGTTATCGAGTTGTATGTTCATCTTGCCCAAATACAAAATGTGGTAACCCTGCTAGCACCACTTGTCAGATTGACATCATTATCATGTAAAACTGACGTGTTTCTCGTCATATTGACGTAATATTGACGTGATTTAGATAAGTAGTGCTAGCAGGGAAATTTATCATATGAGGATATACATGAAACTTACTATGGTTGAGGTATCTTCGACTGCATCATTCTCTGTGTGTGAACCCTACAAAGAGAAATATAATCATGTGCTGAACCCAACAACATACTTATGGTGTTGATAATTGCTTTTCCATGCCATTTGCATTGTCAATACGGAAAGAAAGAGCATAAATACAAAGATAAATCCTCATAGATATCATAAGTGTATGGCACATATATAATTACATCTAATAATTGTGTTGGTTAGGTGGAAACTTATGAATTAAAAGTATAGTCATTACAATACTCTTATGGGGATGCAGAGCCACAGTTATTGATAAACTGCTTGACAGAATGAATTATTTGAAAATGTTAGTGAGACTTACATTCACCGGTTCTTCTTCTGGACCTTCTGCATACGCAATGTTTTCCACCTGTGAAAGCAAGGAAGAAATATCGCACTAATATGATAACAAACATCCAGATGGAACATGTTATTTTACATGTCAGACTAATGATACACATGTAAGTGGTTAGAAAAATCAGGCGGATGGCCAAGGCACAGATGTAAGGGGCAGGTGAATGTTTTAGCTTAATTAAAAATGCCTGTAAATTGGGTTATGTCTAACAATATATAAGTTTAAAATGCAGACCCTCACTATATCAAATTTATAATATAGTAGTGCTAACCATGATCTGGGCTTTATAGATTAGGATTGTGTATTACTTACTGAGTCTGCTACATCTTCTTCCTCTTCATTGTCAGTTTCCTCCACCTTTCATGATAATGAAACAATAAAGTTCTTTGTGGCATAGTGACAAGTAGTGAGTGTCAAGCGAGAGGGATTGGATTCAGTGGTTTGTGTAAATAAACAATGATAAAACTCTATACTATTCTTCTTTTACTTCCATGTATGTAATAATTGTGTAAACATTTTCTTGAAATCATACATAATTATAACTAACACATGATAGATACTTACGGTTTCTTCAGTAGATTTCACTGCATAAAGTCTGTCAAGAGCACCACCAGATCCAAACTGATTGCTACAAGGTTTCCCTTGTGGGCCACATTTGCAGAGCTCGCTGCAATAATCTTCCCTTTTCAAACACCGGCAAGTTCCCCGTTTAGAGCTAGATACCCGATTGCAGAGGTTCTTGCACGAGCACGGCCCGTCCTCTTCCTTATCTCTGAAGTCCAATTTGCTGGATGCCATCTGAAATTAACAGAATGGCTATTTTGAAAAACACCATATGAATACAAAAACACCATATGTATAAAGATACAAAAATATCTAAGTATTATGAAATGGAGGACGAACTTTCAGCAACTATAATCATCCAAACTGAACCACCTCAACTGTCAAGGCTTTGTCCCTCCTCCAGGTGCCATATTACACACCTGTAGTCGACTATAGCCATCAATACAGCACCATCCCACCTGTCCAGTCTGTGTCCCTCCTCTGGGTTCGCAATATACACCTGTAGCCAACTAAAACAATCCTCAGTGCACCACCCCACCTGTCCAGTCTTTCTCCCTCCTCCACGTTCAAAATACACACCTCTACTCTACTATGCCCTTGTACACTGCACCACCCCACCTGTCAAGTCTATCTCCCTCCTCCAGGGTCTTCATAACACACCTATAGTCGACGATGTCCCTGTGCACTGCACCACCCCACCTGTCCAGTCTGTCTCCCTCCTCCAGGGCTTCATAACACACCTGTAGTCGACTATGACCTTGTACACTGCACCACCCCACCTATCCAGTCTGTCTCCCTACTCCAGGCTCTTCATAACACACCTATAGTCGACTATGCCCCAGTACACTATCCCACCCCACCTGTCGAGCCTGTGTCCCGACTGCAGGTGAATTATACACACCTGTAGTTGACTATGCCCCTGTACACTGCACCACCCCACCTGTCCAGTCTGTCTCCCTCCTCCAGGGTCTTTATAGCACACCTTTAGTCGACTATGCCCCAGAACACTGAACCACCCCCACCTGTCCAGTCTGTCTCCCTCCTCCAGGGTCTTCATAGCACACCTATAGTCGACTATGCCCCTGTACACTGCACCACCCCACCTGTCCAGCCTCTCCCCCTCCTCCAGGTGAACTATGCACACCTGTAGTCGAATATGCCCCTATACACTATCCCACCCCACCTGTCCAGTTTGTCTCCCTCCTCCAGGGTCTTCATAACACACCTGTAGTCGACTATGCCCCTATACACTATCCCACCCCACCTGTCCGGTCTGTCTCCCTCCTCCAGGTGCATCATACACACCTGTAGTCGACTATGCCCCTGTACACTGCACCACCCCACCTGTCCAGTTTGTCTCCCTCCTCCAGGCTCTTCATAACACACCTGTAGTCGACTATGACCCTGTACACTGCACCACCCCACCTGTCCAGTTTGTCTCCCTCCTCCAGGGACTTCATAACACACCTGTAGTCGACTAGGCCCCTGTACACTGCACCATCCCACCTGTCCCGCCTTTCTCCCTCCTCCAGGCTCGTCATAACACACCTGTAGTCGACTATGCCCCTATACCCTATCCCACCCCACCTGTCCAGTCTGTCTCCCTACTCCAGGCTCTTCATAACACACCTGTAGTCGACTATGCCCCTGTTCACTATCCCACCCTACCTGTCCAGCCTCTCTCCCTCCTCCTGGTGAATTATACACACCTCTAGTCGACTATGCCCCTATTCACTGCACCACCCCACTTGTCCAGCCTCTCTCCCTCCTCCAGGTGAATTATACACACCTGTAGTCGACTATGCCCCTATTCACTGCACCATCCCACCTGTCCAGCTTCTTTCCCTCCTCCAGGTGAACTATACACACCTGGTACACTATGCCCCTATACACTATCCCACCCCACCTGTCCAGTTTGTCTCCCTCCGCCAGGGTCTTCATAACACACCTATAGTCGACTATGCCCCTATACACTATCCCACCCCACCTTTCCAGTCTGTCTCCCTTTTCCAGGTGAACTATACACACCTGTAGCCGACTATGCCCGTGTACACTGCACCACCCCACCTGTCCAGTCTGTCTCCCTCCTCCAGGGTCTTCATAGCACACCTATAGTCGACTATGCCCCAGAACACTGAACCACCCCACCTGTCCAGCCTCTCCCCCTCCTCCAGGTGAATTATACACACCTGTAGTCGAATATGCCCCTATACACTATCCCACCCCACCTGTCCAGTCTGTCTCCCTCCTCCAGGGCTTCATAACACACCTGTAGTCGACTATGCCCCAGTACACTGCACCACCCCACCTATCCAGTCTGTCTCCCTACTCCAGGCTCTTCATAACACACCTATAGTCGACTATGCCCCAGTACACTATCCCACCCCACCTGTCGAGCCTGTGTCCCTACTGCAGGTGAATTATACACACCTGTAGTCGACTATGCCCCTGTACACTGCACCACCCCACCTGTCCAGTCTGTCTCCCTCCTCCAGGGTCTTCATAGCACACCTATAGTCGACTATGCCCCTGTACACTGCACCACCCCACCTGTCCAGTCTGTCTCCCTCCTCCAGGGTCTTCATAGCACACCTATAGTCGACTATGCCCCTGTACACTGCACCACCCCACCTGTCCAGCCTCTCCCCCTCCTCCAGGTGAACTATGCACACCTGTAGTCGAATATGCCCCTATACACTATCCCTTCCAACCTGTCCAGTTTGTCTCCCACCTCCAGGGTCTTCATAACACACCTGTAGTCGACTATGCCCCTATACACTATCCCACCCCACCTGTCCGGTTTGTCTCCCTCTTCCAGGGTCTTCATAACACACCTGTAGTCGACTATGCCCCTGTTCACTATCCCACCCCACCTGTCCAGTTTGTCTCCCTCCTCCAGGGACTTCATAACACACCTGTAGTCGACTAGGCCCCTGTACACTGCACCATCCCACCTGTCCCGCCTTTCTCCCTCCTCCAGGCTCGTCATAACACACCTGTAGTCGACTATGCCCCTATACCCTATCCCACCCCACCTGTCCAGTTTGTCTCCCTCTTCCAGGGCTTCATAACACACCTGTAGTCGACTATGACCTTGTACACTGCACCACCCCACCTATTCAGTCTGTCTCCCTCCTCCAGGTTAAATATACACACCTGTAGTCGACTATGCCCATGTTCACTATTCCATCTCCACCTGTCCAGTCCATCTCCCTCTTCCAGGTGAGCTATACACACCTGTAGTCGACTATGCCCCTATTCACTGCACCACCCCACCTGTCCAGCCTCTCTCCCTCCTCCAGGTGAATTATACACACCTGTAGTCGACTATGCCCCTATTCACTGCACCACCCCACCTGTCCAGCCTCTCTCCCTCCTCCAGGTGAATTATACACACCTGTAGTCGACTATGCCCCTATTCACTGCACCACCCCACCTGTCCAGCCTCTCTCCCTCCTCCAGGTGAATTATACACACCTGTAGTCGACTACGCCCCTATTCACTGCACCACCCCACCTGTCCAGCCTCTCTCCCTCCTCCAGGTGAACTATACACACCTGGTACACTCTGCCCCTATACACTATCCCACCCCACCTGTCCAGTTTGTCTCCCTCCGCCAGGGTCTTCATAACACACCTATAGTCGACTATGCCCCTATACACTATCCCACCCCACCTTTCCAGTCTGTCTCCCTTTTCCAGGTGAACTATACACACCTGTAGTCGACTATGCCCGTGTACACTGCACCACCCCACCTGTCCAGTCTGTCTCCCTCCTCCAGGGTCTTCATAGCACACCTATAGTCGACTATGCCCCAGAACACTGAACCACCCCACCTGTCCAGCCTCTCCCCCTCCTCCAGGTGAATTATACACACCTGTAGTCGAATATGCCCCTATTCACTATCCCACCCCACCTGTCAAGTTTGTCTCCCTCCTCCAGGGCTTCACAACACACCTATAGTCGAATATGCCCCTATTCACTATCCCACCCCACCTGTCCAGTTTGTCTCCCTCTTCCAGGGCTTCATAACACACCTGTAGTCGACTATGACCTTGTACACTGCACCACCCCACCTGTCCAGTCCGTCTTCCTCCTCCAGGTGAACTATACACACCTGTAGTCGACTATGCCCCTATACACTATCCCACCCCACCTTTCCAGTCTGTCTCCCTTTTCCAGGTGAACTATACACACCTGTAGTCGACTATGCCCCTGTACACTGCATCACCCCACCTGTCCAGTCTGTCTCCCTACTCCAGGCTCTTCATAACACACCTGTAGTCGAATATGCCCCTATACACTATCCCACCCCACCTATCCAGTTTGTCTCCCTCCTCCAGGGTCTTCATAACACACCTATAGTCGACTATGCCCCTATACCCTATCCCACCCCACCTGTCCAGTTTGTCTCCCTCCTCCAGGGCTTCATAACACACATGTAGTCGACTCTGCCCCTGTACACTGCTCCACCCCACCTATTCAGCCTGTCTCCCTCCTCCAGGTGAACTATACACACCTGTAGTCGACTATGCCCCTGTACACTGCACCACCCCACCTGTCCAGTTTGTCTCCCTCCTCCAGGCTCTTCATAACACCCCTGTAGTCGACTCTGCCCCTGTACACTGCTCCACCCCACCTATTCAGTCTGTCTCCCTCCTCCAGGTGAACTATACACACCTGTAGTCGACTATGTCCCTGTACACTGCACCACCCCACCTGTCCAGTCTGTCTCCCTCCTCCAGGCTCTTCATAACACCCCTGTAGTCGACTAGGCCCCTGTACACTGCACCACCCCACCTGTCCCGTCTTTCTCCCTCCTTCAGGGTCTTCGTAACACACCTGTAGTCGACTATGCCTCTATACACTATCCCACCCCACCTGTCCAGTTTGTCTCCCTCTTCCAGGGCTTCATAACACACCTGTAGTCGACTAGGCCCCTGTACACTGCACCACCCCACCTGTCCCGTCTTTCTCCCTCCTCCAGGGTCTCCGTAACACACCTGTAGTCGACTATGCCTCTATACACTATCCCACCCCACCTGTCCAGTTTGTCTCCCTCTTCCAGGGCTTCATAACACACCTGTAGTCGACTCTGCCCCTGTACACTGCACCATCCCACCTGTCCAGTCTATCTCCCTCCTCCAGGGTCTTCGTAACACACCTGTAGTAGACTCTGCCCCTGTACACTGCACCACCCCACCTATTCAATCTGTCTCCCTCCTCCAGGTGAACTATACACACCTGTTGTCGACTATGCCCCTGCTGTCTCCCTCCTCCAGGTGAACTATACACACCTGTAGTCGACTATGCCCCTGTACACTGCATCACCCCACCTGTCCAGTCTGTCCCTCTCCTCCAGGTATACAATACACATGTAGGGGCATAATATTACATATTAATCTCATACACGGTATTTCCGGGTAACGTCTGTTTACTCGGCTTCTCCACCTGGAGCTAGTGCACACAGTTCCCGGGAGAGGGCGCAGGTCCTCTTCAGGTGACCGTGTGCCGCTCTCAGGTGGGCGGCCGACCCACCCACCTGGCCACGTGACCTAAGAGCCGGTGTTATATAAGACCCATGTGTTTACCTGGAAAGTCAGTCAGTGCAGGCCCGACTGACGAGAGACTTCACATGTCCAACCGTGCGGACAGAGTTGTATGCTAAGAGTTGTATACTGACCGTTTCCTCTATTTATAGAGAAACCTGATTTACCTGTGTGTATTCATTCTACACTGATCGTTCCCTAGTAAAGGAACTGGAGTTATTATTCTTGTGAATAAAGATAGATATATTCTCGCACCTGGAAACTGCCGTGATCGTTGTTCTTTAACCTAGAGTTAATAACGAACCACCACACTGGTGCCGTGACCAGTAGCAGCAAAGGTAGCAGAACAAGCTAGTTGTTCGAGAATATGTTCGGGTTATACTGAACAGGAAGTCCTTGATTGGACAGACAGTCCTTTAGTGGACGGACAATGGCTACCGGTGGTAGCCTGGGCGGCTCTGGCCCAGAGCTGAGTGAAGGGGAGTTGGAATCAACTCGCCTGGAGGTGCCAGGGGTGGACCCTGGAGAGGGCTTGAAGCCAGGACAGAAGAAGAGGAAGTTGCAGGATCTTTCCTGGGTGGAACCCTATGTAGGGGATGAGAAATTCCAGAGGGAATATGACGAGCGTTTGGCTCGGGAAGAGGATGACCTCTACTGGGAAAATGTCCGATTGGACAAGCAGTCAATGGAGGATCAGTATGCTGCATTGACTGACGAATTGACTTCCCTGGTAAAAGAAAGGGACGAGATTCTCTCTGAGAATCAGAGGGTAAAAGGAACTCTGATAGAAGAGAGAGAACGGTTGATAGAGGACAACCGGTATATGAAAAAGAAGGTTGCTCAGGAATCGCATGAATACCAAAAGATTCAGGCAAAGATTGCTGAGAACCAGAAGGAGAATGAACATTCTGAATCTCTTAAGGAGAGGTATGAGAGGGAGTTGAAAAAATACTCTAGAGAATGGTATGCCTTGAAGAAGGGGACAGAGTAGCTCGAGAAGGGCAGAGACCAGTTGGTCAAGGATAATGAATCCACCAGGATTCAAATCCTGGAAGAAACGGAAGAGTTAGAAAGGAAACGGGAAGCTGAGGTGGAAGCTGTCTGTTCCCTTGAAGCTAGGAAAACTCTCCTGCGGGGTGAATTGTTGAAGGCAATGGAACAGCAGGGGGAGGAACAACTTCCAGCTGACAGGCCGGAAACTGTTCCTGATAGTACTCCTACTACTAGTAAGGAGGAAGCATTACCTCAATTCGATCCATTTATTAATGATAATGGATTGAGGAATGTGGAAGACTCTGTGTATAAGAACAGAGAGAAAGATTCAAGGAGAGTGAATGTTACCGGGCGCTCTCTTGGATGGGAACCAGTTAATCATGCCAGAATTGGTCCGGTTAACAGGGAAATGTCTCCAGAGGAGGAAGTGTCTCGACATTATAAAAATAAATTTCGAGATGAAGTGGTGAATCATAGTTATGGCTCATTGAACCCCTTCGCGGGAGATGACCCGGCTCTATATGAGAATCCGGGAGGTTATGATAGCAAGGGTAATTATAGGTATTGCCCAGATGCAACTTATTCGTACCCACCCCCGGCCACGGAAACACACTTGGGGGTCAATAAAGATTCCGAGATTAGGCCGAGGGAGAGGATGAATAAGGGGACCCAACCGGGAACAAAGGGAAGGTCAAACCCGGTGCATAAAAACACTAAGGGATTGTCAGGCTATCAAGGCCCACGCTTTGATGAGGGTTCAGAATCTGAATCAGATAAATCATCTGACGATGTACCCAAAAGAAAGGTTCCTTTGAACCGGCGAGTCACAATGACCCCGGCGGAGCACCGATTACATAATCGAGACCCCGCCATAGGTAATTTGGGACTAGATTGCTCTAGCCGAGGTCAAGACGGTACAGACCTACTGGCTTGGAGTAGACGCATGTCGGGTCAATTAGTGCATTCTAATTATGCCGCTAAAAGAACTGCACGTGTAACTAAGCCTTACAGGGGTGTACGACCCTGGAAGGAAGAATATCAATCACTTCTAGATGATTGTAAGTACAATTGCTGGAACAAGGAGGAATCCTTGGGAGCTTTTGTGATATGGTTAAGTGACGGCCCGGGTAAGATAGTGGTTGAAGAATGGAGGGACACTTACGGGCCTGAAGCTACATACGACCAGTTGGAAGTATTAGCTTGTTATACTTTTGGAAAAATGGTGACAGTAGATCACTGGACTCTGTTTCAGAGAAGAACGCAGAAACCAAAGGAATCTGCTAAAATTTTTGGGCTAGAATTGCAGCGATTATTGCGGCAGGCTAGGCCAGAATGGAGTAGGGATGCTGAATATTACATAGAATCCCTATTTGTAAGATTTATTAGTGGATTGAGTGATCCTGAACATGCTAAAGTATGTGGTAGAGCTTGGGAAGCTGGGTCTTCCTTAGCAGATTTGTTCATGGCGATTGATCAACATGACAAAAAGAAGATACTGTTGGCTGGTATGATACCCGCTAATAGGGGACAGCGCGTCTCTGGAATTGAACATTCCTTAGATGGTGACGATTCTTCCGCGGAAGAATCTGAAGGGGAGGAGAGAGTAGACGCCCTGAAATTCAAGGGTCGACAGAAATCTAGCTCTACCCCAGCTTCCGGGAAGCTTCCTAGTAACAAAGGTTATTCGGAAACTACCCGGAAACCCGATACTCGGGACCCTCAGACTGTACCCAGTCAGAAAACCCAGACCCCGGAGATGACCACTCCGGATAAAACAAATGCGTCAGGAAACTCATTAAATACCTTAATGGAGTCCATGATTAAACGCATGAACGAGGTGTTTGATAATCAAACCAGGCGCCGCCCTAGGGTCGATCGTAACACTGTCCAGTGTTACAGATGTCAAGTCAAAGGGCACTTTGCATCTGAATGCAAAGCCGAGAAACCTGTTTTAAGAAGTGAGGTTTCGGGAAATTAGAGGGGGTTACCGGGGATGGCAGGACGGTAACCCCTGAGGAAATATGTCAGATTATCACCGACGTTGGCGGTGAAGATTCATTAACAGTGAATGCGTCCAGCAAGAAGGGAGATGGGACCGTACATCCCGGAAACCATGAGGCTGGGGAGACTGGTACAACAGGCGCCCAGGGGTGCGCGTATGGGAAACCTAGTGCCAGTTTAGAGGAGTCAATAACCAAAGAGTTGGTTAAGGTTGGAGGAACCAGGCTTCCCCCGGGTCATCCTTGTCTGGAACACCTGAAAGGATGTGGATTCGACCTGGGCACTGATAGTGACCTTCACCGGTTTACTAGGAATCCCTCAGTAACTGATGGGAAGAGGTGGTACGTTTCCTGTTCTGTACAAGGAAAGACTGGGGAATTTCTTATGGATACTGGAGCTAGCCACTCCATGGTCTCTAAGAGATTCATCAGCTTATTGCCGAATATGTGTGAGAACCTCACAATGAGGGTAAACGCATGTACGGCCGATGGTACCAGAATGAGGACATTTGGACGGACTTTTCTGATAATCTCTGTGGCCGGGAAAGAATTTGTTTGGGCCCCGACCATAGCTGAGATTGAAGATGATGGTATTCTTGGTTTGGATTTTGCGGCGCTTTTCGGTGCGACTTTGAATCCGAAAAGTGGGAAGTTGAAAATTGAATACCCGTATGATATGACCATACTCTGTAAGTTGAGAGTGATAAGTAGTGTCGCTAGTGTGGCACAGACTGTGAAGATTCCCCCGGGAATGACCTGTGACGTGTTAGTCAGTTCAGGGAGGCTAATCCAGAAAGGATTAGCGGTAATCGAGCCGGATATGGCTGTATTATCCCGGAAGGGATTGGAATCTGCGGATACCCTAGTAGGGAATTCCAGATGGACAGTGACACCCATTTCCAACCCCGGAAACTCCACAGTATATCTTGAGAAAGGCACTGAAGTTGGGAAAGTGATACTTGCGGAGGCAGTCACCGGTAGCCACCAAGACCTGAGGTTAGAAGAAGGAGGGGAAGAGGAATTGCATGAAGAGTTAACTAAGTTGTTAACAGGATCGTCCATAACGGATGAGAATGATCAGGAAGCCCTAAAGGCTATGCTGAAGAGATGCAGGCAAGCTTTTGCGGCCCCAGGGGAACCCCTGGGGAGAACCAATAAGGTATTGCATGAAATTAAAACCGGGGATAACCCCGCTTTTAAGATTCCTTATAGGAGATTACCCCTCAAGAAGAAGATTGTAGCTGAGGAAGAGATAGCGAAAATGCTGAAGGATAATGTTATTGTTCCCAGCATGAGCCCTTGGTCCTCCCCTGTGTGTATGGTAACCAAGAAGGACGGTAGCATACGGTTCTGTATTGATTACCGGAAACTGAATGGGTTGACTAAGAAGAACTCCTATCCTCTCCCTAGGATAGATGAGACGATTGATTCCCTGGGAGGGAATGAATGGTTTTGTACCCTGGATTTACAGTCCGGGTATTGGCAAGTAGGAATGAAGCCTGAAGATATGGAGAAAACCGCGTTTTCTAGCCATATTGGGTTGTTTGAATATAAGGTAATGCCGTTCGGGTTATGTAACGCGCCGGCCACCTTTGAAGCCATGATGGAGACGCTGTTAAGTGATTTATTATGGCGGAAATGTCTAGTTTACCTGGATGACGTAATTGTGTTTGGAAAGACCTTTGCGGATTGTTTAAGTAATTTAGAGGAAGTCTTAAACCGAATCATGTCTAACGGTCTCAAATTGAAACCAAAGAAATGCAATCTGTTTAAGAAGGATATTAACTACCTAGGGCGGATTATTTCCACCGAGGGGGTTAAGGCGGATCCGGAAAAGATCAGGAGTGTAACTGAATGGGAAGTCCCCAGGGGTCCTAAAGATGTGCGATCCTTTCTAGGATTCTGCTCATACTATAGGGATTTCCTGCCGGGGTATTCCCGGGTAGCCTATCCAATCCAGTGTTTGTCACATTGGACACCCGGAAGTAGGAAGGAAGAGTTCCCATGGGGGAGGGAACAGGACACAGCTTTCTTAGCAATAAAAAAGTTGTTTGTAGAGACCCCGGTGTTAAAGTATCCTACCCCGGATGGTCATTTTGTATTGGATACAGATGCTAGCAATGAGAGTATTGGGGCCGCCCTCAGTCAAGTCCAAGGCGGAGTGGAGGTTCCCATTGCCTTTGCTAGTAATACTATGAGTAAGACTCAGCGTAATTATTGTACCACTAAAAGGGAATTGTTGGCTGTGATAGTATATACTAAAAAGTTCAAACATTTCCTTTGGGGGTCCGATTTTACGCTAAGAACAGATCATTCCTCTTTGAGATGGTTATTGAATTTCAAAGATGCGGAAGGAATGATTGGACGTTGGCTAGCACACCTTTCCGAGTTCGGTTTGGAGCAAAGTCAGATCCAGCATAGAGCTGGGGTAAAGCATGTAAATGCTGATGCACTTTCCCGACGTCCTATCAGGAAGTGCGAAAACACCAACTGTGATGACTGTGGTCAGCATGAAGCTGTCATAGCCGGAGCAAGGATTCCCTTTGAGATCAAGGGAACTGGGGTTCTGGAGTGGTCCATGGGAACCATCCGGAAATTCCAGGAAAAGGATCCTAACCTTAGCCGGTTGTTGGTATTGTTACCTAGGAAGATACGGCCCCCGCGGCCTGAGATTTCCCTGGAGAATCGGGAAATGAGACGACTAATAGCTCAATGGGCGGAGCTAGAGGTCCAGAGCGGAATCATCTACCGGTGGAAGATTAATTCATCCGGTAGGAGAATCCGGCAAGTGGTAATACCTTCCGGTATGAGGAGGGATGTTATGTATTATTGCCATGGACACCTGACCAGTGGACATTTCGGAAAAAAACGTTCCCTGGAACGTCTGAAACGGAGATATTACTGGCCAGGGATGAGTAGTGATCTATTAAGATGGGTTGCTACTTGCCCGGATTGTTGTAAAAACAAACCTGGACCTGGGATGGGTAAAATGCCTCTGTCCCAGGAGCTGTTTGGTGTAAGATTTGCGCGAGTCGCCATAGACATTATCAGTGGGTTTAAAACTACCCCTGATGGTAATACTTGTATGATGGTCGTCACTGACTATTATACTAAGTATACGAGAGTGTTTCCATTAGCGGATCACAAAGCAGCAACCTGTGCAAAAGCTTTTGTTACAGGTTGGGTATTGCATCTTGGGGTTCCCCTAATGATGCATAGTGACCAAGGTCGGGAATTTGAATCTGATCTTTGGCAGGAAATGTGTCACCGACTGGCGATTTGTAAGACGAGAACAAATCCCTATCGACCACAAAGTGATGGAATGGTTGAGAGATTCAATCGTACCTTGATTCAGGTTTTGAAATCCCTGGTGAATGATAGAATGGATGACTGGGATGAGCAGTGTGATTATGTATGCCATGCATATAATAGCACTGTCCATTCTAGTACTTCCTGTTCCCCGAATCTGTTAGTTTTCGGGGAAGATTTAATAATGCCCGCTGATCTGGTATTTGGGGTGGTCGGAATGAACCCGGAAACCCCCTGCCATGTGATGTTTGTGGAGTCATTAAGAGATCAATTCAAATATGCTTATGAATTGGTGAGAACTGAACTGCAGAAGAATGCTACCTGGCAGAAGACCGGCTATGATCTAGGCCTTAAGCCGCGACGATTCAAAGTTGGTGATCAGGTAGTAAGATTACATGAGCCGTTATCGACTCTGAAACTTGCTAGTAATTGGGACGGGCCCTTTGTGGTTACCCGCATAGTAAGTGACAGTACTGTAGTGATACGTTCATTACAAGGAAAGATGTATAAATCTAATGTAGCTCGACTAAGAGAGTGGAAGGGGAGAGATTTGTCCCTGGACTCGTATGAGTTGGAAGTTGATACTTTGATAGAGGAAAGTGAACAGCGGAAATTAGTGAAGGAACCTCCCCGGAAACGCGGAAGGCCGCGGAAGGAGGTCTCCCGGAAACTAATGGTGCAGAAGCCCGTCATCCCAAAAAGATCCGGGAAGAAGGCGGCTAATAAAGTCTCGCTGGTTGAAGGGAAAAGGACCCGGAAGAGTGTGGTTAAGGCTAAATCCACTCTGGAAAAGGCGTGTCCTAGAACCAGGTCTAATGTTATGCCTAAAAACATAAGACGCAGTCCCCGGTTACTAGCCAGGGACGGTATAACCTAAGCCGGTACACAACGAGTGTGGTGTCCTGTAATCTTGTTAAATATTTTAATGTTGTAATCAGTTATGTGTGGAAGTAAGTACGGTCAGAATGATCGTGATAGTCCCCCTGTCAATGATCCCATGGGTGATGGACGGATAATCCGGTGAATGTGCTTTATTATGCCATTCATATATATTTCATTGATACTCTCGACGAGTTGACAGAGCGTAAGGATTAACACGTGGAATAAGGGTACCTGTTTACAATTAAAACGCGCGGTGACCTGGTTCCAAGGAACTGGGTCACGGGACGCGCGGGGTTGCGCATGCGCGGTGGCGCGCCTTATATAAGGCCCGCGGAGCGGCGGGAATCGCCAGTTGGGGTTGAGAGGCGGTCCAGAGCAGACGTGAGAGCTCGGACACGACCACTGTCGCTGTGGGGAGGTGGATCCCCTATAAATCCATCAACAAACACTTTTCTTGAGTGTGACACTACAACATGTCTTCCGAGACAGACCACCAACAGGTGGACCCTCTTCAAGAGGGCGACTCCGCTAGCGGAGGAAATGTGGTTGTTAATCAACCTGACCTCGTGGACCAGGAATCTCTGGATTTCCTGGAACAAGGGGAGATAATGGACGTCGACGTTGACTCTCAGTCACCGCTTCGCCCCGCTAATGTCGCCGCCAATTACTTGGAAGGTCTAGACATTGAGGCCATCAGCCCTGCTGACGGTCGCGCTGATACCGGTGACGCTGAGTATCAGGATCAGGGACTATTGTACCATGGGAAACCGCCGGCGGACGTTGAAAAACCCCGCCCGGCCGTACCAACCCTGGGAGGCTTCATGTCCAATTACGACGGACGTGAAGTAGAACTGCACGAGGACGTGCTGAGGCTCACGGCGGAGGGAGCTCCCCGCCGGATTGACTCAATCACGAGTCAGGCCATATTGCTCTTCCTGTTAGTGGAAGAGCAGGAGGAGATGCCCCCGGACTGGTTTGTGTACTGGGAGGCACTCCAGAAAGGACTGCGCGTATGCTACTGCTTACGACGAGCTGTCTTCGATTTACACATCGCGGACATCGACAGGTTAATGCCCGCACTCCCAATTCTGTCTTTGGACCCGAATTGTGGAGTTGCCGGGATGTTGTTGACTGGTGTCAACAGATACCGGGCGCGAATCGGGAAACTCCGAGAGCCTAAAACCCGGAAGGAGTACGAGATTGCTGCCGCTAATACGCAGGGAATAGTCTCGTATGTCCTGGATGTAGCCACTATAGAGGACTACATGGATTCTCACCACGTCAAACGAGATATTGCCATATCTTGTTTGGTTGATGAGGCGGTTCGTACGGTACGAACCAGATCTTCCAGTGCGGAGGAGAAGGCGCGAGTAAAAGCGCTGAAAGCCACACCTAGGGGGCGCGGCAGTAAAGGTGAGAGGGGCGCCTCAAACCGGTCAAGCTCGGCTGACAGCAACCAGTCTGACGAGTTTGTCCAGGAGAGAGGACGTCAGGCTCGCCGGAACGAGAAGGCAAGATTAGCTAACTTGCCGGACTCTGTACTAGCAGAGGGATTACCGGAACAACCTTCCGGAGGACAGCCCGTTATTCCCAGGGCTGAGGAGGTAACGGATGAGGCGATGGATATAAACGAAGCCAATACTCCGGAACCCTCCAACACCACCACCACCACCACCCCGGCCCTTGTGGCAGACATGACCGCCGCCGCGGGAGCAGCGGCCGCCGTGGCGGCTGCGCTGGTATTCAATCCAGCACGTCTCAGCCCTCTCCGTAGTCCGGCTCAGTCGGACCCGGAAGAGGGAGAGGTTCCGGCTAACGCTGAGGAACCAGGAAATGCCCCAGAAGACCCCATCCCGCCTAATGACGTGATGAGGCGAGTCTGGCAGAACGCTAACAATAAGTTCCGCGTGTTTATTCCCAATTCATGGGAACAGTGTCCGATTGGTCCCACCAATTTCGGATGTCCACCTGAGACCAACTGTAAAGGTCAAAGTGATGATGAGGATTGGATCCGGAATACCCCCCGGGACCGTCCTCCGTCTGCTTTTTATCAGCAGTGGCTAGATCAACTCAGGATCCTGCCAGACACTTACTACAGTAAGGAGCAGAAGGAAAAACTTCTTTTTGCGGTTAACCGCTGGTACAGTCAGCGGGAAAGGAATTGGTGCCCATTCGCTACATGTGTAAACACGATTGGCACAGACAGAACCATCTTTGTAACAAAGCAACGGTTTCTGCGACACCTCTGTGAGAACCACATGCACCACTGTGTGGTGTATCACTGTGATATCACAGTAGGTAGGGAATCCCAACTATGTAACGGGTGTTTAGAACCCCGTAGAGGTGAGCTTATGCGCCACATGAAGGATTGCCATAACATGGGAATCAGTGTAGCACGCAATCGTGTGAATGCGCTACATGACGCCGTTTGTGAACAGTACAAATCACTCACGGAGGAACAAAAGGCTAAGATCCGGCCGGCAACTCCCTTCTACTGCGAAGTCGCAGATGGGAAGTTCAAAGCCAGGATTGCCAGAGTGGACGGACGACATAAGTTCGCCATGAATGACGAGGAGTATACGGTGTTATGCACTACCCGTACTTCCCGCAGAGGTGGCGGTAGTTTCCGTCAGCCGGAAACCCGGGGTAGTTCCCGGGGGAAGAGCCGGTCCGCCCGCGACCGCTCTCGATCTCCTGCGGTCTCACCGGGACCAAAACGGAGACATGCCGGATCCAACTTAGAGGATCTCGATAATTCCTACTATGGGAATTATCATGCCCCGGAAGGTCGCGACTATTATCGCGAGTATCCAGACCCGCTGTTTACAGACCGGAAAGATCGGAAACGTGATTCCGGTGGTCAAGCAGCGGCGACTAACATGGATTACCGTTCCAGACGTCTGAGCAGTTCAGACAGTGCCACCAGTCAATCTGACCATGGAGGTGCCCGGCCTAAAGAACCGGCTACCAGAACAAAGGCTTCCCTGCCTTTGACGTACCATCTGGGGACCACTACAAAGCTAACCCCCAGGGACGTCCGGTCGCCCACTACCCCAACTCGGGACATGCAGGGCTTGACCGTGAAAACAGAACCAAAATCACTAATCTCAGTGGTGACGCCTCGGGGCATAACTGTCCCGAAGGCTGCAGCGGTTGCGAAAGCGCCGCAAGTGGATGTTAAACCCGTGATTCCTGTAACCCAGGATCCGGTTGTCATCCAGCCAGTCGCGGGCACCTCCCGCACTGAAACTACCGGTGGCGTAAAGTTAAAATACGTCCCGATAGTCAACTACTTCTCTAGGGAAGAGAAGGCGAGCTGCGAAGTGGGACAAAGGATTGTAACAGAATTCCAGGAGTCCCAACGCGAGCTGGCGGTGGAATATAACACCAAGATGTTAGGCCTGTTCACGCATGGCCTAAAGATTGCCCATCGGGAGGAAAAAGCATTGGTCGCTGTTGGCAATGCTGACTACTTGGCTAAAAAGTCAAGGGAAGCTGCTTCCGGCCAAAAGACCGCTGAAGCCGCCGCAGGGTTCGTTCAGCAAGAGAACGAGAAGTTAACCAAACGGTTACAAGACATGAACGTAAAGTTTTACGGGGTGTTTGGCGTGACTATCGATACCTGGGATGGCACAGCTGAGCACGCGCTTGCTTTAATGAGAGCAAGAGAGGAACCTTTAGGTTAAAAAGACTAATAGAAGGTTCTGAGTCTATTTCTAATTTTTTTTAGGAATAGAGGAGGGAACTATAATAGTTTCCGGATAGATTAATTGTTGTTTCATTTAATCTGACGTCATAAATTGTTTATGACGGGGTTTCCCTTTTGAGGGGAGGGGCATCTTTTTAGATGCATATGGATCAACGCGGGGGGAACCTTCCGTGGAAGCTCTGGACTTACCTAACTACTCAACTCTCAACTATAGCCTACCGATGGGGAATCAGGACTCCACCGGGAAGCTACCAACCTAACGTCCCTGAAACTAACTTTTGGGATACGTTACCATGATGTGTTCCTGATACTATTATGCTGAGTTATAAACTGTTCCCGTCCAAAGGATTACGTGTCAAACAGACAATGCTCGTGGTTCCAGTTCTACTTATCTATTTCATGAACATTCCTGGAGCTAGGATTACGTGTTAAACGGACAGTACTCGTGGTTTCCAGCCGGATTATAGTTATATATGTCATGAACTTTACTGGAGCGAGGACGGGATACTTATCGAGCTGTATACATATGAACTTACCTTCGGGTGATATTTATCCAAGAAACAGTATTAAGAAGAGGAGAGCACCTCACTCATTCGTCTATTAGAAGCGGAGAGCACCTTGACCACAACTAGATCACCAGTAAGCTATATTTAATTGTGAGGGTTTCCGGGTACACTGCCAGGTTACTCATTAAAACGTTTTTAATATATATAATATATCATTATTATGTGATACATATCACCTCAGGTGTTCCAGTAAGGTATTCTCATATTTGCCTTATGAATCGGGTTTCATAATATGCTACATATGAAGATCGTAGGATCTGATAAGCTAGGAAACGTGGCTACCCGTAATGTTTATATGAAGTCGTTAAGGCTATGTGTATATACTATATATACCGCCAGGTATTGTCGTGTGTGTTGACTCTGTTGTATGTTGCGAGAGATATTAATACTCCGGTTATATAATCGGATTACCCGGCTTAAAACAAAGGCTGTGGTTACTGTTATCCATTGTGTGAATGTTTTCATTAAATCA
This sequence comes from Harmothoe impar, assembly GCA_947462335.1. NCBI lineage: Eukaryota > Metazoa > Annelida > Polychaeta > Phyllodocida > Polynoidae > Harmothoe > Harmothoe impar. The sequence continues at coordinate 8,410,558 of OX381709.1, read as the reverse complement.
CAAATCAATGTAAGACGCTGGTGGTTGTGAGTCCTTATCAGGACTGGTTTTTAATAACTTTTCTGTTCAACTTAAATATATACACACCCCACGCGCATTTTTTTAATAACCGAGTAAGGAAACTTCATAAGGAAGTCATATCGAAATGTGTCAAGCCGTTCGATTGTATGTATGATATTAGATTCACTTGTCATAAAACATACCTAAATCATCTATTATGGTTGCTATTACAGTGTAATGCCATATTTATATTGAGTTTTATGATCTCGCTTGTGTAGTGTGTCGTGTTAATATGTTACGCCCCTAGTTACTGTATAGACAATAACTATAAAGTCGTTGTTCTAAAAGGTTTTCTATATACTAGGAAGACCGTATATATATTCATTACCACCTAGTTTTGTCTAGGGGGGGTAGTGTAGGGGCATAATATTACATATTAATCTCATACACGGTATTTCCGGGTAACGTCTGTTTACTCGGCTTCTCCACCTGGAGCTAGTGCACACAGTTCCCGGGAGAGGGCGCAGGTCCTCTTCAGGTGACCGTGTGCCGCTCTCAGGTGGGCGGCCGACCCACCCACCTGGCCACGTGACCTAAGAGCCGGTGTTATATAAGACCCATGTGTTTACCTGGAAAGTCAGTCAGTGCAGGCCCGACTGACGAGAGACTTCACATGTCCAACCGTGCGGACAGAGTTGTATGCTAAGAGTTGTATACTGACCGTTTCCTCTATTTATAGAGAAACCTGATTTACCTGTGTGTATTCATTCTACACTGATCGTTCCCTAGTAAAGGAACTGGAGTTATTATTCTTGTGAATAAAGATAGATATATTCTCGCACCTGGAAACTGCCGTGATCGTTGTTCTTTAACCTAGAGTTAATAACGAACCACCACACACACATACATACATACAATGTGGGATTTAAATGCGACTTACCTGAAGTCTTTGAGTCTCTTCTTTGTAGTGCTGCTTGTGCATGATCCAACAGTCTAGGTTAGACACAGCAGGAAGTTATTTATAGCCATGTGCTGACCTTGTTAGGTCTTCTGACTTTTGACACCAGGGTGCCAATCTAGGCCCAACCAGTGTGCCCCCTGGTGTGTATAAATTGAACTTGCAATGTGGTAGTTCCCGGCTCCCCTCCCAGGTATACCCCATAACTGTGCTATCACTTTAAGCATCAACATAAAAACATATTACTTACATTGCAAGCACATCAAATTCATTAGAAGTTATCAAATACTTACTGTAGTATTATGCTATTATCATACTTAAGCACACGCTTCATAAGACAAAAAGGCCCAACTAGTGATAACGTCAATGTCGAACATAAGTACAGAATTGCTAGGCACATTTGTAAAAGCTTCAATCCTATAGTGCTGGCTTCTTTACTGTGGTTATGTGACTACCCAAGAAGATTGGAGATTTTCATCTAAATTAAATTCACAGAGACTATGTATCTTCAATATTCTCCTTCATGGGTTGGATTAGGTATTATGCCTTTTTTATGCTAAAACGTGTACAGTAGATGTATTTTCATTGACATCTGGCAGTCTTAATGACTGTTACTGGTTGAATTTATGTTGAAAATTTGTGTCGGGTTATGATATTGTAATCAACAAAGTTATGTCACAGAAGAACTCATAAACAAACATGTCTTCCACACAGTCAATGTAACACTATCTTTCAACGACACAATTTGAGTTTTCACACTTGGGATTTCTATTACAAGTTAGAAGTAAGACACATGTATTAGCATAGTAAGCAATCTGGGTGCCATTTCAGTAATTAAAAGTCCTCCAAAATGGGGTTTTGAGTTTTTCTGAAATAATTAAGGGAATGGCTACTTATTATAGGGAATAGTGTAATAAACAAGACTTTGTTCCCCTTAATATTGGTAAACGTTATTAAGTAAAGAAAAACTGGATACAGTCTGGATTAAGTGTACAGGTTGTGAATCTAAGTTTATTCAGGATAACCTAGACAGGCGTAGCTAATCTGTGCGAACTCTGTAAAGGAGCAGGTCAGTAGGCTTGTAGTCCATATGATCACTTTTTTTTCCCTAGCAAAGGTACAAAGGAACTGACAAGTTCCATAGGACGCTGGCTATATATAGGCAGTCAGCCTGCGTGCGCACACGCAGACTGGAAGCCTATAGCGACCTCTATCCTTATCCCAAGCCCGGACCCAGTAAACCAAAAACGTTATACAACATATTATAACGTTATATAACGTTAAATAACGTTTCTCTAAGGCTCCTTACTATGGCATTACGTTATATTAGATTTTATAACGTTATTTTGACGTAAAATAGCGTTTTTTTTGTTAGCTAGGGAGTAGGTGCTGCGACCTACTGTCAGGCTGAAGGGTTCGGACAGAGTTCGCAACGCAGCGTCCAACAGAACCAGCCATATGATTAACCCTTACAATAGTAATGAAAATGCCATTGTCTATCATAACACACATGATTATCAAAAGGTGGGGTTGTAATGTATTGCCAGTTAATCCCAAACCTAATACAACATTCAGAAAATATAGGTCAATTATGTTGGATAATTGTGCTAGCTCTGCTCAGATATATTACTATACATAATGTGCTACATCATGAAAACCTCATCCTCCCGAATTGAAGCAAACAATGTGGCAAATCTAGAAGAAATATACAAACTGCTGGACAAACTGGTAAACCCCGCCACCCACCCACATAATAAACCTAAACTTATTTTATCAGTGCACTTAAAATTAGGAATGAAAGCATAGGAAACTGAAACTTCACCCCAAAAAATAGTCAGGACTTGGCTGTAATGGTTCATGACCATTGCAAATCTAATGGAGTCTAGTTAGGTTTGACACCCCTGCTCAGAGGAGTAAACAGGGCAAACTCTCTCCCAACCCATTTGCAAGATATGTGATATTGTGATATGCTGCAATCACACAGTTCAACGCTTTGCTGTACTTTATGTATAGTTGAATTGAGTCAACCCTCGCAATGTCCAATCCCTGTGCACTCAGCTTGGTGAATTCTGTGTTTACAAATTCAATCTACTTCAGACATGATGATATTTTTTATATTTCTGCTTTGCCATATTAAGAATTGCTCAGAAATATATTTTGTGTTATAGTGATGCTATATTCATTTCCTTCTGAGAATGTTAGATACGTGATGTCTTATGTCACACTTCTCTGTTTAAAATTTGGTCGAACTTGGTGATGCCTCCTTTGATCAAACATAAATTAGATGTCATTATATGACTCCCTCCTATATGGCATGGACCTCACACAGGGCGAATGACTGTATGTTGTTAACGGGCTGAACTACCTTAACATACACATGACAAGGCTGACTGCACACACAGGCAAACCTTGGTCCCTCTAGGTGTTTGCACTTGGACAGTGGCCCTGACAACTGGCAGGTTCTACCAGGAGAGCTGAGGTCTGTGGAGGTAAACACATGGGTAATGTCAGTTGTCAGATGTTCATACTCGGGTGAAAATACAATTTTAGTTTCAAAATATCCATCATAGATCTTGTTACACGACAATGTCATCATTTGCTTGGTGCTTGCTGGGGAGATGCAAGTGTCGTTATCATTGTCTTGTACTGCCGATGCATTCAGGTAGCCCAACCATGGTTCCAGTACTGTCCATACACCTATTACCACAAAAAAAAGTAAGACTTGATCAAATTGGTGCAAGGACCTAGAATAAAAAGATACTGAGGAAGACAACAGAAGAAGTACTGTGTCATTTCTTTCATGCCAAGATCCAGAAGTCATTAATATTCCATTATGGGCATAGCTATATCTTTCCAACCCACAATATAGAAAAGAACATAGCATTAAACACTAAAGCAAAGTGAGAATTAGGCTTACCTGGACAAAAGCAGCCCTCTGCCCTTGTTACATCGATGTCTGCACACGTCCAGTTCTTGGTTGTTGCTCCATCTTGGAAGGAGCAGTCCTCGTGACATGAGACTCTTATTTCATCTCCAATGCGTTGGATATCTGCTTCAATGAACTGGAAAACTGTGGTTCGAAATTAATGAAAGAGAAAATATTGATGTATATATCTTAGGAAAGTAATGAAACCTGACAGTGAGGTCAACCGACAGTTTGTGTGCTTTGAGTCTTGAGGTGGTGGTTGCAGAACCATATTACCAAGTGAGAAATTGTAGCCTCCAACCCCCGACTTGGGTAAAAGGCCGACACACAGGAGTAAATACATACTTGGGCTTTTTACCTCAAAGTCTAAATACCCTTTCTTTAAGGTTTTATACTATAGAATCTTAGAGAAGCAATTATATTCCAATCGAACAGTAATGCAGTCACACAGCCATATAGTACCATTAAAAATACATTTTTGTCATCTTTATTAGTTACAACAATAGACAGACTACCTGTATGAGGGATAAATGATCTAATCTATGAAGGAAAGCCTTTTCTACTTTAATAACTTACCTGGTACTTCACCATCATCCACAGGACGAATTTTGTCATTAGTGATATGGCATGAACGGATGTCTGCTTTTGATTTCGCCAGTGCAGATCCTGAAAGCAGTTGTGTTTGCTGTATGTGTTAGATTGACTACACCTGTACCTTGGTATGCCTCATACCCACTGCCCCACAGGGTCAAGACGAGGTGTTATACACTGAGTCGATGGCTTAACCCTCGGGTATGCACTATAACCAAGGTGCGAATCCTTTGTCTTAGCCGCCCACCGTGGGTTAAATATACATACTGAACATAGTTTTGGTGGGGCTCCTTAGCCTCAAATACAGATTCAATTATTCATTTTGTGATATAAGCATAATATTCGGTCTAGTTATAGTTTAAAGTATACTTTTTCATATCAGGATGGGAGGCCTTCGGAAATTTTATTTTGTCAGGTCGATTTCAAAAACCTAAACTAGGTCAAATTTAGAAGGTGTATATGTCACACGCAGTATCGGAATTTGCGCAATATCGGAACTCCTACATGAACATAAAATATATTATAAAATATATCAGTATACCCCTCAAACAGAAAGGTAGGGCAAGAAATGTATTTGCAAGGAGGTTATTTTTTATCATTTCAGGCCCAGGCAGCCAAAGGCCCAATTTTTTATCACAGCAGATGCATTTCTGCCACACCTTATTCACAGCTACATACAGGTGTGACATGCATGTACGTTCTCCCTGACTGTTTTCATACCTCCAAGATGCAGAACAGTATCCTCAAACATAGCTGAAATATATATTTATATTCTATAACTGTAGCTACAATAAAAATAGAGAGGAGTTCTGATACTGTGTATTTAACTATGGTGCAATTCCGGAATTGCCCTGCGCAGTTCCGGAATTGTACAGGGGCAATTCCGGAACTGGGCTGGTTCCTATTCTGCGCCTGACATATATACAATGGTTGGAACATTTGTGTATTCAAAAGGGATGAGTCATTGGCAAGCAATTGATTGTAAAACTATATGAACCAATGAAATACCAATGTTGGGTTAAGTGAATGATATATATGTTTTAATCGACAGCTACATTTATAGTATGTACAATACAGCATTGACAATATTACACACAGAAGTTCATTGTATCACTGAGGGTAGGTCGGCCCAGTATTTGAAGTTATGTAATAAAAATTCTTGAACCTGAAATCATTAGCGCTGTTGTAATCCATAAAATGATAAATAGCAATAAAATGTAACTCACCCAAGTCCACTTCACAGATGAAACTGTATGCTACAGAACATGCTGTATCATAAAGCTGGTACCTATGACCCGGTAAGTGAGCACAGAAATATGCTGCATTATTGGGGTCTGTGGGGTACCACATGTTGTTGTCAGTTAAAGGAGTGCCATCACGCCAGCGGTAGTTTTTGTTGGAACCGTCGTCCTTCAGACCCGTCCACAGCTCGGTGTTAGGTAACACCCACTTAGACCTGCACAAGGTGGAATTAATTAGTTATAACATTTGTCAAAAGTGTGAGGGTCCTGTACACATTTAGGTGATTTTCTCCTAGATCCACCGTGAATTTGAAGGATTGGCAGCATTCTATGGCTACACAACAGATCTGCCTGTCCACCTAATGCTTCCCAGGTTACTGGTTTGCTACAGGAGGGCAGCAGTGACTACCCGGGGGAGCCCCTCCCTGCGGGCCTACCACTCGAATGTATTCATGGAAATTGTGAAGGGTTTCAACCAAATACGGGGCCTTTCAATGTCAATCTGTCAGGGAAATACAGAACTTAAACAAATCCTGTATTTATTTTTAAATGCATTTGTCAGATATTAAAGGAGAAAAAGGCAATTTATTAACCTGCATCATCCCCAAACACGTCCCAACGCCGCCATGACACCTTGCTCAATACACCCTTCCGGTCTGTGCGCCTGGGCCAAAAAATAGTCCCCCCCCCCCTTCGATCGCCTATATCATCGTTTTTTGTAAAAATTAGGCCTAATATGCTTTCAAAAACTATTAATTTACTAAAAAGAAAGACGATCAAACGATAATTCATAAGAAAAATAATAAATTATTGCTCCTTCACACCGTCTGATTTTCGATTGGAATTTCTGCGCAAGCCAGGCGACCACATTTACCGTTTCAATTTTTCGCCGATCCATCGTGTTAGATACCCTGAACCAATTTTTCTGGGGGGTTAAGGCCTAATTCATATATCGTAGGTGTAAATATACGATGTTTTATAGTGCTTAGGCTTTGTTTCGATCAGAAGGAATGCATTTTAACTCCCAAACGAAGTCAATGGAAAAAAAAGGTATTGTCTCAAAGCGAATCTGCAACGTCGTCCTAGGCTCTTCGGGGAATCTAACCCACGCCTCACGATTGGAAAGAGAATGTGCTAACCACTCGGCCATCTCGGCCACCGCCAATATGGAAGGCTCAGTTGACGATTTTGACCCGCTGACCTTAGGTATCCTTACGCTATACCGGAAGTGAAGTTTTGAGAAAATACGGAGATCTGAGCAAATACGGGGGCTGCTTATTCACCTTTAGGGCAATACGATGCTCAGTGTTGTAACCTTCCAGACTTGATATTTCCTCAAACCATTTAAAAATAAGTGTAGGTATTAACTTAATTTACCAACAGAACCCATAAAGCATTGAACAGCTAGCAAATAAACATTTCAAGGAAAATAAGGAAGGGTACGTAGGAAACTGGCCATTATGGTAAGGTCTTGATATATATTACTGTTTACCAGATATCTGGGCATACAGTTTTATCCTTTAGAAAAGTAAAATGCTTGTTTTTGGCCCAGATATTTGTGAAGCCTGGTTGGCTGATGGCTAAACAGGCTAGTGTCTACCCCTATAGTAATTAATATCAACGCTCACCTTTCACTAACTATGAATGCTAACTCAGCCCAATCATCCAACTTGATGAGATATCCACCAAGCTTTTCGCAGTAGAGTTTAGCTTGGTTCCAGCTGGCCGTCCAACGGGAGTAGTAGTAAGATGTCTGACTCAACACAGGGCCTAGTTAACGAAAGGAGACGGAGGAAAAATATCAATTCTTTGAAGGTTATAGGCTCCAAAAGAAAAATGAAGATGAACAGTTTTGAAAGTAGCAGGAAAGATTCAGCAGTTAAGAGGATTTGGACCTGGTTGTAAGTGTCACATATTTATGATGGCTGGAGGATGTAGTTTAGGTTCAAGTTTTCTGGTTTTGATCCAAAGCTTTTAATGGTCTTAAAAACTAGGCTGTCCTGGGGATGTCTCTGAGATATTACGAGTTATATAATTTAATGTAATATTATAGGTAAATATAGATTGATTTAAACATTTGTAGAATACCAACCAAAGGGTATTCCCCTATATGGATGCTGTATAGATCAAGAAAATAACAAACAAACAGACTTTCTAACTCCACAAAAGTATTGTATCTAGCAATTTCTATCGAGAAAATATATTTTCATGTGGTCCGGGATGTACTGTTGCAACTTGGAGCTAGTTGAAATCAAAATATAATCTAAATTAATGAGTTTCAGAAGTATCAACCAATACAGCCTTCATGGTACAGCATACATGTGGTTGCATATCTGTCAAATGTGTCAAAGTGGACGATTTCATGACAATCTGGTATCCTACATCTTCATATTCAGAGGCATTTATTCTCCCTCTCTGTCAGTTCTGTGCTAAGATTGTTACAACCAACCTAAACTATGCATTGCTACTATGTTAATTTGTGCAGACGGCTGTGAAGCATTATGCTATGCAAAGTTATACATACTGTGGCTACTTGAAAGTTAGAAGCTACACTCTCAAAAAGGGGTTTACCTCAAACTAATTGCACCAAAAGAAAATTCACAAGAAAAACATTCTCAAAATCCTAAGATGTCTGGGAAGACCTCGAAATCTAAGATGGCTGCTCATCAGGCTATAATGTTACCGTTGTACCTTAACATCCTTATTACTCAATGAAAGTCGTTATGTAACAGCTCAGAATGATGATATTGATGAGAATAATTTATGTAGGAAGAGAGCAAATGGATATAATAAACCCTGTAAGTCTAAGATGGCTGCTAAACAGGTATTAATTTCAAACTTCTAGCAAAAGAGGCTTCTTACTGGGAATGTTTAAATTCAGTCATTTATATTTGTGTAATTTTAAAGTCACCAAGGGATGTCTTAATCTGTCTGTACTGACAAATCCCACAGTATATCACCAATCTTCTATAATGTGTTACTTCAAGCCTTGCAGTATGCACAGAAATCTGCGCTGCTAGCGTTTGTCCAGCCCTAGCACCGACCCTAAGCTGAATATGTCACACATCATATATATCTAGATTATTCAGAGCATATTGATCACCAAACTTGACACAAGCCACAGCTATTTTAATAATTCAAGGTTTCAGTTCATGAACTACATTGTTGAATTGTTGGTAAGGTTCGACCACCTGATAGATGACGTATTGCTCTATACTGTGATTGTTGTGACAACCCTTGTGGAGTCTTTATGTCACAAATTTCTTTAGGCTACAAAAGATGTAGCCTTCTGCAACAAACCAAGTGTAATGCAATGCAGTGATCTGAGTAATGATATTGGGCCTAAAGATGAGTTTGTCTTTAAAAAATGAACCCTTTATATAGTAGTATCAGATACAACACTGGCCTCAACCTAAAGACATTTGTGCTTTGACACCATAATTGTAGCAAAAAGACCAGAGGAGTGTCTTTTTACAACAAATCAGTATCAATTTGTAGTCTAAAGACTGATTTGTAGTGTGAAGACCCAATAACCCTTCAAGAGACACTTGGTGCTTAACTGATACCCAAAGAAGTCGATTATAGAGATACACTTCAAAAACGTTATACTCTTTGTGGTCTTTCAATACTGAATAATGAAGGAAACACATATCAGATGATGGGCATTAGATTGGGGGTAAACTATTGTTTTCTTTCAAGCTGACAAATCAAAGGGGAATATGTTGTCATCCGTCACAGCTTGTCACTGAATAATCATTTATTTATTCATATCATACACATAAGTTCGAGTTCAGTTATTGTTGACCTGTTTCAGCCACCCACTTGTTAAGTATTCAGGGTTCCCATAGCACCAATCAATATATTGGTTGCTCTTATGATATTTGAGTGTATTTCATAGCTACTACCAACATTCTGCAGATTTGGTTCATTAATTGGAATTCTAGATTTAGCACTGAAGGAAAAGTATACTCACCCTTGTAAACACTCAAGAAGAAAATGAGGAAGAGTTGGAAAGTTTTGTATCTTTGCATGCTGCAGTGCTCTTCTCACCTTTTGTGGAAATGGAAGTAAAACTGTGAAAACAGTCAATAAAACCATATGATGGAACTTAAATAGCTCTACCACCAAAAGCCAAGTGTCTCATAAATTAGCACCATTTAAGCTAATTTAATTACATCACAATCCCAAGTAGCTGTAATAACAAAGTCCAATTCACAAAAGAATGACCATTTAGACATTCACCTGAATGTTTTAACATTTCTAGAGAATGAATCATTGTGCAAATGATTTGCTGTGGTCTCGCTATTCCCTAGTCCACAATCAGCATGAATATCAACTAAAAGTATATAGTATTGCAGCCCCTACCTATGAACATTAGTTCAGGAGTCCTGAAGCAGCATAGCAGAGGTATGTACAGGTGTGTGTCTGAGTAGTACCTGTTGTTATGTACGATGCAGGTGTTTACTGTTATGCCACTGTAGGTAACCAATACATATTATATATTAAATGTGTCAGCCTTGTATTATAAACAGAAAACTTTCAATTATTTATGAGCCTGACAATCAGCAGGTTGGTTTGAGCCCTGGTTAATTCAGTATTGCCATACCTGGTCCAAACTACAGTAAAACCTTGTGTATAAGCCGCTGCTTATATGCGAGTCAAATCACCGTAGCAGCTTATAGGATGGGCACACAGTGGGGGTGCGCCTTATTGGGAGTATCTAGATGTATTCTACAGTACTAAAGTCTCCATAATCAGACCCCTACCCAGTAAACAAAAAACGTTATACAGCATTTTATAACGTTATATAACGTTTCTCTAAGACTCCTCACTATGGCATAACGTTATATAAAGTTTTAAAACCTTAATTTGACGTAAAATAACATTTTTTTGTTAGCTGGGAAGCGGCTTATAGGATCGGGTCATAGTATAAGTGGGGCTAATACCAGAGTTAGGGCTTATAGTTGAGATTTAACGGTGACATTGATTATATGATTCACAACTTGGAGGCCGATACTCCTTCCAACACACGGGGCCTCATCAATCAATATGCTGTACGACAGGAGGCACCAACCAGCCCTCTGTTATTCATGTTGATGTTGGAACAAGGAAGTGCGTTTCCTATGTTGTAACATGAACATAGGAAGCAAAGCTGATATACAATTATGAGTTGGGTTATGTAAATATACCAGTAATTTTGTTAATGAATGAGAGAAATCATATATTACTGTGCAAAAAAGGGACCCTAGCAAAACTATGCAATAACCAGGGATACTACATACATTTGGGAGGAGAAGCAGATATAGAGTTATGGATTGGGTCAGGTAAATATTCCAGAGTTTTCACTAAAGAAAAGCGCTAAAATAATTATCTACTATTTTTATCTGATCCAAGTACTGCAATTTCAGACAGCTAAGTTGCATAAAGAGTGTTAGATCTATACTTCATTATGCACCTTTCTTTTTTTCTTGTAATAGAGTATTTTGGGAGTTCATTTTTAGATAAATTGCCAGAACAATATCCAGGTCCAGTGGGATCATGTATGTATAGAGATGAAATGGTAGAGTGGAGGTGGTGGATTGAGTAGTTGTACAGGGTAGGTTATCCTTTTTATAGCTTATGATTTCCTTTTTCCTGCCGCCTTTATTTCATTTGGAGTAAAACATAGATCATTTAGCAATTTAATTCAACATTTAGCTACATACATTTTGCTGGCAAGGCCATTTCAGACAGTTAAGCTGCATAAAGAGTTTTAAATCTTGAATGGGTCCCCTTCAAATATACCAACCATGTAGACATTATGTTTCTTCAAATGCAAGAATTGTGGTTGTTGCAGCGTATAAAAATGCCTCAGGCATTTTTTACGCAGCAACAACCGCAATTCTTGTTACTAACTTTTGTACAAACATTAGCGAAAATTACTTGCCCAAAGTTCCTATCCTATCTTAGCGTTTTGCTGCTAACCCTAAGCTAAAAGTTAGCATTGCTCAGGTCACCTGAACTTATCAGGCTACCATGAAATCTGGTGTACACCCGCATCTCACACATAACTCACACCCTGACTTTGAGAGAATCCTATAGCCTCTACCTAGGGCTTGAAAATTGTGATTTTAGTACTGTACTCTACCTTCAATAAAATTGGAAGCTTCCCTGGAAAAAAGTGAGCCCCTCAAACTACTGCTGACTCTGACAGCAAACTACTACCGACTCTGACCACAAACTACTGCCGACTCTGACAGTTAACGACTTCTGCCAACTCAGACAGCAAACTACTCAGTCTGCTGCCGACTCTGACAGCAAACTACTGCCGACTCTGACAGTAAGCCATTGCCGACTCTGACAGCAAACTACTGCCGACTCTGACAGCAAACTTCTGCCGACTCTGACAGCAAACTACTGCCGACTCTGGCAGCAAACTACTGCCGACTCTGACAGCAAACTACTGCCGACTCTGACAGCAAACTACTGCCGACTCTGACCACAAACTACTGCCGACTCTGACAGTTAACGACTTCTGCCAACTCAGACAGCAAACTACTCAGTCTGCTGCCGACTCTGACAGCAAACTACTGCCGACTCTGACAGTAAGCCATTGCCGACTCTGACAGCAAACTACTGCCGACTCTGACAGCAAACTTCTGCCGACTCTGACAGCAAACTACTGCCGACTCTGGCAGCAAACTACTGCCGACTCTGACAGCAAACTACTGCCGACTCTGACAGCAAACTACTGCCAACTCTGACCATAAACACGAATCAAAACAACATGGACTGCATGACGTCACTGCTAGGTAACATAGTGACGTTGCTAGGTAACATAGCGACGTTGCTTGGTAACATCGCGACGTTGCTAAAACTGTGACGTCACTGCTACTGTGACGTCACTCACTGTACACTCTCCATCCAGATGTTTAGTCGAGTTGCATTGAGAATGTACTGATGTATTTGAATGTGCTAGGAGAATGTGAAAATACATATAATGTCGGCCATTTTGTCCCTCTTCAAAGATTTTACAACATTGTGCAGAAAGTCAACATAAATAGGCCCCCCTTACTAATTTATTTACATTATTATATGAAGGTAACTGAAAGATTTTCATGATTGGAGATCGTTTTAGACCTTTTAAAGTATTAATGGTCTTGAACTCTCTAGGAATTTACCATTGAATCTGACCATGGAATGCTGCAAATCGCCCATGAATTTTGACCACTGCGTAAAGTGCTTGGCAAAGCCTAGCCTGAAGACACTTCGTTGCTTCAGGCTAGGCTTCGCCTAGGCTCACTTTAAAAAACCCTTGTATTACCTGCCCAGAGACCTGAAAATATAGTATAACCTGCACTAGAGGTTTGGTTCTAGTATAACCCACAAGTTACATGCAGGAATCTACGGTAGTCATTCATTAGTGATTAGTACATCTATAACCAGTTAGTGGCATAGCCCTGGTTAATATGCAACAACCACATCATGAGTTACCTGTGCAATGGTAACTCCATCCATTGAAGCCTGATTGTCTGCATAACTATTATTGTCCTGTAGAATTGGCCATACAGAGACTTAATCTGTCTTTGATATATGCATTTTTCAAAAACACGAAAAAGGTGTCCCATTCATAAAACCTCATTGGAATAGGTTTATCAGTTTAAAAAAAAAATCTGGCTAAGTAGATACATGCATACATTATGTTACACCCCATATATCATATTAAAAATTAGAAAAGGTTACCCCTTACCATGATAACAAGTGCAATTACAATCTTATCATATAGATAAATATCTCATGATTTGCTTGTGCTGTCACCATGGGTGGAGTTCCTGTGGGTAGCTGGTTAGTAATAAGTAAGAAATAGTTTAGCAAAATCTTAGTTCGATTTAATAATGCTGATAAGTTAGTGGTTTTGACTAAGATATATTAGCATTGACTAACCCCCAGAATTTTCAGTGCATGTGAATCCAGGCACTTCCTATGACACATCTATTATATACCCGGTTGTCAATGCCAACATAGGCCGAAGCTGGGAACAATGCAAGAGTTACTTTTTCACTTCCTAGGCTAGTGAATACATCCCCCGGTGTCTATTGTACATATATATACCTGATAAGCCGCGGAGAAAACAAAGCCAAGGCTTTATGAAAAGAGTTAGGATTGAATACACTCCTGTCTGCTACCATCATTAGCCCTCCGCTTAGCCTGGACCAGCTGTCTTGTGTAAATGAGGCATTGTTCTCTCCAGTGGAGCAGCTGATGTGCTACATACTGACATTGTTTTGTAAAAATGTACTTTACCAGTCCTTATCATCTGACTTAACTTACACATTACGTTGTGTGAATATTGTATGGATGTCTAAGGATGGCATCATGCCTCAATGCTGCCCCTGGAGAGTAAGTCTTATCAGGCTCACCCTATGGGAATGAGCATAGATGAGTTACTTGCTAGGGCTGCATTGGTGCATCAAGATGACAAATGCCAAATTTAGCAACATACCGTCCTTCAAGTCCTTCTTGCACTGTTTAACAGCATGATGCCTTGAGTATCATATTCATTTGTCTGCGGCCATCATTAATTCATATAGAGAGAACCTAGCTGGGACCAGCTGTACCATTGTAAATGAAGCATTGTGTATTCATCTGGAGCAGCTAATATACTGACAAGTTATCCTCTTACATATATTTTCTTAAAGATGGGTTAGGAGTCACCTCTTAGGGGTAGCATTATCTCTATAAATAGTATATAGCTACTTACAATAAATCCAATAATCGTCCTCATATATTTACATATTTCTAGGTCAATCAAAACTATAGAAAAGCTTAAATTAATTATACAGATTAATGATACAGAAGATTTTGTTTCTATGGTTGCCACTATCAGAAATCTTGATAGACTACGTAACATTGTGTAGTACCATTTTGGAAGAGTCTGGTCACCTCAGTTTCAACCTGTTTTTTTTCTATAATTTTTACATTTGTAAGTATCAGAAAAATAGAACATCGACCCTGAGCCAGCTCCTAACCCATCTTTAACCCTTTCATTAGAAGTGCAAAAGGGAACAAGGTTACAGATAATATAGATTTATTTTCCACCTCCTGTCTCTGGTAGGAAATAAAAAAAATGGTCTGCTCCCATCATCATCATGGGTGTCAATTCCGAGGATTAGACTTTTTCTTTTATTCATTGAACTTGACTGAATAATATACTAAAGTGTCCACATGTCAGTTCATGAATCATGCAGGGTGCCTTCATGACAGAAGCGTTAAGGCTGAGAAAGTTGAGCTCAGTCACTTCATTGAAAGTTGAGCTTGGGTACTTGGAGACTCTTGGTTACTGCCAGCAGAGCGGATAAGCCTGTGGCATTAGAAGGGTGCAAACTAACCTGAACTCTTTTAAAAATAATGAAACTTATTCAGATTAAATTGCTGTTAAATAGAACTCCAGCATGCTCTCTAACTTATTTAGAAATTACT